>OZ010590.1:43603465-43618465 GCA_963932145.1 Acanthosepion lycidas | reverse complement strand
TCTATTACTATTCGGGTCACCATTTCTAGTCTATCCTCTATTACTATTCGGATCACCATTTCTAGTATATCCTCTATTACTATACGGACCTCTATTCTCTTCTCAATTCACTATATTATTTCTCTATTCAGATGACTATACGGATTACTGTTCGAGCGAGTTTTATCGAACAAATACTACCGGTGCGAGTGTTATTCGAAGGCGTCTGACACCAGTATTGTTTAACGGCGTTACTATAAGAGTATCTGCGATTACAAAGACTCTACTACAAACGAGCATTACGAAAGAGACAGCAATTATTCGTTGGCATCACAAAAGTTTCAACGAGTGTTCATTGACATCACGAAATTAAGTTTTTTGAGTCCCATCCTAATTGGGATAATCATAATGTCGTCCTTGTGCCAGAAGATATTTATTTTGACAAGCTATTTTGACACATTAAGGAAATAGCTTTTGCATATGTGTTGATGAACCAACATCTGTTATTTATCTTCGCTATTTCATCTATTGTCATGAATCCGTGTGTCCTTCTATTGAATACTTATCTATATAGGTATATCTATCTATCTATCTATCTATCTATCTATCTATCTATCTATCTCTCCCGTCAGTTTCGACGTATGAGGATCTGACAGCTTATTGATTCAGTTATGAAATTTTGTGCGATAATCTTAAGTGGCATTTATTTATCTATCTCAGTCTATTCCTATCTATCTAAAGCTTTTCATATCAATCTATATAAATATATTAGTTCTTTTAAATCTTCGATCTCTTTATCCCTCTAATTATCTATGTTAGATCCGATCTAACTACGAGGCGTTGTTGAAAAGTTCTCATGACTTAGCTAAATTAGTAATATATTGACAAAACATCAGGATACTGGTTTTCTTTCTTTCTTTCTTTCTTTCTTTCTTTCTTTCTTTCTTTCTTTCTTTCTTTGCTATTTGCTTATTTCTTTCTTTGCTCTTTCTTTCTGGTATTCATTCATTTTCTTTTTCTTTCTTTCTTTCTTTCTTTCTTTCTTTCTTTCTTTCTTTCTTTGCTATTTGCTTATTTCTTTCTTTGCTCTTTCTTTCTGGTATTCATTCATTTTCTTTTTCTTTCTTTCTTTCTTTCTTTCTTTCTTTCTTTCTTTCTTTCTTTCTTTCTTTCTTTCCTTCCACTATTCCTGCGACACATCTTTTCCTTTCTTTCTTTCTTTCTTTCTTTCTTTCTTTCTTTCTTTCTTTTACCTCTCATCTTTCCACATATCTTTTCTTTTCTTTCTTTTTTTGTTTCATCCTTTCCCATCTTTCTTGTCTTTCTTTCTTTCTTTCTTTCTTTCTTTCTTTCTTTCTTTCTTTCTTTCTTTCTTTCCACTATTCACGCGACACATCTTTTTCTTTCTTTCTTTCTTTCTTTCTTTCTTTCTTTCTTTGCTATTTGCTTATTTCTTTCTTTGCTCTTTCTTTCTGGTATTCATTCATTTTCTTTTTCTTTTTCTTTCTTTCTTTCTTTCTTTCTTTCTTTCTTTCTTTCTTTTTTTTTTGGGGTATGATTTTCACACTGTTTTTTTGTTGTTCTCTTACATTTAACGGCACCCTTCGCAATGCTCCAACAGACAGAGATGTCAACTCTCCGTGCGTTCCTCAAGCAAACATATTTGTTTTGTCCGTCCTAACAGTCGACCGTGAGCAAACCTTGCAAAATCGATAGTAACAGATTCTAACTATCCAACGGGAAATTCTCCTAAACGGTCGACATATCTTGGAAACATATATTGCTTAAGACAACTTCCCATCGATTGTAAAAACCATCTTGACTGTTTTTAGAAAAGAGAAATACGACTTTTGCGCATGTTTAGAGAGGAAATAATACATTCTCTTGTGATATTTATTTCGTGTTTGTTTATAAAATACGTTTAAAACTGGGAAATTGATGCATAAATTGTATTTTATGTACGTGCTTTATAGACTTATCGATATATATTCTATCAACGCCTTGTCTTATACTTTAGGATATCAATGTAAATGCAATAATTTAATACTCGTAATTTGAATCTTTTCAGAATAAAAATCTGTACCTCTAATATAATTTATGCAGGAAACAAAAAGGTTTAATTCTCCTAATTTGAATCTTTTCAGAATAAAAATCTGTACCTCCAAAAAATTTATGCAGGAAACAAGAGTTTATTCCATTTGTAATTTCTCTTTTTCTTTGTCATACTGCATTTTGATTAAATCTTAAGAATAGAATGGTTTAAAAAAGGACAATAAGGAACGGATTTTGATTGGAATCGTGAAACCTGTAAGAAAGATGGCAGTATACAGATTTTATAATGGGGGAATGAAGACTCTATTTTCAGTTTTTTCGTTTGTACTGAAAAACATTCCAAATGCGTAACCCAGGTCCTGAAGGTACCATTATAGAAGATTTTAACATAGATTTTCGACATATCTGAGGAGGAAATACTGCAGAATTTATTATCTTAAAGCCTAGAGATTAGGGTGAGGTATTGGGTGTATATGAGAGAAGATGCTCATGCTTCATTATGATAAAATTTTATATATATTTCAGTCATCAGATAAAGGGCGGATGGTACAAGGCCAAGAAGAACGCGGTTAGTATTTCATATAAAGTAGATGCATTAATTCAAACAATTCTTCGATCAAAATTCAAACAAAGAATATGAATTATTTCCAATATAAAAGGTACGCGGGCATTCCTATTAAATTTTATAACAATAATATTAATATTAATAATAATAATAATAATAATATTAATAATAATAATAATAATAATAATAATAATAATAATAATACCAATAATAATCATAATAATGTTATTATTATTATTATTATTATTATTATTAATAATAATAATAATAATAATAATAATAATAATAATAATAATAATAATCCAGAAACAATTGATCATCTTGTATCAGGTTGAACGGTATTGGCACCCACTGAATATAAAACACGGCATGACAGAGTTGGCCAATATCTTCACTGGAAGATCTGTAACTTCTACGGGAAGGAAACTGAAAGAAATTTCTATGAACACCACCCAGACCCAGTTACGAGATAGGACCTGTTACAATTTTATGGGACTACACAATACACGCAGACAGAACAATGAAAGCTAACTGCCCAGACATTGTTATTAGAGACCGCAAAAAAAAAAAAAAAAAAAAGTGCCTCCTTATTAATATGGCAGTCCCTGCAGACTGCAATGTATCTTTGAAGATCTTCAAAAAGCTATCAAAATACAAGGACCTTGAAATCGAAATCTCAAAAATGTGGTACATGGGAACATCAACAATCCCCGTTGTAGTTGGAGTCCTCGGATTGGTTGGAAAAGATTCCACTAGACCCATTGAAGAGATTCCTGGTAACCATGCCTTAAAAAATTACAGAAAATTATTCTCACGAGTACAGCCCACACCTTACAAAGGGCTTTATCTATGTAAAATATTTTTTTGTCATTGGAAAATGTCATGATGCCATTTCTAACCTTAGGACGGATGATATTACTTATTCTTCTTTGGATCTTATCAAGAATATATAGCAGAAACATATTGCTGCCACATATGGTCTGGTGCGACCATATGTGGCAGCAATATGTTAGCATGGGCGAATGGTAGAATTAAAGATATGTAAGATAGATTCTGGAGAGAAAAGTGTTTAGCACGACAAATAAATCAACTTTCTTATCAGCTGACTTAACAATGGATTCAATATAGAGTTTCCGATAAATGTCAGCGGAGAACTTTAGCCAGAGACGATCACTCTTGTGGAAGTTAGCATCAGCTACGCTGACAGAAGTGAGAAAGACGTCTCTCAGATAATTACCAGAGAGCAGTTGAGTTTTGGAGGTGTTAAAATTAACAAGGCATCCTTTGTCTCTGTTAACAACAGACTAAAAGTCGGTTTTGACATAAGCCGCCAATTTGATCTTATCGAGCCGATCGGAGTTACTATCGAGACAAAAGCAAATAGTTGGAAAACTATTTTGCTACAAGACTCAGTTAATAGCCAAAAATCGAAATAAACTCTGAGGGTGTTTGTAAAAATACCCATATGAATGTGCCTTGCTTTTTTTGTAACTCATGCGGCCCCCATTTTTTATCAAATTGGTAAAAAGCCAAAATAGGGAGCTTTTTTGATCTGGGCTTTATTTTTTTGTGTTTTGGCGAGTTTCTTGTTCAACATAAACACGAAGCCATTGATTTATCTTCGAAGACGTGTGTAGATGTCTCTTGAATTGCTTTCGAATTAAAACTGAGGCTACTATCTTCCCCGAGCGAAATTTTATTTCTTTTTATTATTTCAAGCTGGCCGACTTTGATGTCACAATATTCCTGTATTTACTTTTTATCTTTATTTTTCTGATGTAGGTAAAAACTAAATTCAACATAGTATGTCTCAAGGCTTAAAAACAGATTATCCAAAGATAATCAAACTCATAATAACTTGCTAAACATTGATAACAATCGTTTTAATATTAAGGTAAATATTCTTTTCTTTTAAACATTTCACGACAGTTAAACGCCAATATGTCGCAGGAGGACAATAAAAGAACAGTTTTAAGAGAATTCCAGTCAAATCCATTATATTTACTTCCGTACTGATACCCTTGGGAAAGGTATGAATACTCTTCTTCTGCCATCTGTAGGTAAATAGCAGGACGGACCGGTTTCTATGGCAACTGGAATACAGCAGAAAGAAATGGCAACCTACCGCGGGAAAAAAAAACTGCCTCATCAGTCATGTATCGAATGATATATGATCACTTAAGAGTGTATCACGTATGGCACATAAATGACTAAACGTGTTCAGTGAATATGCAAAAATATAAAGAGGCGTAAGGCAAGGATGCGTCTTCTCCCCAGACCTATTAAACCTATACATCGAGGTTGTTCTGAAAGAATTGGAAACCCTACAATGGGCGGCCACAACCTTTACAACTTGAGATAGCAGACACGGAACAGAAATTACAAAAGCTTCTACAGAAAGTAGCGACAGAGGGTGAGAAGAAAGGACTAAGCATAAAGAAGACATAATGCATGGTCATTAATAAGAGGATGAGCCCGAAATGTGATTTGAAGGTAGGGAACAGTAGAATCAAACAGACGGGGAAGATACATATCTTTGAAGCGTCTTGACAGTGAACAGTAAGTGCGACACTGAGAACCGTAGACGTATTGGGATGTCCAAGGACACATTCCAAAAACTGAGCAGAGTATTACGAGACACGAAGATTACTTTGGTAACGAAGAAAAGAATACTGAGCTGCTATGCGACATCTGTCCTTCTTTACGACAGTAAATGTTGGACGATTTCCTCAAAGATGAAGAAGAGGATCGAGGCGACAGAGATATGCTTCTACAGAAGAATGCTAAGGATATCATGGACCAAGCGTGTGAGCAACGGTGAGGTTTTAGAGAGGTTGCAAACAAAGAGGAGGCTTATAATTAACACCAGGAAGAGGCAGCTGAAGATTCTGGGAAACATAATCAGGAAAGAGGCTCTGGAGAATATGTTACTCACAGGTCGAATAGAAGGAAAGAGAGACAAGGGAAAGCAGTGCGTGATATACCTGGCAAGCTTGAGCAGATGGATTACAGAACGTGGTCTCGGGGAGCAAGCAGAGAGAAGGAACTTGTTAAGAGCTGCAAGGGATAGAGAGAGGTGGAGAGCCATTATTGCCGACATCTTGAAAGGATCTGGCACATAAAAAAAAAATCAAGAACTCATATTTTCCTTTGTATGGATATGTGAATGTATGAATAATTTTTAAATGAATTCACGGTGTGAGTTGTTGCCTTTATCCCCCGAAGCTAATCTCACATTTTTTTTTTTATTGTAAGCCAAAGTCCAAAACGAATCATTTAAAGATCTGGCTCTATAGATTATTATGTATTAAATTTGGGAAATTTCTTTATTGGTTTTCAGATCTTTTCTAATGTCCGCTCATTTTTCCAAGTGAGATATAACAGACGACAAATTCGCAAACATGCAAAGACGGAAACGTCGGAGAAGTGAGAATGAGTTTATTTAAGATTTACGGTGGTTGATCAAAAAGTATCGGGACTGTTGCTATCGTAACGGAGCGAAAGTGAAGTCGCTCGGAACAGATTTGACTTTGAACTTTTGTAACGCATAGACATTGAGTTGTAACTTTTCTCGCTCACTTCCGTTGTTTATACTTGTGCTTGGAAGGAAGCGTGCATAGTGTGGTCATGTGATCCACACAATGGATGTTCCCGTCAGTGACCATGGATTGTGCAGCAGTGTAACAGTCCCCAGGTTTGACGTTGACCATTTCGCCCCGATTTCTTACATTTTGAATTTTCCTCTTCATTAAAAAAAAAAAAAAAAAAAAAATCCCAATTGCAAGGAACAAGATTTCAAAATGTCGAGGAAGTTTAAGAGAATGTGACGAAAAAGCTCGCTATCCCAAACCTCTCAGTCCCAGGAATGCGTCCATCGGTGGAAACGACTTTGGATGAAGTACGTGTCTTCAGAAGGGGACTGTTTTAAACGAGATTAATTTGATGTCTTGGAGTTGTCTTTTTATAGTACCAGTCTCAATACTTTTTGATTAAGCGTCGTATATTACTTTTTTTTTCGTGGAAATTTATTCAAACTTTTGAGGAAATTAAGAATATTAATTGATGTGGGCTTACCAACAGGAAATGACGGATTTTGCGGCTTACCTGCAAAAAAAAATAAAGAAAAAAAAATATATATATATATATAATTAGATAGGATATATAATATGGCAAAGCTTTCAAAAAAGAGAAAAAGGATAAAGAAAAGCATAAAGTTATTCATTTGCTAGTCCGTCTCAGCCATGAAAAATGACTGTATTTTAAGTTACTATTTATTAAATGGCACAGAATAATTAATATTATAAAAAAAAAGTAATCATACAAAGAATAAATGAGTAAAATTAATGTAATTAATGGCAAATTCACTTCGCTAACAGATTTAATAAAGTATTAACTTACTAACCACTCTTTGACGCGATCTTTGTTTTTAAAAATTGTAAAATGGGTTATATGTTCATTTCATTTGCAATTACTTTCGATAAATCTTTTTAACATCTTGTGAAATAGAAGTTATTTTTTAATTTCAGATAATTTCAGGTAACTTCGGAGATGAAAATAAATGTAATATAGGTCGAAAAAGTTTTTTTTTAAAGTGTGTTATTGTTAAAAGTCACAAAAATTTGGGGCATGTAGTGCAGCAACGTTAGAGTTTTATTTTGAATATTGCAAGTCAGAACGTTTTTGAAAATAGTAATATGGTAATTCACAAATTTTATTCTTTTAAGTATTTTTTTCCCCCAGTTAACTTTACATGGGCTAATTGGTACTATCATTTCTAGAACACTGAAATTCGAAAGTGCTTGCAAATAAGTTATTAAATTTCGACGGATTTCACATGTGAGTTTCCAACCGTAGTGACGTGGCCTCCCTCTGTCTTTTCTATAAATATTTTCATGGAAATTGTTCTCATGTTCTCTCCTTCTTGGTACCACGAGCACGTGAATCTAAGCATATCAATATATTGGCAAGTAGGACTAGTCATTTGATTGCTGAAAAA
This sequence comes from Acanthosepion lycidas, assembly GCA_963932145.1. Classification (NCBI taxonomy): domain Eukaryota; kingdom Metazoa; phylum Mollusca; class Cephalopoda; order Sepiida; family Sepiidae; genus Acanthosepion; species Acanthosepion lycidas. Next base: position 43,610,873 of record OZ010590.1, on the reverse strand, counting down.
GCTAGACGCAACCGTAAGTTCTATTGTAATAGTTTCTTCTCACGCACTTCTCGTTTGTGGAATTCTCTTCTGGTTTCTTGACCCCATTGCACCTACGATCTTTAAATGTAATATCAATGGCCGTCTTAGGTGTTTCGCAATTCTGTTGTTTTATTGTCCTTTCTCCTCACTAATGTGTTCTTATTCTCTTTCACTCTCAGTATCCGCCGGCATCGTAGCGGCATTATCGCCTTGCCTGGAGTGAAAAGATTAAATACACATTTTTTCCAACTATTATATTAATATATGCAGTAGTCGTCCGCTTTATCTCGTAGCTGTGAATTTAATGTCTTCTTTGCTGATCGCTTACTTTATGGTGATGGCGTTGGTGACGACATTTGGCGCCAACGTGCAGGTTCAGGATAAGAAGCTTTTAGTTTCATCAAAACTTGCTCCCGTCATCCGTTCCATATTGTCGTTCAGCATTGCAAGAGTTGGTTGGACGGGAACAAAATCAGAATCGAAGAATGTGACGATGTCGTGAATTTGTTTAAGGATGATATCTATTTGCCAGGAAATGATATACAGTAAATCAAGGGAATCGGTTTATTGCTCAGAAACCAATAGAATCTGATACTAATATTCAAAAATTAATATTAAAAGTTCCTACTCGATTAGAGAATTAAAACCAGAATTGTGCATCTATATATATATATAAATTTGTAGCCTTTGTTTTTTCTTGTTATCGAACTTCTCGTCAGGTTTTGAAGATAGAATGTATATGCTAATGGGGTCTAAGACTTGGATAAGTATATTTTATTTTGATCAAAGGGGGTTCCTGGGGGCACAAACCCCTAATGATTTTTTTTCCTTTGATTTAAATTAAATTTAAATTTGAACAAGGGAATGACTCGTATCCAAAATAAAGAAGGCGAAAACCCGAAAATAGAGGTGTCATCGGTAACATCATTTAGATCAAATGGGGTCCCCGGCGGGAACAAACACCACACTGAATTTTTTCCCTTTGATTTAAATTAAATTCAAATTTGAACAAGGGAATGACTTCTATCCAAAATATAGAAGGAGAAATCCAGAAGATGGAGGTCACATCGGTAGGTAACATTAAAATTCATCATTTTTATCCAAAATTTATAACAATTATTTAAAATCAATCATGATTTTCTTACAAAAAAATTAGTGACACGCAACCAGGCGCAGGTAATTCGGCTAGAACTCAATAAAACACATTTATTAGTCAAGGACATAGTCTCCATTGATTTTAATATCTGTCTCCCTACGTTCTAAACGATTGTAGATGCCATTTTCATTGAAATTTCGTGTTTTTTGTTAGAAGAATATTAGGAGGTAGTTGTCGATTGACTGTAAAGTGTAAAACGTTTTGTTATTTAAATTGTTCTAGGGAGACTGCAACAAATGATAATCCGAATGGGCCACGTCTGGAAGATGTCTTATTTCAAATCTTTAAGCTTTTGCAAGCAAGCAAAATGCAATCTTGTGCTGTCATGCACGGAATGGACACATTTTCAATTTACCAAATTCCACACTCAAGTCTCTTCAAATGGCAAAAGGCAGTTGAGATATCGATTTATAACTCTTAGCAATCTCTTTATTTTCACCGATGGCAAATGGAGCGTCTTCAACGACGTCGGAAGATCGTACGCAGCTTAGCAGACCGTTTAGGATAAAATCACGCTGACGAAGTCTACCAAGCTACTTGCTGACCGTCTGAAAAAATGGAACACCATCCTACTCAACATTCTGAATGTCTTTTTTTTTGTCACAGTTCCGACGCTTATTCCTTTCTGAAATTCATAGAGCATAATATGGCGAAAGTGCAACCTATATATTTAAGACATTCATTTGTTGATAAAAAGCTCCCCTGGCTGCAAGCGTGAGACGAGGGAGAAGCTAATCCAGCAATATTTCGCATTCTACCGCGTATGAAAGCTGAAGACGGGTGGACAATAGATATGTGAGACACATTTTTATTTTAATTTCTGGTGTCCACAGGGAGCGACGAACGATGACAACGTTCTGGAGGAAAGCCGGAGGATGTGGCTTTCCGACCCTCAAACCAATAATCTCACCATAGTAATTTAGACAAGGAATTAAATATATCGCTACGCAGTAGCAGAACTCATCAGCAGACAGGTTAGGTTCAAGACTCCAATTTCTCCACTTAGATGAGTCTAGTGGATTAAATCGTTGGTTCGTGCGTTTGGTTAAAAAGTAATCGTGAGTTCAATCTCTGGTTCGGGCAGTGTGTGGAAACGGGTGAGCATTACTAAATATACGCAGACATGAGCGGTGGAAAGACAATAATCTATCCCGTAGATTAAATAAACGTTTCAGTTCAAAATTCAACAAGCATCTGATGAAGGCGGGAGAGTTCAACGGTTGAAACGTTATTATAATAAAAGACAAACATGGGGAAAATAATCCGCGTGTAAACGATATAAATAATGGTAGTTCCTATTTCTAGAAAGAAATGAGAAATTCTAAGACATCTTACAAGACTTTAATGATCTTCCTATATACTCTTTATAATGCACCTGGAACAGTTTTTTCAAAATTAATTATAACAGCAAATTTCCGTTGGCATATAACTTAGTTTCTCATACTTTATAAAGAATACAATAAAATTAACCAAAAACTTATAAGAGATAGATGCGTAAAGCAGATAATCATTGACACCAAAAGTAACTTTGTTTTATTTCGATTATATCCAAAGATAATAACAAATGAAGTAACCTTCGTTCGTTTAAACGACGTCATGTTGAAAACCATTTTCCTCTTTCAATGTAAATGATGATATCTGGTTATCAGAGTAAATACACACATATTATTGTAAGCAGCATCGTACAATTATAAAACCCACATATATTCATGTGAACACAAGCATGCGAATGCATAAGCAACCTGGAAGGAAGCTCATAAGATATACGATGGAATCCACAAGGAAATAAATAAATAGGTAAGCAAACGTATATTCTCATCGGAGAACGGGCTAAGCGAGGGAAAGATTAACATCGAAATGTTTCAACAGGAGTACATATCATTCGAAAAGCCAGTAAAGGTGAGATTTTTGCAATTGATAAAAGCAATTGAATATATCGATGGCTGGTCGGCTCCAGGAAGTGTTCCTACGAGTACATTTGCAAATTCGTTTAAAATAATCAGTTATTTGAACAAAAACATAGCAAAAACCTTTCAAGACGCATAGATGACGTCAGCACAAGGGTAAAATATCAGGCAGCCATTTTGGATCTAACCAACTAGTAATAATGCAATATTTTATTTAGCATGTATTTTCATTAGCTTTTTATATGCAAGAATCCAGTTTCCAGTTCGACCTGCGTTTGCGAGAACTATAAACAAGTCGCAAAGTCAAACGCTGCACAATGCTGGAATTGGCTCCAGTAAGAAATAAAGGGTGTTCCCATAACTTGGAGCGACCTTTCAAAAAGAAACTCAATTAGTTTAGTGGTTTTATCGATATTAAAAATTTCGTGGGATGAACAATTATGCTGTAACACGTTCTGGAGAATATATGTATATATACACATACACAAACACACACACACATATATATATATATATATGGATAGAGATATATAGTTAGATATACATATATAGATAGATGAACGTATATCTCTATCTATCTATCTATCTATATATATATATATATATATATATATATACTTTTATATATATATACTTATATATATATATATATATATATATGCATTTATATGTATATACTTATATATATATATATATATATATATATATATATATATATATATATGAAAAAAAGAGAGAAACAGCAAATGTTTTTGATTGTAATATATTTAAATATATTATGCGTTATTTGCCATGATTTTGCATACGCATACAGTAAGTATGTATGGTGAAGGAATATGCGTATGCGTACGTGTGCTAACAAAAACACAAACAAATGGAAATACATCTAAGAACACACAGGGGTCATTAAAAGATAAGAATATAGACACCTTTCTTACCCTTTTTTAGACCAGTCCTAATTGTTGTATTACCCTTCACGCAGAACATTTTTACTGCCAGTTCAAGAAAGATATTTGGGCCACTAACACAAAAATGAAGAATGTCTAATATCGAGAATATTTAACTCGAAAAACATAAGAAAATTAATTCCTTTTAATAATATGTGGAAATATCCACTCTTTGCTTGATGAAGGTCGCTAGACAGGAAACTAGTGTAGCAAAAATAAGGAAAAGAAAGCATAATATTTTTTTTTTAAAATTATCCACATTACACCGGAAAACTTTTGCGGTTTCTCTTTTCTTTTTAATATACACATTTTCTCTCGTTGAAACAACTATAACATCTTCACTTTATATATGTATATATACATCTCTCTCCCTCTCTCCACATATATATATATATGTATATATATATATATATATATATATATATATATATATAGGAGTGTATTTGGACATCAATGTCTCTTTCATGCATGTTTCATCAAAAACGAATGAAAAATTCAGTTTTTATTTAATCTTTCTTGTGTTCTTATAATATAATTCTATTCTGGGCACAAATTATGTAAAAAAATACTAGATTTACTTATGCGCAGATACACTTGCGAAAGGTATTGATCTACCATTCCGCCCCCTCCCATCTATGAGCATATAGCAGAAGTGCGCCCTTTAAAAATTTCGCTTGAAGATGGAACAGAGCTTGCTAATTTAATTCAATTTAATTCAAATAATTATATTGAAATTTTCGGCTTTTGTTTTGAAACATAAGAACTCTTATGTAGCATTGGAATCATATTTTTAAATATATATATATATATATATATATATATATATATATATATATATAGCACGAAGACACGTCATCATAATCGAGGTTTTGAGTATGCTAGCCTTGCTCAAACTGATCACACTAGATAACGATCTCTAACCCAGAAACTGTAACTAAGTTCCGCACAGCATAGTTGCCGTATGAAACACATGTTGGCTCTGTGGGTGTTGAATAAACACAAATGTGCCTGAGCAAGCCTCTGCAATAGGGATTAGATAGCCGCCCTAGTAGAAATGCACCCTCGGATTCGAATGGCCGCAACATTTCTTCATTGATATATAAGTACAATTGTGAATTAAATACCTGGCCACAGCATAGGTGAAGCAAAAAAGTTGGAGAGTTGAGTTGCTAAAGGGCAATAACCCAAACTGAGATATCCATAATGCGGAATATCACATTGAACTAGAACAATCTACCCAGGGTGTATGAATTGATGGGTTCGCTTCGAATTTTCAAAATATATCACCTGAAGTAGGCCATTGCATACAACGGCCGAAACTTCGTAAATATGGCAATAGAGATGAAGACAACTGTCCGAACAACGTAAATAGTTTATACACACATACACACACATGTGGTGTGTGTATAAGTGTGTGCGAGGGTGTGTGTGTGTGAGGGTGTTTGTGTAATGAATTAGATATACGAAAATTTACAACAGTCCGAACAATGTAAATAGTTCACACACACATACACACACACACGCGTGTGAGTGAGAGGGTGTGTATAAGTGAGAGTGTGTGTGTGTGTGTGTAATGAATTAGATATACGAAAATTTCGTATGAATGTGTGTACGGGTAAATACATATTGGCGTCTATTTGTCAATGTGTTTACTTCTCTTTCATTATATTCATATCATTTATATATACGTATGTGTGTATATATATATATATATATATATATATATATGTGTGGGGGGGTGTACGCGCGCGCTTGTGTGTGCCTGTAAATGTACACATAACTTTCTACGATCACGTGTGTTTCTACTGCAGTGCAAAGAATCAAAGGCGCCTATTGAATACAACGACGGTTTTCTCACAAAAAATATTCCTTTTCAAACCTCGTGAGTCGCCAACTAATCCCCCCTGAGATGAAGAACCACCGGGATATCGGCTAGATAATAATCGTGGAAGATGAAAGCAAAAAATAACAAAAAAGTAACAAAAAATAAAATTAAAAAAAAATAAAAAACATCGAAATTGATACGTAAAACCCTGCTGTCTGCCATATTGGAATCATGTTCGACATTGCCCAGACGCGGCAGGGAAGAGCAAGTACTTGGTCCTAATGATAAAGCTAAGAATGGCAGCGTCGTCGCTAGGTGAGAAGAGAGAGAGAGAAAGAGAGAGTGTGTGTGAGAGAGAGAGAGAGAGAGAGAGAGAGAGATAGAAAGATAGAAAGAGAGACCGAGAGAGGGAGAGAGAACTGCCATGTTCGAGACATGGTGGCGAAAAAAAATATTAAATCAAACGTCGAGTTATGACTTTTCTTTAGACGCACTGAAGTGTCATTATTTATTTAACACAGAAGCAGCTTGTAAGTAAAAAGAAAGATAAAGAGCGAAACGACATAAACAGATAACATTATTTAGTATTAGTGCTCATGTTACTAAACAGTCTTTCTGAATGACCGATATTAGCTAGATTGCGAACCATAACTGGTTAGACAAATAACAGAGTTGAAGAGTAATAGCTAGTCGGAACATAGAAGCAAGCAGAGACAACACGACTACATATCTATAGCTATTAGTTATATACGTTTTTAAGAATAAATTTAAAGTAAACTAATATACCTTATATGGGCACAAAACAGACAAAGAAATGTGTTGTACTCTTGCATGTTAACGCAAGAAAGCATACAGCAATGAAAGATTTTGGAACTCAGTTGATCTATTCTACCCAAACTGCCGTATTGAACTGGCCCTTCACCAACCCAGTATCATTTTTTGTGTGTGTGTGTTGCTGAAAAAGCAGGTAGATAGGGTAAACTTCCGCAATGAAAAACAGATTCAAGTGTTCGTCGAAAAACTTTTTACATTACAATCTGCACACCTACTCAAAAGGTGTCGAAGAGTTACCTGATAACTGTCAACATGCCGTTGCAAATAATGTCGAAGATATTAACTGAATAAAAACGTGTCGCACTACACGTTTCGAACAATAACATTGTAAACAAAAATGGAAATTATTTATGACTCACCTAATATATGAGTATATATATTAAACAGTGATCACTGTCTACTTTTCTTTCCTCTCTCTCTCTCTTTGTTTCTCTCTCCTAGTCTTTATGTATGCGTATATATATATATATATATATATATATATATATATATATATATATATATATATATATATGTATATATATATTTGTAAAATAGCGAGCAGTGAATGTTGATAGTATTAATAATAATTTTAGCATTATATAAATAATATATATATATATATATATATATATATATATATATATATATATATATATATATATATGTATATATATACATATATATATAAAAGTGAACATAGAAGTCAACACTTAGAGGCGACAGTCTGTTTCATGCT
>OZ010590.1:43590965-43598465 GCA_963932145.1 Acanthosepion lycidas | reverse complement strand
GTGGGCTTGGATAATTCAATATCCGCAAAGCTGCGTAGAAGTATTTAAACTACATATCAATACAGGTAAGTTAACACTGAACAGCTCCACCCCAGTTGTGGCAGCAATATTTCATTTTTTTATTTTTTTCTATCTAATCTTGCTCTTGTAAAGATAAAGTACAGCAGGGAGGAGTCAGATGCTTACTGGAGTTGTACATTCAACTATTATTTTTCCAGAAATCTGAGCAATTGATCGGATATATGAGTTTCATTTGGGGTCTTGAGTTCTACTAAACAATCAAGTGAAGGAGCCTATCTGAGAAATTGATCGGATATATGAGTTTCATTTGGGGTCTTGAGTTCTAATAAACAATCAAGTGAAGGGGCCTATTTGAGCGAAGATGCATCAATCATAGTAGGTGAACGTACCTAGTCTGCTCGCTGGAGGTGTAAGGTTACTAATTTCGCGTTGAAAATTTGATTGTGTTTCTTTTGAATTCCGTCTAATGGGAAAATTGACAAAAATATCATTGGTGACAGATGACAAAGTTTGAAAGGACAAACGACTGAATATTTGATCAAACCATTACTCATAATCAGCTTAGGTTTGTAATATATCTCTTCGAGAGTTCATTATGTCTTTTTATCTGTGAATTCAGATAGACGGTGGAGTGTTTTTCTTTGTCTTCAACATTGTTTTGGAATTCAAATTTTTTTTTCTTTTAAACTGGTCGCTACTCATGGCTAGAGAATACAGTTGAACCTATTATTTTTTATCTGTCGCTGTTAGAGGTGGAAAAGAGACAGTTTGGAGGGGACTTGTCTAAAAGAATATGCAACATCCTAGCTATGGTACAAACACATCCACAGCTATCGGTAAAATAACATGGTAAACTGGTGTATCTAGACTTTAATCGAAGGAAAGATTTGAATTCAAAATCGTGATGAAGGCAGCGGGTAACCACACCACTATCCTCCCGAGGCTAGGCTAATTAACATGTGGAGAGAGATGATCAACTACATTCTGACGGGAGATGACTGAGACAATATAGAGATTTTCCAAGCGTAGCTTAGATGCGACACAAGGCCGAAAGTATGGGACAACCAGTAAAGATTGAACTCACTATACAGTTGTTATTGTTCTAGCGAGACAAACTTGCTAGCCATTACACTGTCACGAGGTGTCCAAATGATTTTCTAAGCGTAGCTTTGATGTGGCACAAGGCCGAAAATATGCAATCACGCGTGTCGAGAAAGCCGAATATGTGCTCGTTAGTCTCGAGATGTATTGAGAATGTTTCCTTGTGCTTACCTGAGACAGAGATGAGTTTTCTTAATTAGCGAATTCTCTAGAATACCTATCTCCACACCAGTTTAGTTTAAATGAGCAAGAAACAGTTGTGTTGTCAATTCATTTCCCTTTTGGCTTTCCAATTATACTTATCAACATTTAGTTTATTAAACTCAATTAAATTAAACTAAGTAGTAAATCATTTTTTTAAATGTTTTGATGTCAGAAATTCATCTTGAAAAAATTGTCAAAATGTCTTCATACTGCTGTCGTAATTTCTATCAGCTGCAGTACAGTTAATGAATTTACACCGCCACCGAAAAGCTGTTATCGCTTACCTCCCTTGCTGTCATGAAATCTGATTATGACATTTTACGAAATTTTAATTATTTTTTCTAATTTATCGTTTTCTTTTGTTAATTATTTTTTAATATCAATTTTAAGATATCATTAATACCTTATATGCTACTTAAACACTTGCTGTTTGATAAGAGATGACTTTAATATAAATCGATTTCATTTATTACGACAAAAACGCTTCAAATAAACGGTTCGATGTTGCTCTATATGGTAGCGCAATGGTCAAATACAAGGATTAAAAAGTTCACGTTGTAAGGTAATCGAACGCTTATAATATTGTTCATTTATATATATCTGTGTGTTTCCATAACTTCTGTCTCTTCTTGACATTCCTTGACCCAGTAATTTAAATTTAAGGATCAGCGTACTTAAGTTTGGAGAATCTGTTTTTATTTTCACACACACGCCCTACATTATTTCAATAAGAACATTATTTAATTTGGTGAAGTCTTTTCAAAGGACGAAACGCGTTGCATAAAATTTTGTTTCTATTTTGTCATTCAATTACGCATCATTATTTTGATAAATGGGTTTTATATATCTGCCATATGATTTTTTAGAAATATTCAAGAAAATCAAGAATTTTCATTTTCAGCTTAGAAAGAATAAAATCAATAAAAATTTACAAATTTTTTTTTCGAATTGTCAACTCATCAATTTCTTAACTGATTACAAAATTAAAAATATATGAACGAAAATTAAATTAGCCCAGATATATTTATTTCACTGAGAAGCGCTGAGGTATCGTAGACAAGACTATATAACCTTGCTAGCAGGTGAAAGCAATCTTGGATTTAGAATTTCTTTTTATTTTACTGATCGGATCTTATGGCAGAACGCAGCACCGACGCCTTAATCTCGTCGTCTTTGGAAACTTGCAAAATAAGCAGAGAGGAAAAAGAACTGACCAAAGAGATTATGAGATTACAAAATGGATTATCTTCTATGACCTGAATCATTTGATAAGGCAATAAGATTAGGGAATCTCTTATTATCAGATTGAAAGATCATTTCTCATCACTACAACGACGCCAGAAATGAGTACGATCACTGCTACTACGACTGCCTTTTAAATTTACTTTTGTTAAACCTATTATTTTTCGCGCCAAAACAATTGGTGATTTTTAATGGAAATGAAGTGAACAAGATTCTCGTCATTATTACAATTTCTCTTCAAATGAATTAGTAATTTATATATTAAAGGCAATGTCGAAATCGTCCCTTCTCAAACAGGAAACATTCATTGACTAAACAGTGTTTCAGTCAGTCGAAATTTATAAAATCTTTTTATGAAATCTTTTTGTTAAGAAATTACATTTTACAAATCCACTACATATTATAGGTCTTTCTGTTACTGATGAGTTGCCTTCCACACTATTTATTTTTAGTACTATGGAAATATTCAGCATTCATTGACCGAATTAGGTTACTGTCGGTTGAAATTTATGTTCTCATGTTCTCTGTCTAGTAATGAAGGGGTTTTGCTTACAAACATTTTATTTTACGGAGCGTGGAAAGTCAACATATTGATTCTATCAATATTTTCCATTCTAGTTACATGGTCTACCGATATTAGGCTTCGATGCTGAGTGGGCAAGAATGTGAAAAATAAATTATTAAGGTGAGAGAAGAATACAAGACCAGGAACTAAGAAGATAGATGATGATGATTGATGCTGGAATTATATTTTTAAACTAAAAGAGTGTTCGACAAGCGTGAAATGTGAGAAAAGGAACTGTTATCATAGGAATTACGGTTACAACTAGCAATTTCAACTGTAAATTGACAACACCTAGAACTGTGCTTAAATAAATTAAGTGAAGTTACAAAAGATATCATCAGAATAATTACCCTAGAAATATTTACAGAAAAGACAAAGTAATCTACGTTTCGTCGGTGGTAAGTTAACTGAAGTTGCGATGCCATATCCATATCGATAATATTGCAAATGTTTTTTTTTTCTTATTTGGTAATATTTTTTTGCGATTTTTAGCGCAGTCTATAGGGTATAGAGAGCGAGTTTCATTCGCTTGAAGCCAGTTTAAATCGGTGATCTAAGAAAACTATTGTACATAGCAGATAGTTTAGTCATTTATCAACTAACTGGACACCTCAATTGACTTTCACATGAGACTCGATCTGACAAGAGTATATAAAACAATACTCCAGCTCCCAAGTTAATATTTTGGTTTAGGGAGGCACAGTGGAGTTATGGATAGCGGCTAGGGTTCCAGCCTAATCCATTACATTCACTTGCGTGCTAATACCCTTGGGAATGGTATGGATCCTATTCTTTTTCCCTCACCAATTATGGGCAAATAGCAGACAGACAGACCGGGTTTTATAGCCTTGGATGAATACTGGTCAACCGCAGAAAGAAATGGCAACTTACTGCAGGAAAAAAAACTACCACGTCGGTCATGTATCGAAAGATACATGATCACCTAAGTGTGTATCACTAATAGCACATAATTGACTGACTTATGGTGCTGAACAAAATACTCCTAACCCAATCAATCCTATGTCCAATTTTCTTATTTTCTATACTAAATTTGTTATAAGTCATTTGTCCATCTCGTATAATAAGATGACTAATAAATTGAAACCGTCTTCCGATGATGCAGTGGTGTTGGCGTAGGAGGAAAGGATTCAATAGGTGACATGGAATGTAACATTGTGTCCCTGCTATCTGCTATATGGATAAATAGCAGGACAGACCGGGCTTGAGTACCTTGATAAAACCCAAAGAACAATCAGCTATATTATAGGCCCTGATCCGACGGCTCGGCTTCAGTCACTTTCCCACCGCCGTGATTATTCGGGTACGTTCTTCGCTATGGTACCTAGATTGTATGAATTAAGGCACAATACTAAACTGGCATCGAAATCTCATCAATTTACAGTTGAGCTGGCTAGATGTAGCCGTAACTTTTATGCTTAGAGTTTCTTATCTCGCACTTCTCAGTTGGGAAACTGGCTGCCGGCTAAATGCTTTCTAACCAACTTTAATCTGCAAAAATTGAAATGCAATGTCAATCGTTATCTTCTCTCCTCCTGGTTACTTTTTCCTCTTCCTGCACATTAGTAATGTTTCTGTCAATATTTCTTCTACAACCATTAACCCTGATATAATGGAATATGCGTACACCTGTGTTCCCCCCTCGCTGGAATATGATTGGCTGGTGTCCGTCATAAATACCGATCGACGTCTAGGAGAGTCAAGAGCCTTAGTCTGAGAGCTAAGTCTATAACGACGCCCATTGGACTACGCCATTGATCTACACTTCTTACCTGCGACTACAACGCGTACCAATCGATTACTGCTACCGTATTCTACTTGGTTATAGTAGCCAAAACCACTTAGCTACTTCGTTCAAATATATCCCTTTTTGGGACATATCAAATCCTGTGTCTTAGAGGCTTTATTGCCTTGCTTGGGCTAAAATAGATTTAAAAAATATCACTTGTCTGCTCTCTCTCTCTCTCTAACTAATTTGTATTTACATAGCATCTAGTGGACATTATTGTTAGTATTATTATTAATAGTAGTGGTGGTAGTAGTAGTAGTATTCACACATTGAATTTTCAAAAAAATAATAACTGATTTTGTCAATTATATAAGTTGTTTTAATTAATTTCGTTTTCTGGATGCATGAAAGTTTCTTCAGCTTTCTACCTTTTCCAAGTTCCTTTATTGGCTTTATCGCAAACGTTCCCAACGACATGGACGTCAGCGGTTATGGTCTGAACATGAGAAGAATCGTTACCACTAGGCCAACTTACCGACATCCTTCTATAAAAGGATGAATACTTCCCCAATTTTCAACCTATATACTGACACAAAACTGATATATGTGGAGAGAGCTAGTCTCTGGGTGTTCTCAGCACTGCAGCGACCCTAGTTGGTCATAGGAATGATGAAGCGTACTTTATCAAATAAGCACCGTGCCGACATGTTTCGGAGTTGGGGTTTGAAGGAAGTTCTTTAACCGTACCGGAAATTGCATTTGGTACACAAACGTATGTCTGGAGTTACACTATGCTTCAACTTTAACCTCTGTTGTCAATACATTTACGTATTTATAAAATGTTCAATGTAATTACGTTAATTTTTTTCTCAAAGAAACACGCACGCTGCGTATGGGTAAGCACATAGCGTCACTGACAGAAGTACTAGCAGCCAAAATATTTTGATATTATTCCAATCCTATCACTTGCGTTAGCTATCTTCGAAGAACCAGATCCTCAAGAGAGACACAATATTAAAAAAAAAACGTGTTTGTCTCCATGGAACTTATTCTTCAGTTGACACTTCGTGCTTTGGTGTACACCTGCCGCCAGAGAGCGTTTCCAGTTACCATTTAATATAACACTCTGCATGAGATAAACGTATGCTTTGCTTAGAAGATGACTTCTTTTGCAAGAAACGAATTAAAGTTTACGAAATGAGACTTGTATCGATTTAAGAACACAAATATATTCTCTTAAAAGTTGGTGATTTATTTAAAAGTAATATAAGTCTGTCTTCTAAACTTTTTTTGTGTTTTAAAATTAAAGTAATATAATTTCGGAAAATCTTCGCAGCGACCAAAAAATAGCAAGATTCATTTTGTAGCTTCCCTGTGACTTGGTAATTGTTCTGATAAACTTTTCTCAGTTTTTTTTTTTTATAAAATTTTAAACATTCTAAATAGTCATTGGGGTTTCAACTTTAAACGTTACTATTTTATTCCTCCCACGACAGACACATTGTACATATGGGAAGAAACTAGAACTTGATAGAGAGTTTGAGGTATAAGGGTGGCTATAGAAAGAATGACAAGCAAGATAGTGTTGCTGTGGTATATTTCGGTCAGTAATTGTAGCTAGCTAAGATTAAGGCAAGAGATTAAAGGCTAGCATTTCCCTATACCCACTTTCGGCCTTGAGCCAAATTTTTTCGAAATGAACATTAATATCCTTTATGGTACATAGACTTTATGAATTTAACTGCAGTATACGATTGGCGACAGGACCTAATGAATAAATAGTTTAAATAATTAGATATAACCGTAAGTTCTATGCTAAGAGTTTCTTCTTTTACGCTAGTCGCTTGTGGAATTCTCTTCCGGATTCTTACTTCGCAGTCAACATAGATCTTCAAAATTTTAAATGCAATGCCAATTGTAATCTTTTTTCTTTTTAATTCTTATTCTTTTATTATCATCTCTCCTTAATAGTAGTTTTTTCTCCTATTCTCTAGCACTTGGGGTGAAAATGTTTAATATATATATATATATATATATATATATATATATATATATATATATATATATATATATGATAGACTCTCCTGTCGAGTTCGACGTATGAAGTTCCGACGACCACGAACTAATTATCTGCATGTCTATGTCGGGCATGACTTTTGAGACCGTCTAGAAAATTGCGCAAAAGATCACAAATAGTATAGGAGAATGTATTGTATCCAAGTGCACAGGGAACACTGTTAGATGTCTTATTTTGTTCTCGTGTTTCACGCAGTCGGATGATGCTTGCTTCTTGATGGTGCATTATTCCTGAATGGCAGCTAGAAAGATATTCTGATCTCTTCATAGCGACCTTTTCAAAGTTCTTGAATGGAATGTTGACTCAAGAAAGGTTGCTTTTCTGTTTATCTTTATACCTGAGCCAAAGTCTACCATCATTTCTATGACCACTATGGAGTTCACTGTAAATAAGAACTTTTGGTACGCGATCATCACTCATTCTTGCCACATGGTCAGCCCAACCTAATTGTGATTGGATTATGAAGTTCTCGATGGTAGCAATCTTGCATTTCTCAAAAAGGTCGGCATTTGACATCCGATCACACACACACACTCACACACA
>OZ010590.1:43568465-43585965 GCA_963932145.1 Acanthosepion lycidas | reverse complement strand
CAAAGAAATTACTTTCCTTCTACCCAAGTTTAGTGATATAAATGTCCCAAAAAACTACAGACCAATTACATGCGTTCCCACTACTTACAAACTGTTGAAAAATATTCTGACTAAACAGAAAAAATGTCATACAGCCAAGATAACTTGTACATATTTAAAGACTTTAAGATCCAGGAATAGGATAAACCATCGAATGATTTAGTGTATTCTATCCAGATATTTCTTTATACTGAAGTAGTCTTCCGAGATCATATGAATAAGTAATTGGTCCTCAGCTCCGTAAGAGCCATGCACCAAGAACAATTTGTCTATGTGCCGCTGGTGATGTTATGGCGGTTATAAAAATGAATCATGAAATGTAGCCATGACAACAAACCAATAACTGCTTTAGGCCTCCCCACAGACTTGGGATGTACAGTGACAATAGAAAAAAAAATCGAAATAATAATAATAATAATAATAATAATAATAATAATCTGAAATGCAGATTATGTCATAAATATCCAGAAACAATTGATCTTCTTGTATCAGGTTTCACGGTGTTAGTATCAACTGAATATAAAACATGGCATAGATTGGTCAATCTCTGCACTGAAAAATGCATACAGAGAAAACAATCAAAGCTAATCGATCACACATTGGGGCCAAAGACTATAAAAAAAATTATATAGACGTCCCTGCAGATTGTAATGTAGCTTTGAAGATTTTCAAAAACCATCAAAATACAAGGATCTTGAAGTGAAAATCTAAACAAATATGGCACATGAGAACATCAATAATTCCACTTGTAGTTGGAGACCGCGAATTGATTGGAAAAGACTCCGATAGACTCATTCACTGCATTCCTGGTAGCTCATTCTGCATCCCTGGTAGCTCATTCTTTAAAGAAATACAAAAATCGTACAGACACGTATATCTCACACATTACGAAAAACTTTATCTATGTAAAATGTATGTGACTGTAGTTACATTTTGTTTCTTTTTCACAAAAATGATCATGGAAGCCATTTCTATCCTTAGTTCTCTTCCTGGGACCCGGAAAGAATTGTTCCCAGAATATAAATCAAGCGAAATAATAATAATAATAATAATAATAATAATAATAATAATAATAATAATAATAATAATAATTATTATTATTATAATTATAATTATTATTATTATTATAATTATTATTAATATAACGACAATACATTTGTAGTATATCCTATAGTATTTATGTAAAATTCCTACGAAAACCGTGGTCCAGCAGGTAGACATGTCTCTTTTTATTTAAAGTATGCGTTTCTGAAAGTTATATACATTCTGTAAGTTAAAACTTTACGATATATAATCTTTAGTGTAATACATACATTTTATTAGGATTTTTCTCGGTTGATCGCACTTATGGTTGTCGAACGTATCAAAGGGACTTCTTCATAGACTATTAGATATTAGAGGTCGCTCTTCCAGCAGAATGGAGATAGTAATTTTAAAATAGTGAAAAAACAACTATCTTGATCTTGGTAGAGAAGAAATAAAATTATGGCATACACAGACACACACGCGCAGATACCTATCTACCTACCTACCTACATACATACATATATATATATACATACATATATATATATATATATATATATATATATATATATATATATATATATATATATATATATATATATCATATCCCCATCTTTATCGGAATACTTATAAATTCGACAGAAAGACATTGAGGAAGGATAGGAAGAACTGGAAATCCGAAGTAGAATTAAAATCACCTAAACGACAGTATTATTAAAGTCAGCAGAAATACTGTAGGGATTTGTGGAGATTTCAAATCATTCACATTCCAGCCATAAATCTAGACATATTTGAAATAACAATAACAACGAATAGTGAAAATACAAACAAGGGAATTATTTGAGTCTCCAAGAATATTGGGACGGGTACTTGAGAAGCAAAAGAGATTTGCTATCAATTGAACACCGGAGAGTCACCAGATATTTTGAATATTGATATTCGTTAAAGCTATGATGAGGATTAATAGAAGAACTTTGACAAATAACGACGAAAAATTTGGAATATGACACTACTAGTTGTCTCCATAATTATCAGAATACTGCGAACGTTACCGAAGCCGTTTGTATAATCTTAAAAAAAAAGTATTTTAAAAAATTTTTCAACAGTGAGAAAAATACTAGAATCTTATTTCAGTTAGTTTGGCCTATAACCCCCCCCCCCCAAAAAAAAAACCGGCAGATGTTATTGCAAGAAAGTTCAAGTAATTAGCAATACATGGGAAAATTTCTCAGATTTCCTATTCGAAGTTTAGGCTCCCTCATACTTCTTAATCGATAAATAGGTTTCTTGTGAGATTTACGACTGTAACTATCTGTGACAATTTTCTTTGTTGCATTGATAAATATTTGAGCTTAACAGATTTAACAAAATATTGCAATAACAATTTTAACAATATGAATGGGGTCACTATTTACAGAAGTGAGGGGGTACAAATGAAAATGTAAATATTTGACAAGTTTTTCCATTTCTTTGAAACACGTGTTAAAGGCATAAGAGCTAGGTCATCTGTGATATCTTCTTCCTTTCATTCATGCTTTTTATTTTCAATAAATCCGAACAACCTTATTGTTTTTAAACTTTCTTCCGCCTTTTCTCGCAATCAAAACCTTATGGTCCATTATTTATCATAGGCAATGGCAGGGTGTAAAGCACGTGCTAACTTATTAATTAACGAAATAATAATAATAATAATAATAATAATAATAATAATAATAATAATAATAATCATCCTTGAAATTGAAAATCTCAAAAATGTTGCACATGGGAACATCAACAATCCCTGTTGTAGTTGGAGCCCTCAGATTGGTTTGAAAAGATTCCAGTAGACTCATTAAAGGGATTCCTGGAAACCCATGCCTTAAAGAAATACAAACAAATTGTTCTCACGAGTACAGCCATACGTAGGGCTTTATCAGTGTAAAATATGTTTTGTTTTTTTTTATTGGTCAGTGGAAAATGTTATGATACCATTTCTAAACTTAGGTCTCTGGGTGGGACCAGGAAAAAATGTGTATACACTAGAAATCAAAGGAAATAATAATAATAATAATAATAATAATAATAATAATAATAATAATAACAAAATTATTAACATAAATATCCCAAATTTCAGTGCCTGTTGATGACGAATGGGATTCTGATTTCACTAAATCATGTCTAAAAATGAAGATCGCCATACCCCACCACCAGATCAAATCGCTGAAAGACACCATCAAATTTCTGAACGAATTCCATAAATAATTAACTGGTATTAAATTTTTCTTCGGCATTTCGAAAATACTATAAGACAGCTATGAAGACATTTCGCAAAAATATCCAAGTTTTAAAGAGATTTTCCCAACCACCGATCTATCCGTTTCTATCAAACAAAATAAAACCATCAGAACTATTCTAACAATTGAAAATTCAAAACTCCATTGAAGTTTCGAAATGTTCTACCCCAGAAAACACTCATAGAAAGGGAAACCTCTATAAACTGCGCAACAACACGAGTGAAGACAATTCCATTACAAATTCGACGAGAAATATCACGAATTCTTCAGAAGGCGGTAATTGAATCTCATTTGATATAAACCACAATATGTACAACACATGACTTGGTTTATGTGGGTTGCCAACGGAAAATTCTAATAAAATAATCGTGGCAGCCATAATAATAATAATGAAGATGATGCTGATGGTAATCATCTACAATAAAATACAATTAAATTCGACAAGAACACTTAGAATAGGAGACATTTTGTGCGACTTGATTCGCAGCTATAGTAATGAAAATAATAGAACACGGTCATAGAAATCAACGCCCAGAGGTGACAGTCTGTTTCCCGTATTCGTCAGGTCATATAATTTAGCCTCTTTCATTTGTTTTTCCTCTTTATCTCCTATAAAGAAGACACGACAAAAATATTTGTCCATAGGGAGAAAAATATTACAGCGAATACTGGACAATTTCCTCACACACAAAAAGCGTAGATTCGCGGGACCAGGACGCTAGGAATCAGCATGAAAGATGGGGACAGAATGTGAGCTATATGGAAGTTCTAAGGAAAATGGAAACAAGAAATGACACTTCTACTAAATATCAGTAAGTGCCGGTTGAATAGTTTAAGAGAATTTGACACACACACAGGCTGTACAGAAGACAAGAGGGGTGGCATGAAACGCCGATTAACCTACGTGACCAGCTTGATTAAATAGATCGCAGAACTGAGTAGAAAGAAGAGCAAAACTGTTATGATGTTGATTTGGGGTTAGTAGAGACAAACGCCAAATAACACGTAACAATAAAAAGGGTTTTAATAGATTGGTAAAAAGGTACAGAAATCGCCTGAGTAGTCAATAACTAGCTCAGCTAAGAACTTCTCGGTCTCACTGTCTGGTATTTATCAATCCACCCACGAGGATCGAATGTGGCACAAGGCCAGTTTAATGTGGGTATCCCCGAGCCCGTAGGCTCGGCCAAAAATATGGCCTTTCTGAACCCGCCTAGACGGGTTCAGGCCCTGTCAACCTCCCGGGACGAAACCTTGCCCTTCGGCAAAGCCTCGTCCGGGTTCCCCTCTGCTAATGCAGAGAGTTCGACAGTCGCAGAGAGTCTCTGTCTCACTGTCGGTATTTATCTATCCACCCACGAGGATAAAATGTGGCACAAGGCCGGTTTAATGTGGGTATCTCCGAGCCCGTATGCTCGGCCAAAAATATAGCCTTTTTGAACCCGCCTAGACGGGTTCAAGGCCTGTCTACCTCCCCGGACGAAACGTTTCCCTTCGGCAAAGCCTCGTCCGGGTTCCTCTCTGCTAATGCAGAGAGTTCGACAGACGTCGAGATCTTTGTCTCACTGTCTCCCCCATGTCAACTGACATGTCACTATTTAAAGTCTTTGTTCACAGACGCAGACAAGTTCATCTTCAAGAGTGGGGTGGTAGGTTTCCGACACAACAAAAACAAATAAAAGAATTGCTTAGGGCTGCAATGGATAAGAACTTGAAGAAAATCCTGTGCGACCATTTTCTGAATGATATTGTGCATATATAAAAAAAAGAACTATTTACAAAAATCTCCCAAATTAGAAATCGTGCAATGAAAGTAGACCTGAACGTTTACTCGTCTAAATCCTTTCGTATTAACGCGGGTGTCCCCCAGGGCGCCATCCAGGCCCATACCCTGTTTTTAAACATCATTAACGAGTTTTCTGAACACATCAGTTCTGAACTTGGCATCTACGCTAAGGACATAACCATTTTCTCCTGCCTCGATAGTAAGGCTTGTCAGTCTGACAATGTCAAAATGGCACCCTATGTACAAAACGACATCAATACCATCGTTAACTGGGGAAAAAGATGGCTTGTCAATTTTAACGCCTCCAAAAATTTACCTCTCCCCATCAATCACCTGAGAGATCCCTCTCTGCTTTTCTGGCTGATGCTAACCTCCAAGAAAGTGACTCATTGCACCTTCTCATGCTAACGTTCTCAGCAGACATGAGGTGGAAAGACTACAATGAATCTATCGCTAAGTCAGCTGCTAACACACTCGGTTCGCTGTGTCGGACGAGACAATATTTACCATGCTTATCTATAAGTCTACCATGCATCCACGCTCAGAATATTGCTGTCGTATATGGTCCGATGCCCATGCTATTTTTCCTGGAGCTCTTTTTTTTTAGATCTAAATAATAATCTGCAATATTATTGATCCTGATCTGGCAGCTCGGCTTCAGTCATTTTCCCTCCGTTATTTTTTTTTATAAATACTTTCATAGTAATTATTCTGAAGAGCTCTTCGCTATGGTACATAGATTGTATGAATTTAAGATCCGTACTAGACTGGTTGCACGATACCATCAATTTATAGTTGAGCTGGCTAGATGTAGCCGGAACTTCTATGCTAACAGTTTCTTATCTCGCACTTCTCACTTGTGGAACTCCCTCTCAGCTCCATGCTTTGCAACAAACTTTAATCGGGAAACATTTAACAAGTATCAGTCTCTATCTACTATCCTCCTGATTACTCTTTTCTTTTTCTAATAATTACTAATATTTCTGTTTCTAAGTGGTCAACGCCCTATAACCGATTCCGTGGTAGTGTCTGTCTCCCTTGCTTGGGGGGATACTGATAAAAAAAAATAGATTCATTTTCGGACCCCTTCAGTCTTTACTAATATTTATCTCTCACGTTTTACCAAATTTGTGTCATAGAAAATTAAATTCACAACCTTGCTTTTTCTGACACTATCTCTAACCTCAGTCACCCAGTGCTACTAAAAGTGAAGGTCCGCGGACCAGTGCAGGTACACGAGTCATCAGCTACCGGTACGTGGCCAGTGTCCAGGTCATGCTAAGGAATTATTTGTACAGATTAAGGTTATATAATTTTTGTGTTAATAAACTGCTTATTTATATTTATTACTTTTTATATGATTTGGTTTTGAATTATATTTGGCAAAATAAATGGAAGATAAAAAAATAGTCAACTTTTATTATATTCATTATATATATATATATATATATATATATATATATATATATATATATATATATATATATATATATATCGTTTCCGCTATAAATTAATATTACCATGAAATATTACAGGTACATGACACATTGAGAGAAAAATGTCGGTCCGCCATATCAGATAGTTTGAGAAGCACATCGGCTAGTAATAAATAGTGCTGCCTATACTATGTTCAATTTCGTCATCTTTTAAACTAAATTTTGAATACTTATAAGCTAATACCTTAATTAAAAATAGGCTTTCTGATTGATATATGTATAGAATATCAATTTTCATTCAACGCTTTATCTGAATAATTGATCGCAGTACGGTTGGATTTTATTGTTAAATTTATGTTTATTGTTGAAAGACGTCTTCAAGTACCTGAATGTCTTTATCTGCCACTAGTACATACCAATTTAAACCTAAAACTATCTTGAGAGCAAACTATAAATATTAGCCGAACGACCTTTTATGTTAAAGCTGTGAAATTCAACACCAGATGGAAAAAGGAGTTCACATTATTGTCTTTAAGTGTCACTTGCTATCATTGTGATGATGTGTCAACAGATTCAATTACTATTGGCCGGAATTATTAACATTTTCGAATATCCTGCGGTGTACTCTTTGGGAAACGCTGGCGTATGAGATTTATTTTTCTTTTGTCCCTAGTGGTTCAGCCGAAGGAAATGTCTGATTGCCTGTTGAAAAAGCAACGCAACACAAAAGAAGCATAAAAGCGAACAGTGCACCCCGTTCCCCAAACATTTGCCTTTATAAGTCCACAATCTAAACATTTCTGTTCTACAATCGCGCCTACCACGAAAGAAAGTAATTTCGGGGTTTTATTTTACCAGATATGTTTTCCTTGTTTTGTTGCTTGCCGCGACCCCGGTCTCACGTCGGGCTGTCTCATTCAATCACTCTTAAAATGCCCAAAGATGTCTCGAGTGGGCGTATCTGTTAATGGTTGAAGGTAAACACTCGGAAAAACAAAAGAAATGTTATTAAAAACATTTGCCCATAAATCTTTCATAATTGCCTGACGATTCTTTTCGACTGAAAAAAATGTCTGTAAAAAATATGTTGACACTATTCATATAATTCCAGAATATTTTCTTCTAAATATTTAAAACATACCAAAGAAAACTCCATTAAAAGATAAATATTAAACATGTTTGTGATAAAATTTTATAACATTTTTCTTTGGATAGAAACCGACAAGCGATTAAATATATATATATATATATATATATATATATATATATATATATATATATATATATATGTATATATATATATATATATATTAGGTTGGTGCCAAAATAATGACGTAATAATGTCGTTTTTTGACGTTAAGAAATACGTAAATAAACGACATTATTACGTCATCATTTTGGCACCAACCTAATATATATATATATATATATATATATATATATATATATATATGTGTGTGTGTGTGTGTGTGTGTGTGTGTGTATATATATATATATATATATATATATATATGTAGAGGTAAACATTGGGAGGTATATAATCCAAGTGAATTCTAATAATATAAAATATTAAAACTGAACCACAAAGAGGTCTCAATGTATTTATTAAAACAGAGCATTGCTTTGAATATACGCTCTTTTAGCGCTAGAGGGCATCGTCTGTGATGTTCTGAATTGGATCATTGGGCAGTTTCGGGTCTTTCAAACATCATACTGACCTCACCAAGTCGACTCCATCAGAGTTGATCAGACTCTGATACGCCCTCTAAAAATGCTTGTAGACACTGACTTCTATAAATGAATCCCCTTATCACACATTTGATTGGAGCTTGGCCAACAGCCAATCACAACGGTGCGAACTCTATTTAAGCTGTTTACGGGTCATTTTTTCTTTTTTTCATTTTTGAGTGGACACCCTTTCATCGGATACTATATATATATATATATATATATATATATATATATATATATATATATATATATATATAAGATAAAGAACAAGTTGGAAACAGATCTTGATCTAAGATTATTTCACTTTATTAACGCTTCGTCAGAGATCAAGACAGAAATGATGACAATTTTTTATCATTTCTATCTTTATGTCTGAGGAAGCTTTAATAAAGTGAAACATACTACATTAAGTTTCCTGCGTGTTATTTATCCTATCATTTTGTCAGATTCCTATTTATACCCTATCTATCTATCTATCTATCTATCTATCTATATATATATATATATATATATATATATATATATATATATATATATATATATATATATAAATTGTGGTTCACCTTGTACAAGGCCCGGGAGTCACATGGGGTAGAGGAATACAGAATGAGAGGTACAGTTTATGCGGATATATGGAGAAAATAACTGTCAATTCTAGACTTGGACAGGTTAAGATTGTAATGATCAGGGGGACATAGATTTGGGAGTCGGTTCCACAAAACAGTGGTTTGCGGGAAGAAGCTGACCGAATGGAACTTACTTCTCACCAATGGAATACGGAGAGAATGTCTGGTTCGCTACAATGTACGTGACATGGTGGCTCCTAGAACAGGCGAATCCAATAAATGTAGTTCATCTGAGCACTTTCGATGGAACAAGCGGTGAGTGGTTTTCTACATTCTGCCCGTGAGAGAGGGCTTTCAGGGTGGAAAATAATTTGCCTCCCACAAGGACTTGGAAACGCGTTTGGACTCTATCGTGACTGAAAAGTGAGGACTAGCCAGCTCTTACCCAAATATGACAGCAAAACTCCGTTTTAGTTTTAATCTGACTAGAGGATAGTACGTGGAGTCAGATATTGGGTTGTTGCAAAAATAATGACGTAATAATGTCGTTTTTTGAGGTTATAAATACGTCAAAAAACGACATTACTGCGTCATTATTTTTGCACCAACCTAATACTTACTGGAGCGGTACAAGGAAATATACAGATATTCTTTGAGCCGACATATACATATATATCCAATTCCGAAATGAAATAATATATGCTTTCAAGGAATTTCATGTGCCCGTAATCAATTTTTGTAAATGAAATGCTGTAAAATTTGGATTCGTTTCCTTTACGTCCCAACAAATACGTCAGCTGTTTACGGGTCATTTTTTCTTTTTTTCATTTTTGAGTGGACACCCTTTCATCGGATACTATATATATATATATATATATATATATATATATATATATATAAGATAAAGAACAAGTTGGAAACAGATCTTCCCGTATTCATAGTCGAGTTCAAAAGACACAACTAAACTTAGGTTTCGTAACACATATACGCGAAAAGGGTCTGAATTCAGAATTGACATTCTCTTAGATTGGCTACCATCCAAGGCTAGAGTTTGCACCATGCTCTATTCTTAACCCATAGTTTAAAAAGAACAGATATTAGGTTGGTGCAAAAATAATGACGTAATAAAGTCGTTTTTGACGTATTTTTTAACGTCAAAAAACGACATTATTACGTCATTATTTTTTGCATCAACCTAATATATTCATGCCTTTCCTAAGGCTGTTAGTGCGTATTGACTGCAATATCCAGAATTTAACTCTGTTGATTCGTGTTTCAATGCGAATAACCTTTACCCCCAAGAATCGTTTAATTATTTAATAAACCAATATTTGATCAAGAGTTTTTTTTTTTTTAAAAAATAAGTATCTATATTTCTTGCAATCAGTTCTACAGAATCCTGTCCTGATGTCAAATTTTTTTATCCATTCAACATTTGATTAAAAGATCTTGTTTTGCGTTGAAGTTCAGACCGGACACGAAGTTGTTGGCGATATCCAGTTTCTTTCAGTCAAAAGATTGTGGCTTAAAAAATATCCGACGGTCAAATTGTTAGCCACGAGAGAAAAACAAATCAATTTCTAGCAGTAAACCAGATTTTATTCTTGGGTTTTAACTTATTGTTATAAGCGAGCGGTATAGAGGTGAGGTATGAGTCAGCGGGAGGGGAATAGTTTAGCGGCTGTTTTCCCTGTCCGTTTTCTGAGTGTGCCTTAAGCAGGATGGTAAGCTTTATAGATAACAGTTTTCTTTGTCTTCTCGCCTTCATCTAAAAAAGTAATTTATCTTATCAATTCTACAGATCTTCTTTTAATCTGATAAAAAAAATATAAAAATGTCTTCAGTGTGCCATGTTCATTCAGGGTCGACGATCATGGCTCTCCGCAACTCTTAGCAGTTTTTCTCTCCTTGCTTAGGCCGCTGGCCCCAGTATCGACTTCTTCAGACAAACTCGTCTGATAAGTGGTTTGTTGCTTTTCCTTTTCCTTCATTATGCCCCGTGTGTGTTAAGTTTTCGAAACCAACATTCCTCATTACATGTCCAATCAATTTCAGCTGTCTTTTCTAGTTTTGAGTATATATATTCTTTCTGATAGCATTTTATTAAAGATTTCCTCGTTGCTTATTCATGGAATGTTCAGCACCCTTATGTAGAACCACGTTTCTGCTACTTTATTTTTTTTTCTCTCATCCCTACGGAAATTATCCGATGTTCGCTGGTGTATAAGAAGATAGATATCACATAACAATCCAGGACTATTTTCTCTGTTTCTCACTTAATTTTAGACTTTTTAAAATACACCGTAGATCTATGAGCAGAGGTTAACAAATGGAACATGATGTGGAACGTTTATATTGAATCAATTGCTAGGTTGGATAAGAGGAAGGTTAGCCTGTTGTGTCATGTTAGACAACTTTATATGTCTATCATTAGACCATACATTGGTCTGGCAATTCTGATGTATCTAGAGATTCGTGATATCATCCAAAGAGGTGTCTGCAATGTTATCGACCCTTTTCCCACAATCGAAAGGTCGTATCCCTATTTCTTTCCTATACATATTTTCATAGTAATTGTCCTGATGAAGTTTCCTTTTCGGTACCTTGACTTAATTTAAGCAATACCGGATGGACAGTTAGGTCTCATAATTTTCGTGTTGAAATTGCTAATTTTACCTATAAAATTTATTCTAATAGTTTCTTCTCTCACACTTATGGAAATCTCTTCCGCCAGCTTCTTGATTTCCTGTCAAATACGATTATCAAAAAATGAAATGCAGCTTCAGTCGACATCTTCTGTATGTTGTCTTCTCTCCTCAATAGCGTTTTCCGTTTTCTCTCACTCTCAGTATCGCTTATTGGTTGATATATCGCCTTGCTTGGGGTGAATGATTATAAAATAAAATAAAAGAAAATTGAGTTTTCTTGCATTTTCATGTAATTTCACTGTGTAGCAAAGAAAGGGCTCGTTATTTCATAATCCAACGAAGCGTATAATGCGATCTGGTTTTAGGTGGTTCTGTAATATATGAAAATTATCCGTTCGCTCATCTTACTAGTGTGGCACTATTTAAAGTTAGAGATGTTTAACACTGGAAAATAGGGTTAAAATATATATTGAAGTATAGACTGATCAGCTGAAATGAAGAAAATTAAAGGTTTTAATTTTAAGAAGAAATTAAGATTCTCACAGAATGAGAATTGCAGAAAGGATAATGTTACGATAAAACAGTGTGGCAAGTGTGAGAGGACATAATTACAAAAGGCGCTGGAGATAACCCAGATAAGTAGACTCAGTCAGGAAAATGGTCAGAGGATCTGAAGCTGAGAACAACGGTGTCTTGAGTTTATACAACGAGAAAGTGCGTAAACTGTAATTTTACAAATAGGCAATCTTGACGATTGATGCATGATGGTCATGAAAAATGCTGGTTATCAAAACAGAATAGAAAGCAGACGGGCGAGAAATAGTAATGGAGAACGATATTCTCAGATATGATGGAATTGTAAAATGCCAATTTGGCATTGACGTATGACGGGCGATAAAAAGTGTTGATTCAGAATATGGAATGGCTAGAATCAATGAAGATACGATCTGTCACCCAGAAATGGCGAACAGAGATTCTTCGTAAACAAGTACAGAATTCAGGGAAGGGCCGATCAAGAAGGGCCATATGCTAAATACCAGATTTTGATCAGATGAGAAATCGACTTGCGTAGGTAAATTTCCAAATGATAATTTTAATTCTTAGTTGTGACAAGAGGGAAAAAACTACATAAGCAAAACGTCGAGAAGATAAGGTCTTCTACTTGATGAATTAAACTGAGTAGCGTCAAGACGACCGTGAAGCAATTGGCCGTGTGGTAGCCATAGTTGTCGGCTCAGTTAAGACAACAGGAGAGGTGGAGAATTTATTAACGCCTTTCGAAAGATAAATGAGAGAGGGAGTATGGGCGGCTCGATATCTTGTTACCATATCCCGCAAAAGAGTAGGTGGTATCAAAAATTGCAAGCTCAGCGATCTACCTTTTTTGGATTTGGGGGACTCGCCGAGGCCCCGTGCTGCCTCCTGTCGCACGTCGGTGTGGAGTAAGGGCCCATATAAGCAAACGCACGAGGCCGAGAAGACAGTTCACTTTGGAGTTTGTTTCACAGATTGTTCTAGAGTCCGTATTGAAGACCGACCAGCTCGGTGAGACTGCCCACGTGATTCCTGCCAAGTACAAGAACTCCGACTTTGAAGAAAAAACTACGCTAAGACAAAGAAGTAATCTTCACTCTTGTACCAACAAAGTTAATCCAAAAAGCACCTCGGAGTTAACACCAAAAAACAGAACACGATAATATCGAAAAAAACAGAAGTCAGATAACACCGAAAAGCAGAATTACATTAAGGCCAAAACAGAACGAACATCATATTAAAAATAGAATTTCGTAATCCAGCTCTGAGAACGAGCCCAAGTGTTACACTCATTTAAGACGGGTTGGGGCAATAATTGTTGCAAACCAAAGAACCGCTATAAAGGTGAACATTGTTATTTATTAACTGTGCGTCATATTCTGTTTTATTTTTCATTTTTATTGGTCTGCACCTTCACCCTAGAGGATCGACTTGGTACCAAAGATTCCGAAAGCACCGTGATCTGGCTGTCCTATGATTAAAAATTCACAACATGGGATAGGACAAAGGTTGGGGCTGAACAAGTTACTTCGGTAACTTACTGGGACATCATATATCCTAGACGAGCCCGAGGGCCTGGCAGCTACATATTTGGATCCGACCATAGACTTTAGAACACAGAAGGTGGTACGTTAATGATCCCGTGACCGAAGGCGCCCAGAGGTACCACACTATTAGTGACCGTGACCAAGGTTCAGCCCCCAGAAGGTGTCACACTAGAAGATCACGATTAGCAAGCCACATTACGGGTGGCATAAAAATTTCAGCGTGCCATCTGAAGAACTCCAAGATTATTGGGTTGAAAGAGATTCTCATGAAAAAATGATGAACAGGTCGAGTCAAAAAAATGGTTACTATTTTTTTTAATAATTAAAAATGCTAACTCGATGCTGATTAGTATTAATTAAAACAGAAACCCAGTCATGGCAATTACGAGCAAAAAGAAAATTCTATAATCAGTATTCTGAAGCTTTGATAGAACAAGAATTATAATTAATGCGAATGAAAATCCGAATAAATATTCTAGAATTAAATTAAAAGAAAATAGAGTAACGAGGGTTAAAATTACAAGATTATTTTGAAAGTGGATTCGAATGACAATAACAATCCGAATAAGAATTTTTAATATAAGTTGGAATAGAAATAAAGAAAGGTAACAACAAAGAACTAATTAGAATTAAAATCAGAATAAAACCCTGAAGAATAGAATTAGAATAAAAATGAGAATAATTGGTAACGAGAAATCATTATTTGCCGCACGCACCTTGTCCAATATCAGTCTTGATTATGCATGCCAATAAAATGGAGCCAGAAGCTATCGGCACTAATATTGGGGATAGGCAGAATCCAACCACTTGACTCACACGCCAAAGTATCTCCTTTTTTATTTTGATAAAGCAATAATTTGAATTCACTCGCCACAAAAGAATGTTCGACGCATTTGTCCCACAATTTATAATGAGATTGATTCATATTGCGATAACACAAAATCCGTGGAATTCTGCCAAATTTGATTCAATAAAACAAATGCATAAATTTGCAAACTTAAACCTTTAAGATCACTTACTAAGTTGATTTTTCCTGATAAAATATTTTCTAAGAATCACATCTTGGAGACATGAACAATAATTTGAAAAAAGACAAAATAATCTTTATTCAGTAGAATCTTAAAAGGACCCTGTTGCGTTCTTAATACGAAACAAAAAATATATTGGCAATGAAGTTAATACTGCTGTCTTAACCTTTGAAATTACGTCGATTTTAATATGATAAATTTGAGGACCCAGTTTGAAAAAATAAAGACAATGTCGAATTTGTTCAGCACTCTATGGCAGGGGTGGACGGCTCGCGAAACACATGCGGCTCTTTGCCCGTTAATATGCAGCCTGGGAAAAAATGTTAGTTGAGCTAGATTTTTTATCATAAAAAGTAAGAAAAAATTCAAGTTTTATAATTATTTATGGGGTATGAATTGAGACCCCGTAAGTTTAATGTTAATGTGTATGTAACAAAAACGGATATATAAATTTTGTTCATCTGAATGTGGGTCTTACATAAAGACAAGTTTCGCCACCTATGATCTGTACACTCATAGCCGAATGGAGAGAAACTGAGTTTTCAGACCATTATATCACTATGGTTGAATTGTCAAAGAGGTAACATTTTGAACATATTGGGTTGGCGTGGCGAGGCGAGGCGAGGCGAGGCGAGGCGAGGAGATCCCAGTGTGCTGTACAGTTGGAAAGTACCTGAAAACCATATCACAGGTTAGCCCAAGCCTTGTGAACGAAACTGTTTATTTTTATAATGGATTCAGGATCTGTATTTTCACTCAGTTAAGTGCTCCACGTGATGCACGTTTGACGATCATGTTTCTTTCGATACATGACTGACGAGGCAGAAGATTTTTTCCCCGCAGTAGGTTGGTATTTCTTTCTGCGGTTGTCTGGTTGCTAACCAAGGCTAAAGAATCCAGTTTGCTTTGTTATTTAACCCATAGCTGGTGGAGAAATGATGAATTCATACCTTTCCCAAAAGATTTTGTGTGTAAGTAAATATAACGAACTCGAAAGGAATTCGAACTCATCTCGATTCCAATTCGTCGTTTCTGCTTTGGAAAGATTTATGTTGAGTCTTATTTCTTGGAACATTTTGTAGAGAATGTTGACGTTTGTTGTTCAAGGACATTTTTATCCCATGTGTTACTCTGAATTCAACGTCAAGTAGAACCCAGAGAGAAACCTCGCTACTATCTTACCTAAGTCGACATGGCAAATCACAGATAATAAAAAAAAGGAAGAGAAATAGAAAGATATGATAGTCAAAACCCTGAAGGGATATGGTTTTTAAAAATTATCGGAATTTATATTTTGCCGGATGGATTGATGCTTCTATAGCGTATAAAAAGGAGTGGACAGTATTTTGAAATTTCCTAATTAGGCTCCCAGAGATGAGGTGAGAAACGGAAGAAAGTCAGCGAAATGAGTGAGACAAAACACAGCATTCCTTCTCTATACTTATTCCTATTCTTTTCGCACTCTGTTTTATTGTCTCTTCACGCCTCTTCGCTTCATTATTGCATACAATATGCACTTCTCGATTTTTCCCTCATTCTCTCTACCTCTTCTTTCTGCAGCTCCCATTTTTTTCTAATTGTGCGCCTGAAGTAACATCAGCACAAAATAAGATACTATATAGCCGACTTCGAAATCCAATAAATTTGATTACATTCACTTACACGCAAATACACTTGGTAAAGATATGAATACATATCTTGACACTGTCTATATCTCTGAGACGAGGTATCATGATTCCTGACATTATTTATAGTATTCGGACTATTATTCTTATCTCCACTGCAGTATTTACAACGTTTCGACCGCTGTACGCTCCGGCCTTTTCGGGTGATTGGAATTTCGAAACGAACTATTTATTTCGTCCACCGGCGTAGATTGTTCTTGTTCCACGTGCCAAGCCACTTCGGGATGTCTCAGTTATTTCCTTTTAACTCAACCCTCCAAGTTTTTGGTTCACACTGCTGTGGCCTGGTATTGAACTCACAACTCTTTGGATCTAGTTACTGGAACTAACTTACGTCTTTAACCACTGGGCCATGTGTCATCGAGGACACGTGGAACGAAAACAATCTACCCCGGTGGACGAAATAAAGGGTTTGTTTCGAAATTCCAGTCACCTGAAGAAGGCCGGAGAGTAAAACGGCCGAAACGTTGTAAAATATGGCAATAGAGATGAGGATAACAGTCCTAATAATGTAAATAATCTCTTGTCCACTCTATCCATGGGGTAAACAGTTTAATCTCTTTATGGAAAAATCATTGTTACATCCAGGATGCAACATTTACTTGAGAGAAAAAAAGGAATTATTTTTAAAAATAAAAAGTATGTTTAAGCGTTACATAACCCAAAAAGTGTTCATAAACCATAGAAAATCATTCAAACAATCTATCCGCCCTCTTTTCCCTCATCTCTGTTTTCTTTTTCTCAATTATTCTTCACTCTTCTACGTCTTTCCTCTCTTCTTTCTTTCAACCCCCTCCTTTCTTATTGCACTCTTCTTTTCTTTTCCCACTTTTCTTTCACTCTCTCTTTCCTCTTATTCCCACCCCCCTTATCTTTGTTTTCTTTTTCGCTTTTACCACCTTCTCCCTACTTTGACTGATTTTTCATTATCCGTTTATCGCTTCCTCTCTGCCTACTCCTTCTCACTCGCCTTACTCTCCCCTATCTTTCTACTTACTCTCCCTCACCCTCTCTCACCCCGCATGCGCATTTGTTCATGATTCATTTCTGACCAAATCTGGGTCATGGACAATTCACCTCTGCGATTTGCTTCGAATTAATCGATTAGCCATTTTGAAAGAAGCGGTTGACTCGGTCGATACCCGATTAAACCTTTGCTTCCAGGAAAATTTCCGATTATCTCATAAACAAGAGAAAAAAG
>OZ010590.1:43560965-43563465 GCA_963932145.1 Acanthosepion lycidas | reverse complement strand
TACATTAAATCTTTTCTTCATCTTGCATTGGGTGTTGTATATTAAACGCGGCTGCATTTGAAAGCCATAAGCAATCTTTTCATATAACTTCTCATTGATTTTTTCCGCCATTCCTTCAAAATTTCTAATTATTTTTTTGTTAGTGAAACAGCGAATATTGCGAAGTTTGGTCTCATTCCATTTAATAAGATTCGACACTGTATATTATCTCAATGATTAAGAGATAAATGACGTTCAATGGGTAGGAAATCATGCAAGAGCCACTGACGAAATAGCGCTAATAAAGACACTTCCAATAACTTGAACCAATTTTAAATGTGAATTAAGTTTAAGCGTCTAAGGATTGTTTTTCTTTTTCTTTCAGATTTAAATATTTGGCAATTTCAACCATGGAAAGATTAACAATCAAATAACGTGTTAAAGTTATCGAAGCCTATTACGAAAATGGACGTTCAAACAGAAATGTACTTGGCGTTTTTTTATGGTTAACATAATCGACCAACCTAGAGTGCAAGTGAAAACGATGCAACGTTGTTGTGGCGAGGTTCAAATCCTGTGCGCGATGACGAATAGAGGTGTCTGGATTTTCGGTCCCATTCTCGTGTATTGCAGCAATGTTTTTAGCTGAACGCCACCGACCCAGTTTGTTTGAATTTACGAACAATTTTTCCAGTTACCCTCTTGAAACTTTAACACGTTGTTTGATTGTTAATCTTTCCATGGTTGAAATTGCTAAAGACTTAAGTTGTTAAATCTGAAAGAAAAATAAAATAAAAAGCAAAAACATTATACGCTTAAACTTAATTCGCATTTAAAATCCGTCTAAGTCATTGGAAAAGCCTTTATATGGAATTATGTCAATGCACTGCTGATGATTTGACTTGAGAAATGGATGCAAAACTGTTTTTTTTTTTTTGAGAAATGCTTAAAAAATGAACGAGAAGAATGATTAGTAATTGCCGAAAATTACGTTGAATTTGCATAATAATCCCCTTAAATGTAACAGCGGGAACCATTTTGAATATTTCAATAATCAACTGTATAGCAATGGCATAATTTTGCAAAAGAGATGGGAAATTATTCTGCAGACACGTGAAGTTACGCATTTTGGCATTGATGAATTATACATCTATCTAAGTATGGAGTAGTTAGAACGTTCCCTTTCTCACTAGGAAACCCGTGGTCTAATCTCATTATAGTCGATTTGTCTCGGAGGAGATTTCTTGATACGATTGAAGCGTGAAGCGCCTTTGGAAAGTGTTCGAAGTGAAAATTGATAGACAGTGCCTGGCGTCGACGGTTGTGCAAAAACGAAATCAAAAGTTATCGAGACCGAATGTTTGAGGATCCTGTCGTTGTTTAAACTGTAGATCCTGGTAGATTATGCTATTTCACCGAGGAACCATAAATAAGGTTCTCTCTGCATAGAACCAAATGGGCACTGTGGGTTTTGAACGAACAAGAGAAGGTGTATGCGACAGGGATTGGCTAGTCGCCCCGGTAGACCGGCTTCCGAGAAACCAAGTGTAGCTGACCCTTATCTATCTATCTATCTATCTATCTATCTATCTATCTATCTATCTATCTATCTATCTATCTATTATCTATCTATCTATCTATGACTCTTCAGATCTATCTATCTATCTATCTATCTATATCAGTCTGGTCATATCTATCTATCTATCTATCTATCTATCTATCTATCTATGCCAGCCTGTTCATATCTATCTATCTATCTATCTTTTTTCATCTCGAATGGTTCGGTCGTTGATTTCCCCACGCCCTACATTTATTTTTCACCTCCTTCATTCTTTAGAGAGTTAGCATCTTGATTATGTCTGATGACAGAATACAGTTGCAACTCTGATTTTTTTGTTTGGTGGACGGGTCATACTAACATCAATTATTTTCTGTTAGTTTCTGTTTTGTATATAATTTTTATATTGGCATTTAGAACCCTCCCCATCATTTCACACGATCGTCAGATTTATATATATATATATATATATATATATATATATATATATATTTTATGAACATTTGTACATAAGAAAATTGGGGTTAATTTTTAGGGTCCCTTTGTGGTTGTGGTATTGTGGCATATGTAAGAGTAAAAGGTGAAGGGTCAATTCTTTCGGTCAATGGTTTATTTCTATTAAATGAATGGATCGTGAATAGGATTAGCTCGGTATAGGATAGGTATGGATGGCCAACCTCAATCCAACTTTTTTAGTCCATGTGCCACAATTATTATATTTTACAATAACAAATATAATCTATCTATCTATCTATCTATCTATCTATCTATCTATCTATCTATCTATCTATATATATATATATATATATATATATATATATCTCGTTATGTTTATCTATCTATCTATCTATCTATCTATCTCATTATATTCATCTATCTATCTATCTAATTCTGTTCATCTATCTAAATCTGTCCATCTATCTATCAAGATCATTCTGCTCATCTATCTATCTATCTATCTAT
>OZ010590.1:43513465-43555965 GCA_963932145.1 Acanthosepion lycidas | reverse complement strand
AGAAAAAAAAAAAGAAAAGAAAAAGAATAAGATAAAATAGATATTAAGTAATAAGTAAATAAAAGAAAGACATAAAAATTATTTAATTAATAATTACAAGAAAAAAAAGAAAAACGGGTAAAAAAGAGCAAGAACGAAAAGTAAGAAACAAATACAAAAAAACAGTATCAAGAAAAAATGAGAATATGGAACAATAAAAGAAAGAAAAACAAGGATAAAAACATTGAAAGTACAAAAAAAAAACTGAAAAGGATCTAAAACGAAAAAGTAAAAGACAAAAATGAAAGAATCAAGAGGTTTAAGAAGAAAATGAAAGAAAGCAGTGGGAATTTGAGGAAATAAAGAAATAAAAAGAAAAGTAAAAGAAAGAAAATTAAAAGTAATGAAATAACGAATTAATATGGGAAATAATGAACAAAAATTGGGAAAAAATTAGGAAAGAAAAGAAATAAATTTCCACAAGAAATGAGAAAAATAGAAGGGAAAAGGCTCGAAACTGAGAGAAAAATGGTAAGAAATATTAAAGGATAAAATAAAAATATGAAAACAAGGAAATCTGAACGATAAAAGAGAAAATGGAAAAAAAAAATATCTTCGAAGTAATAAAAACCAAACGAATCACGACTTTAAAAAAAAAATAAAAAGACAAAGAAGATGAGGAGAATGATTAAAGATGAAAAGGAAAAAAAACAAAACAATAAAAGATAGAAAAATATATTTTTTAAAAAAGTATCGGGTGCTGACCTTGGAAAATATTCGGTCAGAAGGAAATAACAAATTATTAAGAAAAAAATTCAGTAGAAGAAAAGCAAAGAAGGAATGAAAAGAGTTTTTCTATGTAGAGAACTCTTTGGAAAATGATGCGGAGAAATAAAACTAATGCTATTGAAGGACAGAAATGGAGACCGATTTGACGTGTTGCTTGGAACAAGGATCGTGGGTGGTGCAGAAGTAAATACAAATCTATGTTAGCATCTATCTATCTATCTATCTATCTATCTATCTATCTATCTATCTATCTATCTCAGTCTCTACACATCTATCTATCTATCTATCTATCTATCTATATCTATCTATCTAAGTCTCTTCGCATCTATCTGTCTAAGTCTCTTCGCATCTATCTATCTATCTATCTATCTATCTATCTATCTATCTATCTATCTCAGTCTCTTCACATCTAAGTCTCTTCACATCTATCTATCTATCTATCTCATTCTCTTCACATCTAAGTCTCTTCACATCTAAGTCTCTTCTCATCTATCTATCTATCTATCTATCTCATTCTCTTCACATCTATCTATCTATCTATCTCATTCTCTTCACATCTATCTATCTATCTATCTATCTATCTATCTATCTATCTATCTAACTATCGACAGCTCACTTTATAAATCTTCGTCCGCGAAGCCAGTCCAAGAAGAGGCATATATATATATATATATATATATATATATATATATATATATATATATATATATATATAAAGAATGATACAGAGAATAGCTCAATCGGCCATAAGTAACAGAAAAATAATTAAACTTAAATGGAGCAAATAAAGAAAGTAATTTCAATTTGTGTTAATTCCAGAAGAAAAGTAGAAATTATACGAAACGCAAAATAATTAAATGCGTATAAGGTATGCAATATAAGAAAAATGAAGGTCTGTGAATGCCAAGGTTGAGTTTGGTTGTTTTTTTTTATTCGATTAGAATAGAACTCGATATTCATCTGAATTCTCGCTGGAAGAAACAGGAGTCGCAAGTGTTACCCCCACTTATTACAGAGATTGATTTAATAATTAATGTGTAATTAGCCGACTAACATACATCCACATATTCTCAGAGATATAGTTACATATTTAGACATATGGAATATAGTATACACAAGCTTAAATACACGTACATATATATATATATATATATATATATATATATATATATATATATACGCATAGATACATCAAAATAGTAATATATAACAGACTCAGAGCATTATTCGCTAATCGTATAAGTCTGGTCATAACGTAACGTCGTCTTAAAAATGCCGCTTGAATTAAAAGAGAAATTAATTTATTAAAGCGAACGGTTATAGAAAGTGCTTGGATTGCTAGATCATCCATGCTAAATTTGCTTATAGATTCGTATATTTCACCTTTCTTAGCAGGTCTTCTTTTATCACAATGTGGGACGCAGGATTATCCACAGTAAAGGTTATATAGGAATAAAGTGTCGCTGCCGACACTTGAGTTTGAACATAGATCGCCAATGAGCAAACACAAGCGATCCCATTATTGAATTAATTAAACCACGTGACCATAGAAGAAACGCGTAAATCGGAAGTCGCATAACGTCTAAATGATCGCTAGTTGTAGTCTATCTTCTATTACTATACGGAACGCTATTCTTTACTCTATTCACTATACTATTTCTCTATTCGGATCACTATACTGATTACTTTTTCAAACGAGTATTATCGAGAAAGTACTATTAGAGCGAGTGATATTCGAAGGCGTCTGACACCAGTATTGTTCAACGGCGTTACTATAGTTGTATCTGCGATTACAAAGTCTCTACTACAATGAGCAATACGAAAGTGACACCCGGTGTTGGTTGACATCACAAAAGTAAATTTGCTTATAGATTCCTATTGTATTTTACCTTTCATAACAGACCATCTATTATCACATAATAGATAAGACAGACGGTAGATAATCCACGGTAGATTTGCGCCCAACTTCTTACAATATTTAACGATTTTTGTGGGTCTTCTATTATCACAATGTAGGATATTTAATAATAAAATAAATAAAAGCAAACCCCAGAAGAAACTGAATGAGATTGGCTAAATTCTCACATCTGAGAAAAAAAAAATCTTTCCAATATCTTCAGCGTTTCCTGTCGTTGCATTGTTTATAACCGAACTTTGCCGCGTTTTTATATCTCCCCTCCCATTCCTACACATATATAATTCCATCAACAACAAAAATATTATTTTAGTCTGATGAAGTCCTTCTAGAGGACGTTTCCACTTTTAGAATGACCACATCAGCCTAAAGTATTAAGTTACAGAGACGTTTTTTTTGTCAGATATATAGAAATTCATATTTATTATATA
This sequence comes from Acanthosepion lycidas, assembly GCA_963932145.1. NCBI lineage: Eukaryota > Metazoa > Mollusca > Cephalopoda > Sepiida > Sepiidae > Acanthosepion > Acanthosepion lycidas. The sequence continues at coordinate 43,552,851 of OZ010590.1, read as the reverse complement.
ATGAAAGAAACAATCCAATCTTACTTTGAATTCCGAATGTCATTGTTGTTTACAAAGCTTAGATTAATCTTGCGGAAGGTCAACCTAAGGAAAATGGGTCTACAACTTTTCAGACCAACCAAATTTAACCACTTTCTAAAAACTGATTTGATTCTGTCTTTAAAAATAAAGAGACAACTCAAACGTGTGGTAGCAGCTATGGACCCTGCCGACCTTAGGTTAGTTTACATCCGGGTTAATGCTGGGAAGAGTGAAAGTAAGATAGTGTTGCGCGATATTTCTTAATAGATTTAACCTGTTGTATACCTAAACAAACTTCGTAAGCAATAATTACATTCCGACTTCAAATGTAAGACTGTAATGTTTCTTTCATTAGCCCTTATTGATTTTTTACAGCTTATCAACCTAACGCAGGCTATTTAAAGACAGAAAATATTTTTAGATTATAAGAATTTCTTTTTAGATAATAATGATTTACTGATACAAATCCAACTAATTATTCCATAGCTGAGTTATTCATAGTCCTACATGTTCTACTAATTAACCCATAGAGATATATTCATACCTGTTGTAGCCGGGAACTACGGAACCGGAAGTACCGCTTCAGTTATTTTTCAAACACGGAAGTAACGTTTCCGCCATATTGCCGTTTGAATAAAATGCAGGAGTATCACTTCTGCATAGACAGAAGTCACCAGATTAAAGTTGTGTCGTCATTATTATTACGGATCGCCTTAATAAGTTTTGACAGTACTATTCCCAATAGTGTTTGCGCGTTAGTAAATATTCCTTAGTCGGTAGCCGTTACACCACCTGCACATTCAAGCTTATAACACCTGATATTCTTAAGCGGTCTTCCTATCTAGGTCTTGAGTAAGCTCGACGTTCGTTAACTATGGTGATAGTAAGAGAATCGGTGTTTCAACATGATATGCCCGTAAATCTTTAAGATCGGTTAGTAGTTTTTCTTACCAAGCTCTATTAAATATGCTATTAGGTTGGTGCAAAAATAATGACGTAATAATGTCGTTTTTTGACATTAAAAAATACGTCAAAAAACGACATTATTAGGTCATTATTTTTGCACCAACCTAATACTTGGAAAGAAGTCTTGACTTTATTAGTTGTCTGTGTTAGAAAGTGAAATATGCGTTCCGCGTTTCTCACCGAGAGAAAATCCGCCGTGTCTGCTCCTCCAGGTGGTTCGGCGGTTGAGAAGACAAGTCCAGACGCGATTCACACCAATGAAAGAAATAAGGTACGAACCATCCTCTTCCTGCAACGAGTTAAGTAGTCTATTTATTCTTGTGTAGGCAATCAATTTAAGCGAATGACAAACCTGAATCCAAGTGTAAGCCTGAAGAGAAATCACTTCAGTCACACTATCTCTGCCATAGACACAACAAGTGCAGTGTGATACATGAATCGTTGCCTTAATTAAGCTAGATAGGCTGACCGTTGCTATTGTTGAAATTTCCTTTTTTCCTGTACACGCACTACGTGGTATTGTTTCAGACCATGTTTATGCAAAATAATTCAAGAAAAATATTAAAAAAAAAAGAAAAATTAATGGAAAAATGAAGACGACATTGAATAACCAGACAAAGAAAAGAGATAAAAAAGACATTGTTTAAAAGTGAATCATTATCATTATTTGCTTCAACTCATTAGTGATGTGACCTGCAAGATGGACTTGTTAACAATACCAATAAGCCCAAGGGAATGTAGAACAGGAGTTGAGAAGATTGAAAGCAGGCTAATAAAAGAATAAGAAGATGAGATTTAATGAGAGACAAATGATTCTTATCGAAAAAGAATAACAAAAAAAAAAAAAAAAAGAGAAAGAAAAATAAGAAAAAGAAAAAAGAGAAAACACAGCGACAAAACACAGAGAAAAAGAAAAAAAGAAGAAAAATATGCAAAAACAGAAGAAAGGCAAAAGAAGGTGAAAAAAACTAAATAAAATAAAGCATAAAGGAAATGGTTAAAGAGAAAAAGAAGAGAAAGAATTAGTAAAAATAAACAGAAGTAAAAAAAGAGAAGAAAAGAAGAGGATAATGAAGAAGAAAAGAGGAAGAAGAAAATGTATGCCTTTGAATGAAAAAGCAAGCAAAGTATCAAGAAAAAAAAAGTGGAAAGAAGAAGAAAAAGAAAAAGAAGGAGCAAAACATTGGAGAAGAAAAATAAAAAGAAGAAAAATGTTAAAAATATAAGAAATAAAAAAAAATACGTAAACGCAAAATAGAATAAATTAATAAGAAAAAATGTAAAAAGACAAAAGAAGAGAAATAGAGAGAATTAGTGAAATAAACAGAAATAAAAAGAGAAGAGAGCGAAGAAGAAGCAAAAGAAGAAGAAGAAGAATAAGAAGAAGAAAGGAAAAGAAAGTAATGAAAAAACAAATTTTAAATAGGGTGAGAAGAGTTGGAAGAAGAAGAAGAAAAAGAAGAAGAAGAAGAAGAAGAAGAAGAAAAACACATATATGAGTGAATGAAAAAAGAAAAGAAACGAATAAAAATAGAAGAGAGAAAGCGAAACGCAGTGGTCGTTATTTTAATGTCACAAGAAACAAAATACAAGGCAACGAAAAGCAAAGGAAATCATCAAATAAAAATCAATGCTCCTAATAATAATGAACTTATCATGGCGGACGCAGATTCTTACAGCGATCTGTGCACAAACGATAAATATAAGAAAATATACCATCACTTTGTTTTAGTTCGTTCAACCTTGTGTTTGATATAATGTTAAATATCTATGTGGCAATTGCTGGTTGTTCTATTCTTTTTATTTTCACTTCACATAGCGGTGACAAAATCTTAGTTTGAGCGATGGTGAATCGTGTTTTGAAGGCGTAGTATTGTCTTGGGTTGAATAGTGTGAAACTATGAATGATCTAGACAATTCTCCCATGATTCTTTTTCATGAATGAAACTAGAACAAACCCAGACTACGGTTTCGTGTTGATACCAATATCCACTTATCAGAATATCGTTTGTGGAACTGGCAGTAATGAAAAAGGAAACCAATTTCCTAGAACGATGAGGTGGAGGCTAACAATGTTAACATGTCATTTGAAATTTTAAGTGTGAAACCTTAATATACTGTTGGCATCTTTTGGAGAATTAGAAAAAAAAAAAAAAAACGTCTTTTTCATATCTTGTTAAGATTTTCCACATCCGTAAATCCGTACATAGCAGATGACCAAAATTAAATATAAGTTTACAACCGAGGAACCGAAGAGGAAAATTATATTATTCTTATTGTATTAGTCGGATTCTGAGAGAAATACAAATCATGAAGAAAACTTCCTGGGATGGAATGGATTGATTACAAAATGCCTACGATCTGGCAGCTATAGCTAAATACTCAAATGTCTCAGAATAATCTACACACGTATATAATATAATTTTCTATTTCAACGCTCTGTGGGGTATTGTCAAGGAGAGATTTTCGCATGAACGAAACCAGAATACCCATCAGATGAAGGACGCCGTTCGGAGAGCCTTTACAACAATCAACAAAGCACAGCTTCGTTAAATATCACGTAGGACATGGCGCCATTTCATTCTGTGCCAGGAAATAGATGGTGTTTATAGAGACTTTCCCGGTGTGTGGACAGCGTCAATAAAATTGAATAAACTGAATCCAGTACATGTGCTTTGTATTACTGTATTACTTGTTCGTCTATTGTTCTCATTACTTTTTGGTAGACGATGACAAGACTTTCGGGCCACAAACATATCGGAAAATGTGCACTGTATATCGGGATCGCAATGTTTTACTAAGGATTTCTGTTGGTGGTACCATAGATTTCTGTTGGTGGTAACAAGGATTTCTGTAGGTGGTACCCAGCAGCGTTTGAAATTCGTTCGTCCTTGTTTGTCTCGGCTGGGTTCGCGCCATATGGCGTTACCGTGTGGAAATGTTGTTTGTGCCCTTACCGTCGTGATCTTGAGTTTGATTCCGGGGCTGCTGATTTTTTCAGCCCATCTTCATTGGCAGAAGCGTAACCAATAAGAAGAAAATCTAGAAACAAATCTCTGCTAAAATCCATAGTCAACGCTATGAGAAATGACCCTGGCCGGAAGTGAAGAATCCATAAAAGAGGCACCTATCAAAGAAGTGATTACGCAGAAGAATTTATGATAGTACATAAAAAGACTGCAAAGGATACCAATTCTCTAACAAGGGTACGGGATGTTACCTTTCTTCGGCATGTGGATGATATAAAATTATATCTAATAAAAAAGAACTCGTAACAAAGGTAAACACATAAATAGCATCAGAATTCTATTTCAGATGGATATCGCAATGTTAGTGTTATATTGGAATAGACATTGCAATTAAACTTCAAATCAGACCGTCATAAGAAACTTGTGTTTAATCACAGCCATTGACTGAAGAATAAAATCTCTTTCAAGGTCGATGGGTAAAGGTGACTAAGTTTCCTGAAAATTTGTTTAAAAAGAAAGATTTTCTAAATCTCAATCTTAGTACTGGCTACCTGGTTAATGAATACCAAATGTTTCTTTATAAGCAAATGGTTACTATTACCGAATGTGAATAAAAGAAATAAGAATAAATGAAGTAAGGAAATGTAAGAAAGGTATATGTTCAGATAATATGGAAACATCTTCAAACCAAACTGAATTGCAGACAGAATCTGATAAAAGGGATACATATCTAAGAGACGCACAGACTAGTTTGCTCAGTTGATTGAAAGAGAAACTCACTTAATCGAAGACTGGGAAAATCATGACACAACGAGTTACATCCCAAAACAACAAAGATTATGATAATTTTTAAGCATAGCGTAGAGGTGGCACAAGGCCGACTATATGGGGAACTCAATGGGGAACGAACTAATTACTTCTATTCTATCCAAACAATCTTGTTAACCATTACACTACGCCAGGCTGCCCTACAATGATTTTTTAAACGTATCATAGATGTGCCAAAAGGCCGAATGTCTGCGGCAGCCAGTGAGATTAAAACTCACTGTTCAGTCGTAATTGATCTAGCCAGGCTAGATTGCTAACCATTAGCATCACGTCGAAATGTCCAGTATGCTTTTCTTAACGTGACATAGATTTGCCGCAAAGCCGAAAGTGTGGAGCACCCAGTGGGAATTGAACTCAGAATAAAAATTTTAATTGATCTGGCGAGGCAACTCTGCTAACCATTAGATCGGGTTGAACCGTCCAGTAAATGCCTAGCCTAGATGTGGTACAAGGCCTAAATTATGGAGCACCCAGTGAGCATCGAACTCACTACTCAGTTGTAACTGATCTAGGAAGATAAACTTGTTAACCATTAGATCACATCGAAACGCCCAAACACGGATAGATTGTGTTAAATTCAAGTAAAGTCGTTGTGGACTGATATAGAAGATTGTCGTCAAAACTCTCAGAATAGAACTGGGTAAATACATGGGAGAAGACAGATGCAATATTTAAAAAAAAGACTACATGAAATACTGCGTCAATTAATAAACGTAACATGGAAAGTGTTGTGGTAGGATCCTCCTAATTTGCATAGTGGAGTACCGACCATATAAATATGGTTGGTACCGGGGAGGAATGAAGAGATTCAACCAGAGAGTCGAACTCTATGCATTAGCAGAGAGGAACCCGGACGAGGCTTTGCCGAAGGGCAAAGTTTCGTCCGGGGAGGTAGACAGGCCTTGAACCCGTCTAGGCGGGTTCAAAAAGGGTATAATTTTGGCCGAGCCTACGGGCTCGGAGATACCCACATTAAACCGGCCTTGTGCCACATTTTATCCTCGTGGGTGGATAGATAAATACAGAGATTCAACCAGAGACTCTGCCCGACTGCGACTCAGTCAACGCACATTCCAGGAACGGTCTTCACAGGAATACACAAAAGACTATATGTAAATATTGTGTACACTTTCTTGCCAAAGTGTGAATTTGGTTTGGAGGAAATTAAGTATTTAGGTCACATAATCAACAAAAATGGCAGATTTCCAGATCCGGAAAGGTCCATTGCGATTAGAGACATGCTGACGCCCACTAATGTGGCGATGCTACAGAGTTTTCTGGGGCTCGCAAATTATTATCAAGCGTTCATTAAAGGAATGTACAATCTAAGAGCTCCGTTGAATGAACTACTAAAAAAAGACAAGGCATGGGAATGGACGGTAGAATGTCAGAAAGCCTTTGATGAAATAAAGAAAATGCTTACATCAGACCTCTTTTTAAAACATTACAATCCAAAACTTGATATTGTAGTGGCAAGTGACGCCAGTTCATACGGGATAGGAGCGTGTATTCAACACATAATGCCAGATGGTTCTAGAAAACCAATTTCACATGCTTCGAGAACTTTACTCCCAGGAGAAAGAAGTTACTCACAGATCGAAAAAGAGGCGCTGAGTATCATTTTTGCCATAACAAAATTTCACAGATACATCCACGGCAGACATTTTATGCTTGATCATAAACCTCTGATTACTATTTTTGGTTCAAAGAAAGGGTTACCTTTTTATACGGCAAATCGTCTCTTGAGATGGGGAACCATTCTTCTCAATTATGATTTTCACATAAAGCACCTATCATTCAAAAATATAATTCATGCGGATAGTTTATCAAGAATCGTACCGAGTCAAGAAGAAAGATTCGAAGAATCAATTATTGCAAATATCAGAGCCGATTATGTGGTGAAAAGCATGGTAAAGAACATTTTAAGAGAGCTACCGGTTACATCTAAGGAAATCAAAAAAGAAGCTGAAAGCTATGATTTCATTTTAGAAATAAAAAGCAAAATGGTAGCAAATGACCAAAAAGTGCAATAGATTTATTCAATTTGTGACGGATTTTTATTACATGGTGAGAGTGTAGTAGTACCAAAAAAGTTGCAGAAAAGAATACTACGGGACTTTCATATGGGTCACCCGGGGGTTAATAGAACATAAAAGCTTAATGTGAAGCTTTGTATATTGGAAAGGAATGGGTGTGGATATCTCAAACGTGGTTCATCGATGTAAAGGGTGTGCGTTAGCAGCTAAGGCACCACCTATAGTACACAAACCATGGCCAAGACGGATCATCCGTGGACAAGATTACACATTGATTTCGCTGGTCCAGTAGAAGATTATTACTACTTAATAGTGGTAGATAGTTTTACAAAATGGCCGGAAGTACTGCGCTGCAAAAAGCCTACGTCCATACCAAAACAACTTTTTTGCATGAACTATTTGCACGGTTCGGTGTGCCAGAGTGTATTGTGAGTGAGAATGGTACACGATTCACTTCTGAAGAATTTAAGGAATTTTGTGAGTTATATCAAATTAACCACATAAATACGCCGCCGTATCATCCGAGGTCCAATGGACTCGCAGAAAGATTTGTCGATACTTTAAAGCGCGCGCTGAAGAAAGCCTCAGGAGTTCCAACGGAAAAGGCGCTTCAGCAATTCCTACAAGTATACAGAATCACGCCAAACCAGAGAACACACTCAAACATGGCACCAGCTGAACTAATGTTCGCTAGGAAAGTTAAGTCAGTGTTTGACAAGCTTTTGCCAGGAAAAAAGAGACTAAAGAATACTATGTATACAGCGAGAAAAAGATACACCGCCGGAGAGAAGGTGTTTTTAAGTGCTACAAAAACAACGTTGAGTTCTGGGAGCGAGGCATAGTGGACAAGAGAATCGGTGACCTGATTTACATAATTAAAGAGCCGAAGAATACTCATAAAAGGCACCAGAAACAACTTAAAAAATGTTACGTTCTAGAGCATGAAGAGAGTATACCGGATGAGGAGGAAGATCCCATTGATGTAATGTATGATATGTTTCAAGTAGAACCTCCGCAGAATACTCCTGAACCGAGAAGATCCGGTAGGAAACGAAAGTTCACGGACCCATTGGACGTGAATCCAAAACGGAAAAAATATTAAAATTAAGCGGATGGACATATGCATATAAAGTATGCAAATAGATCTACAAAAAAATAGCCATAATCATCAACCCATATAGGAAGCCAGTTTGAAATCCAAAAGGGATTCCAAGGCTTGGGAGGGGGTGTTGTGGTAAGATCCACCGAATTTGCATAGTGGAGTACCGACCATATAAATATGGTTGGTACCGGGGAGGAATGAAGAGATTCAACCAGAGACTTTGCCCGACTGCGACACAGTCAACACACATTCCAGGAACGGTCTTACCAGGAATATACAAAAGACTATATGTAAATATTGTGTACACTTTCTTGTTTCAATACATTTGTTCTAAGTACATTTTGTGTTGCATTATTATTCCATGCATTAGTCAAGTTTCAACAGAAAGAGAAAGTGGAAACGAAAAAAATTATACATGACAGATAAATAATATCGCGGGAGACAAAATATGGACAGGGCTACGCAGAGGACACTTGAAAGACGAAACAGAATCTCTCATCATCGCCGCCCAGGAAAAAAGTGCATTGTGTTAAATTATGTTCACCCGAAGATTGATACGGCACAGAAAATCATGATCAGATGTCGTCCTTCGGTAGGAAAGCATGAAACAGTGAATTTAGCGCGCTGACTACAAAAAAACAAAACAAAACAAAAATGAATACAGAAGCAAGCACGAAAAGGGCGGTACAGGGAATTGTTTTAAAAATCAAGGACCATTGACATATCTGCTATTGTCTCTCTTTAAATCTCATGCCATTTATTTTTTAAACAATTTTTTTTTTGCTATCCTCTGCCAGCCACAATGATGGAGAAAGCATTACCTCGCACCATCGACAGTGAGACACGCTGCAAGAGCCACTCCGTTTCGCGAAGGCTCATCCCTTAATCGAGACGCAATGCCACCATTCCCCCGACGGAACGCCAACGAACGAGGGCCAATAACTCCAGAAGTATCCACTGCCACCGGAGTAAAAAAAAAAATCTATCAGTAAGAGAAGAATATTTAACTATATATTTTTTTTATCTCTGCGTCCCGGGCGACGGGCCCCGGTTCAACCGCGGACCTGATTTATTTTTTTATTACTCTACTTCCCAGACTTTGGAGTGCTGAAAGACGTCTACGCGGCCTTGTGGGTAATTAAATATTATCCACTCTACAACTTCTTCAAACAGACGAAACATCATAAACCTTTGTTGTTCGATCTCTATTTGAATTAAAATATTCGGATGAGATACATCCTCATCATCAACATCCTTCGATCATGCTTGGTCAGAACTCCATTACAATCCCTTTCCACACTGTTCGGTTCTGCATTGCTGTAAATGTAAGAAATGCCGGGAGGTGAATAAAGTGTGAAAGAATCGTTACCTTTATGGGATGATAACAGGGATTATGGCCAAAAGACTTTAGATCAGATGAAAATCCGGGGATTGGTTTAGATTTTACTGGGGTCTGTGGGGATTCCACGAATATTTCTCTACATCTTAACAGACCTACTCCCACTAAATCCTCAACAAACCAGAAATCTGTTGTAAACAGTCAAATGAAGGAATAATAATAATAATAATAATAATAATAATAATAATAATAATAATAATAAGAAGAAGAAGAAGAAGAAGAAGAAGAAGAAGAAGAGGAAGGAAGGAAGGAAGGAAGGACCTTGAAATTGAAATAATAATAATAAGATACTAGGACCTCAAAAATGTGGCACATGGGAACATGAACAATTCCTATGGTAGTTGGAGCCCTCGGATTGATTGGAAAAGATTCCAATAGACTCATTTAAGAAATTCCTGACAGTCCATGCCTTAAAGAAATACAAAAAAGTCGATCTCACGAATACAACCCACACCTTACGGAGGGCTTTATTTATGTAATTTTTTCATTTTTTTTTTTTTGCGTGTGTGTCAGTGGAAAATTTCATGATGCTATTTCTAACCTTAGGTCTCTGGTGGGTGGGAGGACACGGAAAGAAAGGAGTGCTCCTCAGAAATCAAAGGAATAATAATAATAATAATAATAATAATAATAATAATAATAATAATAATAATTGTTATTGTTATTATTATTGTTATTATTATTTCTGGCACATACAATGGCTTTACTTGTTTCTGTGAGGGCAATAATAAAAACACTGAATATTTGAAGACACTTGTGTCAGCAATCTCGAGGCATCTGGTGTTAATGCATCGGTCAGTCTGTTAAGCGCCACACGTGATACACGCTTGGGCGGTCATGTATCTTTTGATGCATGACAAATAAGGCAGAAAATTATTTCTGCAGTAGGGTGCTATTTTTTTCTGGGGTAGCCTGGTTGCCAATCAAGGCTTGAGAAGCCAGCCTGTCCTGCTATTCAACCCATACCTGTCGGAAGAAAACTTGATTCATGTCTTTCCCAATGGAGTTTGCATAAGAGAATATAACGAACTCTACTGGAATTCGAACTCGGCTCTCCAATTCCTCATTACGAGCTGATATCCATTAGCCCATCCGTTAATATATAAATACACAAGATAATAATATCAGTAAATGAGTTGTTTATGGGTAAAGGACTTAGGTTATAAATCCCATAAAAAGTTATTTCAGGTAGAGCAGGAGCAATGATAACCTGAGAACAACGCAAATTATTTGGGTTCGGCCATATAAATTAATTTTATCTTTACAAATGAAAGGAATTAATAAACCAAAATTTAATAATATATGATCTAGATCATTTTGTCCGAGTTCATTTCATCCAAGCAAAAACTGTCGATGTGATAAAAATAGAAAGATATATTAGAGAAATAAAAAAAAAATCTTGCCTGTGTCAACGGACAATATAATTAAGTAAAAACAAAAAGAAAAATAGATGGAAAGCAGTAGATCCTCACTAGAGAAGTGAGGTACATTTACATAAACGTGCTACAACCACTAGAATGGAAGCCGGTTCATTTGAAATTCGTAGAATGATTGAAAGTATTTGGTTCAAAGAAACAACCACTTGTGTAGTAGACATGATGAAATAAATAGAACCCTTCCAAAGGTGGACAAGAAAAAGGATTAAGAAAATAGAATAAAAAAAAAGAAGAGGAAATTGCTAGCAATTCTTAACAAGCTTCACACAAATTATGAGTTTGATAAAAGTATAGTGCAAGGGAAAGAGGACACAGAAGTACGGGTGATGATGCAAAAATATGTCGACTTTGCTATCAAAAGAGTTGGGGGCAACACAAGTCCGTATAATGAAAGATCAATTATCATGGGCATAAGTTGGAGTAAAACTGACAGATTGTTAAATGGAGGATCAAGACTGAAAAACGAGAAATGAATTGAACGGCAAATTTATAGACAAAATGAATTAAGCGTGATATGAGATGAGTATCGTAGAAACGATTGGATAGAGCAACTGAGTACATATAAATGAGTACATGTCCGTAATAATCGTTTATAGTAAAAGTAAGCAAAACAGAACACAGAAAAATAAATGTGAAAGTGTAGTTAGTTGCCGTGGTTTTGACTATCTATTAAAAACATTCTAATTCTTTTTTTATGTGGCGTTCTCCTGCTGTAAGTTGGCGACCATGGCTCTCCACAACTTTCTGGGACTTAGTAAGGTTTTACTTTTAGCTATATCTACCAATCCCTGCTCTGTTAATAAATTGGTTTTTCGCTGCTTTTCTTTCATCTCTCTTTCTTCCCTTCTATATATCTTGTGAGTGTCAAATTCTCCAAGAACTCTTTTCTCATTATTTGCCCTAGAAGTCTCAAGTGTCTCTCCATGATTCTAAGTATGAAAACCCATTTTGTTTAAAATTTTCTATAAAACTTATTGTTAACAAGTTCAGTCCATAGGACTCTCATCAACATTCTGTAGAACTACATTTTCCTTGTCATAAAATTCTTCTTCAGCTTTAAGGAGATAGTCCAGCATTCAATACTATAGTAATGAAAACGAAGAAAAGTATTACGTAATATCGGTCCTCCTAGACCGATATTACGCAATACATTCCTTCGTTTTCATTAATATTTGGGACGACCGATATTATATAATACTGTTCTTTGTTTTCAATACTATCTAGGAAGGCCAATATTACATAATACATTTCTTTGTTTCTAATGAAATTTTCATGATACCTTAGACTTTCTTTTCAATTTCTCTGTACCAATGGATTTCGGTGTCACATTTCCCGTCTTTTGTTAACACTCTCTCTAGATATTAAAATGTTTGTACATGCTTAATTATTAATGGTTCGCATCGTACCCTGTCACTGCTCAAAACAATATATTCTGTTCTTTTACAATTAGTCCTTTCTTCTTGCTTTCCTTTATTACATTCTGTAAGTGTTTCTGCAGTTTTCTTTATTTGTCTGCTCTTAACACGACGTCATTTTCATATATTATGTTGTTTAGATCGTGGTCGCCATTATGAATAATAATAATAATTATAGAAAAGGGGCATCATTGATAGGAGAGTTGGTCAAGACGTAATAACATCTGGATTTACTGCGTCATCACTTTCCAGTCCTGACAGAGTTCAAAAGTTTCAACGCATTCTTGGTGAATTATTTTCCAGCCTACAATCACTTTTCTACAAGTCGAAATTCGACAAGGCCTTCGTTACTCTATCGCTATTTACACGGAAAATGTTCCGAGGAGCTAAATTTTTAGCTTCCACCGGTCTGTCTTTCACAGCTAAGACGCGCCGGGTCAGGAAAACAGTAACGACTCAGTTGTCACTTTATCTTTAAAGGCAGTTTATAGTACGGGCTGGAAGCTATAAAATGATGTATATTCAATAGTATATACTTCACAGCTCTGTTATTTAGCACTGTTTTTCTTACAACAAAGAATATAGTCATTTTTAGCATAGATGTGGCACAAGGCCGAAAGTATGAGGCTCACAGTGAGGATCGAATTCACTACTCAGTTGTAATTGTTCTTGCAGGACAAGCTTGCTAACCATTACCCCACCAAAGGATATATATATATATATATATATATATATATATATATATAATGGTCTACCGTAGAAAGAAATGGCAACATCCCACAGGAAAAAAATCTGCCTCGTCAGTCATGGCTCGAAAGAAAGATGATCGATTAAGTCTGTATCACGCACGACACAACTGATTAACTCACTAATGTTTTAATTAGGTGAAGCACATTATATCAGCACATTCTATTTGCCAAATAAGATGAGTTACCTTGCAATATTTATAAATCTGGAATCAGGCTTGAGCGTTTGGATCGCACACACGAAATTGCCCTGGACAGGCAGAGGATTAAGAATTAAAATTAATAGGAAAATTCATATAGGACAACAGTGGAACTTTCACGAGTCTTTCTAGTAACAATAATAAAATTCCAATCTCAGAATGACGATTATCAACACTTAATATGATTCTAGAATTAGAAAACAGAAAAAATAGGATGTTCTTTTATATCTGTTCATCAGAAATCTCTTTTTAAAGATGCTCTTTTAGTGTTCATACAGTGATTTTTTAAATATTAAAAAGAATGCTTTTAATAAAAAGAATCATACAAAAATCCGAAGGACCTAAAAAGGAAACCATGAGAGCTTTTAATTGCTAAATAAGTCATCTGATTTCAGTTTAGCTGCCAATGTAAGCTGGAAGATATTTATTCATTAATCTGGTAATGCTTTTCTCCTCTCTCATAAATTGGAATAGAAAAGTTCAATAAAGTCAGAAAAATGATAATCGAAGTTTTGATATCAGAAAGGTTTGAATGAGTTCCTGTAATTTCCAACTGAAAATTGTTACAAATAATCCATGGGCCGAATTACGAGCCATTTCTCTTTCCTGACCCCATCTGCTGTTATTAGGTTGGTGCAAAAATAATGTCGTTTTCTCACATGTGAGAAAACGACATTATTTTTGCACTGACCTAATACCTAGTGACATGGCAGAAAATGTAATGGCCGTTTATCTAACAAAGCATAAGAGAGAAGAGGAGAGTGAGAGAAAGAGAGAAGAGGAGAGTGAGAGAAAGAGAGAAGAGGAGAGTGAGAGAAAGAGAGAAGAGGAGAGTGAGAGAAAGAGAGAAGAGGAGAGTGAGAGAAAGAGAGAAGAGGAGAGTGAGAGAAAGAGAGAGAGAGAGAATGCGGTTCGAAGCGAAAACATGAGGGGCCCAGAGGGATTGGCCTAAATGTCGAGCATGGAGGTCAGAGGTAGAATAATAACCCGCGATGTGACAAGGAACGAACCAAGGGCCACGTCAAAAGAGGAACGTGACAAATGTCGACCGACAAACTGATTCTACGATTTGACTTTACAGGAAAACTGTCAAACTGTCGGATCGCGATTGCAAGCAAAAAAAAAAAATTACTCTTTTTGAGTAGTTACACGTCTCCTTATCATCTCTCAGTTGCGTCTCTCTCTTCGAAGCGAGTGCGCCCAGGGGCTTCTCTGTCAAAGGGAAGAGGGGCAACTGAGGAAAATTATACTGAAAAGGTGGTCAGCCCTGAGGAACAGCTGCCCGAGGCCGCGCCCTACATTGCACCAGAGGGAGGAATCGGTGTTCGCACCGAGGCCAGCGCAACCGACAATTGCGACGGCTGAGGGGAATTTTTGTTCCTGCTCCGAGTGTACGCGCTCGGGTTCCCACCTAAAAATAGACCTTGCATCACATCTCGTGGGGGGAACATAATAAATACCGATTGCAAGCAAAAATTGACGAGAAAATATTGTTGACACTTGAAACACTCACCCCTCGTTTGAAGTGCCTATGTGAAGTGATATGAACTTCATGAGTTCAAATCGACTATCAAGTTTGTTTTTGCCATGTTCTCAATAAGAAATTGGATTTCAGAACCTTAAAAGCTTTCAAAATTATTTTCTAAAAAAAGATTCAAACTCCCCACTTTATTTTCCCTTAAAAACTTTTATTTAAATTACGACAACAGCATATTTCTGTTCTTTTAGCATTTACCATGTTAGCGGTAACCTCCTTTACTATTCCCTAATTAGAATAAGCCCTGTCGGATGGGGCATCAGAATACGCCGACTTCACATCTGCAGAGGGGAAAGACTCCCCGCCACTGATGCGTCCTGTGTATGACGATAACCTACATCCGGCAGTAAGGCCACTGATCAGAATGTTTTGAGTAGTATTGAACCATCTCTTAAATGTGGGTGTTCCTTGGTGTACCCTGACCCGAGGTTGTAGCACCTGTTAGGGTCCAAGCTATAGGCAAATAGTTAAACCCCAAACCGGAATCAAAAAACTATGAAAATGTAAAAATAGGTTTTTATAGCGAGCATACCAGAAATATATATTTGAAAAAAAAAATTATTACCAGCAATACATTTGATTCCCCCCAAAAAACATCATTAGAAAAATAAGACAATGAAACTTAATCTACAAACTGATTTCTTACAAAGTATGCATATTATATTAAGGTTGATATACCGTAAAACAAAATAAATCAAACCATATTCTATTCATAGGAAATTAAAATTCTTGTCGGCATTAACTAACGCATTGACGCTGATATTCCGTAAAACAAAATAAATCAAATCAAACTTAATTTATGGAGCGATTTTGGCCATTTGTGTAACCATTCATGGCCAATCAGTGAAGCTCTAATCTGTCTGGAGAGGAATTTGATGCGAGAAGCCGTGAAAAGAATGTTCCTCTGCCACGGTTGGAAAAGTAAAGAATTTTACAAAGTGACGGGCTGGAATTGTAAGTAAAATCAGACTTTTATAATATTCGCCAGTCATCCTGTTTTGTGTTCGCAGTGAAGGCATATAGCATATTTCTAAATTTTAACCTGTTTTGTTGGTATAAAATGAAACCATTTTTATGCACTATGCGTAGCCGTTATTTCTTTCTGTTTGGATAAATTGTCGTAACTATTGTTGGTATGACAGAGGCTGGCCATATATAGTGATTTTCTAAGCGTAGCTTAGATGTGGCACAAGGCCGAAATTAGGGGGGACACCCAGTGAGGATCGAACTCACTACTCAGTCGTAATTGTTCTAGCGAGCCAAGCTTGCTAACAATTACACCACCTAGAGTGCCGCAAGGCTTGCCATATATATTGGCTATGCCCTAACAGTATTTATTGTCATATATGTTAATACAGGCAAGATGGATTTGTCACCATTTGGGAGACGTCGAGAATAGTCCGTAAACAAGAACTCAAATATTCTGTGGGCTGACATGACAATGACTTTCATCTTCAGCAACACAACACTCTTCAGGGTCTAGTAGCTATTTGTTAAACGTTTAACAACAATTTATACAAAGCCTTCCCCGCAATGCTTATAAATATTAGGTTGGTGCAAAAATAATGACGTAATAATGTCTTTTTTTACGTTATACGTAAAAAAACGACATTATTACGTCATTATTTTTGCACCAACCTAAAAGTAATTCAAGATATCTAGCGTACTTTATATCACAATTAAATGAGCTGAGTAAAAATGATAGTTTTGATATTTTTGAGACGTTATCCTGGCGCTGAATATCGGTTGAGGAAAGCTCATAGACCTTACTTCCGCTGCATCAATGTGTGAGCGGAAATGGGAACTGAAGGTAGCATGAACAGGAAATGTATCCAGTGGCTAAAATAAACAAGACGCGCAGGTCTCCTGGGCCTTGACTAAACAGGGCTCACAGTTGTCCTAACCGGGAGGAAATGCGTGCTTGCGTGGGAGCATGCTAGAAGAGGCGTTGCATAAGCAACATACCGGAAGAAGTCATAGCCACGTGAAGTAGCGTAGGTGTCCAAATGTTATATAACCCGTTCGATTCTTGAACTGGAGAGAAGTCGACTGGATGAACACCGAAGATTATCACTCACTCTCCCCATTCGCCACAAATCGAGCAATAACGATACCTATATATTTTTATACATAAATGTTCGTCGCTTTATTTGAGTGATCTATTACACTGGGTTTTGTTTGACTAGTGTTTCAGATGTTGATTGTCAATTGCAGATGGACGTCATCTACCACCTTTAACATCAAGACCCGTATCCCCACTGCGGAACTTCATCAACTAGCTTCATACTCTTCGGTTACAAATGGGTCATTCACCCTTTGCTCTGATAATGTTGGCAGAAGTTTCAGAAGTGTTATGACCAAGCTTGAAGTCGTGCAAAAATTAAACGCGTCTCTTATTTTTAATGTTTTCGCTGGAGCTCCTACTGTTTGCTTCGGGGTTCTTGACAAGGTCCAGAGACGGATATGCAATGTAATTGGCCCCGATCTGGCATCTCGTCTGAAGTCGCTCTCTCACAGACGCGCCGTCGCCTCTCTCTGTCTTTTTTACAAATACTTTCATGATAATTGCTCCGATGAGCTACTTTCACTGGTTCCCAGACTTCGCGAATTCAAGCGACCTACGAGGCTGGCATCCCGCTCTCACCCTTTCACTGTTGAAACTGTTAAATGTAGCCGCCTCTTCTACTCCAATAGCTTCATATCTCGGACCTCTCGCCCGTGGAACTCCCTTCCCTACTCTTGTTTCCCTGATAGGTTTAATCTCTAACTATTCAAATGTTATGTCAATCGACATCTCCAGTTACCTTGATATGTCCACTATCCTTTCTCCTCACCCTTTCCTCTATCATTCCTACCTGCTCTCTCTCCAAATCCTCTATAACCTCTTGCGTGCTAGTGGCTTCCCGCATTGCTGGGGGTGAGATGTTTTTTAAAAAAATAAATAAATAAAGAGGAGTTTATAATGTTTTAAGTTAAATTCTAAAGAGCTTGTTATAAAATAAGCAAAAAAAAACTAATACCAATAAATAATGACCAATGTATATTGGGACAACTATTACAATGATATATTAGAATTATATTATTGTAAAATCGGATATTATAACTTAATAACTTATAATTTCCATACTTCTGAATCTCGCCTTGAACAGGAGATTATGTTACTGTAGTAATCTTTTTGTACCCGGAATAAATTACTGTATGTCTGTATTTAATCGATCGACTACCATAAACGAACCTATTGAAATCTTTATCAATATCAGCTTTATTTGGCATTTTGCGCGTAAACGCTTGCCAAGGTTTGTTTTTGCCAGATACCTTCGGGAAATAATTTGACTAGCACTTGTTTTTATATTTACGTTTTTGAGAGCATGAAAATAAAAACAAAATATGAAATTCTTAGCCGAGTTCAATTACATCAATTCTTTGAATTTTTGCCCAAAATATTTCCCAATTTTTTCTTTTTAATTGTCAGAGAACAATACTACTATTACTATTAATGCTTCTGCTAATAATAATAGCACTCTTTTGTAGACGAAGAAGTATTCGTTATGTATTTAACTTTGAATTTTCAGATGGATTTGCTACCAGACTCCAGAGAGATGTGGACTAGAACAGCACTGGTATCGGCGATCAGTTACTATCTATATTATAGTATTATTTGTGTTCCTATAGTAATCTATGCTTGAACCATGGCTTTCTAAAAATTAGCTTCTTCGCGCGGTTTCTAGTGAAGTTATTAAATTCGTTTGACACCGCTGAACATATAGATGAAATCGTTGTAGCCCTATTATATTGACCTTACACACAAAAAAATCTATCAGTTCGTGGACATGGCTATACATCTCTCTCTAATACCATGACGAATAGGGTTTATCGTAATAACTGATGGAAGTAAGTTATTTTGGATCATCTATTATAAAAAGCCATTTGCAATTATTAGCTGCATCAGGTGAGCTATCAGCGTACCCCAAAATAAAAGTCAAACTTGTATCATATTTCGCTGAAGCTCGGTGGGTAATAAATAGTGGACATTATTTTGATGCTAGAGCAAAAAAAAAAAAATTCTCCTCTTCTCTTTCTGTCCATCCATTTCAAACGAGAAATATATATCTGTTGATTAATGATTCCTCTGAGATAAATCAAATATACGCCCAATAATGGCCAAGTACACGCTTGGAAACGGTTTTCTGGGGACGTATACGTTATAGTTTCTCACCAGAAGATTCTGATCGTTTGGTTATTTTATTTCCCTATATCAAATCACCATATTTAAATATTATTTTAACATTTTTTTAAAGCGTTTCACCCCAAGCAAGACGGGGAGCCACTAGCACGTAAGGAGTTAAGGACGTCTCCCAAATGGTGACAAATCCATCTTGCCTGTATTAACATATATGACAATAAATACTGTTAAGGCTTAGCCAATATATATGGCCAGCCCTGTGGCATTCTAGGTGGTGTAATGGTTAGCAAGGTTGGCTCGCTAGAACAATTACGACTGAGTAGTGAGTTCGATCCTCACTGGGTGCCCCCCTAATTTCTGCCTTATGCCACATCTAAGCTACGCTTAGAAAATCACTATATATGGCCAGCCTCAGTCATACCAACAATATTTACGGCGATTTATCCAAACAGAAAGAAATAA
Organism: Acanthosepion lycidas; assembly: GCA_963932145.1. NCBI lineage: Eukaryota > Metazoa > Mollusca > Cephalopoda > Sepiida > Sepiidae > Acanthosepion > Acanthosepion lycidas. The sequence goes on along the minus strand of OZ010590.1, from coordinate 43,533,551 downwards.
CGGTTACGCAGAGGTCGATAGTGCGTAAAAATGGTTTCATTTTATACCAACAAAACAGGTTAAAATTTAGAAATATGCTATATGCCTTCACTCCGAACACAAAATTATTTAGATAATAATACCTGGCTCTTTACTTTTTACTTTCAGACAGATTAGACCAAAAGAGGGTATTTTTGAAGTCTCTGGGCTGGAGCTCATAATTTCTCGTTTTGAAGTCTAGGATAGAACTCGTAAGAAAGGATGAAGAGAAGGATAAGGGATAGATCAAGGCATCTGGAGATATCGATTGGCATTACATTTGAATAGTTGGAGATTATAGCTATCAGAGAAACAGGAAAAGAGGAGGGAGTTCCACAGGCGAGAAGTGCGAGACATGAAGCTATTGGAGTAAAAGAGATGGCTACATTTAACAGTTTCGACAGTGAAAGGGTGAGAGCGGAATGCCAGCCTCGTAGCTCGCTTGAATTCATGAAGTCTGGGAACCAGCGAAAGCAGCTCATCGGAGCAGTTACCCTGAAAGTATTTGTAAAAAAGACAAGGGAGGCACTACACGTCTGTGAGAGAGCGACCGCAGACGAGATGTCAGATCAGGGCCAATTACATTGCACATCCGTCTCTGGATCTTATCAAGAACCCCGAGGCAAACAGAAGGGGCTCCAGATCATATATGGCAGCAATACTCCACGCAAGGGCGAATGGTTGATTTGTAGATTTGAAGGATCAACTCCGGGAAGAAAAAATTCCTGGCGCAGCACAGCGGGCCAACTTTTACCTATGTACAACTGTCCCTTAATTGTTATACTTTTTTCTTAATCATTATACCACAGGCAAGACAATAAAACTACTATGATGCAAGGAGTGAGTTTGCCAAATGAAAAACAGAGAAAACATTGAGTAGAGAGGACAATAAAGGAATACAATTCAGGGAAACTGAAAATGACGATTGACGTTGCAGTTATCGTAATTGATATGAAATCAAGGGTTTCACAAGCGAGAAGTGCGAGGAAGGAAACTATTTACGTAGAACTTACGGCTAGCCACTTTAACAATAAAATTATGAAACATAGTTAATGAGATTAAATCTATTTCAAAATTTTATTAACTCTCAAATTTTTTCAAATTAACCACAGTATTTTTAAGTCGTAGTGTTATCACAGTAATTAATTTTCCTTAGATTTATTTTAGGGATTTTCGAATGCTCTTGGAGAGCGAAAGTTAATAAAATATTTATAAATAATAATAATCTGGCTATATTTCTATGTTTTCCAATAAATTATTTAAATAATAATACCTTGCTCTTTTTACTTTCAGACAGATTGGACCAAAAGAGGGTATTTTTGAAGTCTCTGGGCTGGAGCTCATAATTTCTCGTTTTGAAGTCTATGATAGAACTCGTATTCGTTCACACCATCTTGTGGGCAAGATTTACTGTCCCCTTTTGCAGCCATTTTTCTCACACATGCAATGCGTTTAGCTTATTGCTACCCTATCGCTATTTCCATAGCAGATGAACTCTTTAGATCCCTCAGTTCAGACCATTTTATGCTAGAACACGCAATGCTATCACCACATTGTAGAATCGCACCTATTTCCAACGTATTTAAAATGTAAAGACAATTTTCCAGTTACACATCTTTTACCGAAGAACTGCTAGATTGTAAAACAAATTCGCCCAGTCATGCCTCGTTGAAAGCTCCAATTCTAAGCATTTCCAGGATCAATTGTCATCTATCTTATCCTCAAAATCTTAACGTTTTACCACATCCTCTTCATTTCTTATTACACACTTCAATCGTCATAACAAAATTAACTGTAACCTCGTCAACGATCTTCCTGATGTCATCAGCTCCCAAGTAAGCATCTACGATGATGATACTATTTACTCCTGTCTCAATAGTAAATGCGGCATTACTGACAAAGCTAAACTTGGCTGTTGGTCACGAAAAGGACCTCCAAACTGGGGTCAGTAAATGGCTTGTAAATTTAATGCCTCCAAAACGAAAATGGTCTTATTAAGCCACCATAGAGAACCCCCCCCGCTGACTCCTACCGGTATGGCTGATTCCCAACTTTACGAGAGCGACTGTCTCTGCCTTCTTGGTCTCCCGTTTTTCACTGACCTGAGGTGGAACAACTACATTGAATCAGTAGCTTCATCTACCGCAAGGAAAGTTGCTTCTCTGTGTCGCACCAGAAGGTTTTTCTCGCCTGACTTCATCCTTCAAATCTACAAATCTACAATTTGTCCTTGCATTGAATACTGTTGTCATATATGATCTGTAACCCACCCTTTGTTCATCTCGAGGTCCTCGACAAAATCCAGAGACGGATATGCAATATGATAGGTCCTGATCTGGCATTTCACAGACGTTATGTGGCTCCCCTCTGTCTTTTCTACACATATTTTCATGGCATATATTTTCGCGGGTTCCCAAACTGCATGAATTTAAACATGTTACGACATTGGTATGACAGTCCCACCCTTTCACTGGGGAAACCGCCTTCAACAGATTCTTCTCTCTCACTTTCCTTCTAACTTGATCAATTGATTGAGTAGTTTTCTTCGTCTTATCAAATCTTTGGATGTTATTTAAACCCAAAAAATATTTTTAGATTTTAAACTATATATATATATATATATATATATATATATATATATATATATATATATATATATATATATATATTAATACGTCATTTTTTTTGCACCAACCTAATATATATATATATATATATATATATATATATATATATATATATTAATACGTCATTATTTTTGCACCAACCTATATATATATATATATATATATATATATATATATATATATATATATATATATATAGTTTGGTGCAAAATAATGACGTATTAATGTCGTTTTTTGGACGTATTTTTAACGTCAAAAAACGACATTATTACGCCGTTATTTTTGCACCAACCGTATATATATATATATATATATATATATATATATATATATATATATATATATATATATATAATCATTTAGTGATAAAATCGTCACGAATTAACCTATAGGATGGAGGAGATTAGAAGGATTCATATATTTCCAAGTAGTATTTTCGGATAAGCCAATACAATGAACCCAACTGGAATTGGGACTCGGATTTTCAATTAACAATTCCGTGTCAATATCCATTATACCAGCGAAACATCCAAGTTTACATCACCCGGTATTTCCAGATTCCATGTTGCTTAACTTTGCTGACCGTACGCAAACTGGTGTTTCTATATGATGCGGCCGTAAGCCCAAATTACTTGAGTGAAACGAGAACCTTGTATCGGATGAATACTATCTTTAATAGTTGAATTGAACACTTTTGTGGGAAAAATATATATGAATTTTCTATCCGATTTGAAAATTATAATATTCACTGATCTTACATGTTTTTTTACAAATTTTCTATCGATATTAATCGAAGTATACAGAACAATAGTTATGTGAAATTGGAAATATTCATGTCGAACAAGACAAGCCATAGGCCCATTCCGATCTTCACCTGATTCTTTCTTCAAGCCCCAACAAAGCCTACTTTAATTTAGAATTATTTTTCTCGTTATTGAATTCCACTTCGATTCTCAAATGAATAGCAGAATCCTAGTGTCTTTTATTAGGAAAAACAATAAAAAACATGGTCCCAGTAAAAGGGAAAAAATGGCGTATTAAAATCAATATGGAGAAACAATACGTGTTGCATGTTTTATCGTTATGAAAGTTTGTAATTTTATGAAGGAAGACAATTTTAGAGGTTTATGGAAAAAAATACAGAAGAAAAACAAAATTTTCATAAAAAGGATTTTACAGCCGGAATTAATTTTCAATATCATATATAAAAACTGCGTGTTGAAATAATACTCTCTTGATAATTCTCATCATCTCTATCCCTCTGTCTCTGTCTCTATGTGTATCGCTCTCTTTCTTTCTCTCTCTCACTATATATATATATATATATATATATATTAATAAAAAGAAAGAATAGTAAGATATATAATCCGGTGTTATAGATATTTTTATTTTTACAAAAAAGTACTCAATGTAAATTTACAGAGCATTAATATTATAATATATATATATATATATTATAATATTAATGCTCTGTAAATTTACATTGAGTACTTATATATATATATATATATATATATATATATATATATATATATATATATATATATATATATATATATATATATATATATATATATATATATATATATATATATATATATATATATATATATATATATATATATATATATATATATATATATAACCAACGCCTTTATCCACTGTGCCATGTGTGCTAATAAAGGCGTTGGTTAGATCCAGTGACAAGAACCAAGGAGTGTGAGTTCAATGCCTGGTTAAGGCGGTGCAGAACTTGGAGAGGAGAATTAACAGGAGATAACTAATAATTGACATCCATTAGACAAGGCACGTTGAACTAGAACAGTCTACCCGAGTGAGCGAAATAAAGGGTTCAGTTCGACATTCTAACCACCTGAAGAAAGCCGGAGCATAAAACGGCCAAAACGTTGTAATAAATATGACCACAAAGATGAGGACAATAGTCTGAATAATGTAAATACTGTACATAATACATCATCTCAGAAATATATATATATATATATATATATATATATATATATATATATATATATATATATATATATATATATATATATATATATATGTATGTGTGTGTCAAATACCAGACAATGAATATAACTCAGTTTTTGACGAGAGACGCCAAGTTGCTTATTTCCAAACATAATCAAAGTTCTTAAAATCTGATTTATGGTAACATAATTATGTTGTTGGAAGCTTCTTAGGTTTTGTTTTCCTAGTTTCTCTTCGTCTTCAGAGATTCTTCATGGGATTCGAAAGAAAAATATTCGTCGTCAGTTATTGGCTAATTCGCAGTGCCAAAAGATATTTAGTAATTGACGAAAAATGTATCCTTTCTCCCCCCAGTTGGGGAAAGAATAAAATTTGCACATCTTGGCACAAATCCGGCTTATTATTTCGAAAGGAACTCTCTCCAAGACCAATTCTCTTTGAAACAAGAATATTTTAGTGTCATGAAAGTCCTTACGTATTCCTCAATATATATATATATATATATATATATATATATATATATATATATATATATATATATATATATATATATATATATATATATATATATTCTTTTTTTATAGATACAAATATTTAAGTAAATGCTCTGTTTATAATAACCAGTATTAACAACATTTACCGTCCTGCATGTCCGAGAAATTGTCATAGAAAATATGTATCCTCTGACAGTAATCGAACCTCTATCCTATACGGAACCGTCCTATAGCCTGACGTGATTTACCGATTTACGCACAGACGAGCGTTCGGTTAGCAAGGTCGATTTTACTGTTTTTAAACTACAATCTCTCATGATTCTTTCACGGAGATTCATATCTGCTCGATGAGTATCTAAATGTAAACAAATGACGTGACATATTATGAAATGGACAAAGTCCGACAATTATTTTAAGAGATATTTATGTTGATACATTCCTTTTTATAGATACAAATATTTAAATAAATGTTCGGTTTATAATAAACTGTATTAAACAACATTTACCGGCCTGAATGTTCGAGAATTTGTCATCGAAAATATGCGTCCTCCGTGTATAAACATAAAAATGTCATAAAATATTTGTCGGACGTTCTCCATTTCATAATGTGCGACGTCATTTGTTTACATTTGGATACGCATCGAGCAGATATAAATGAATGTGAGAGAATCGTGGAAGAATGTAGTTTAAAGACAGTACCCTAAACGCTCTTCTGTGACGAAATCAGTAAAAGCACATCAGGCTATATGACGGTGTCGTATAGGATACAGGTTCGATTCCTGTCGAAGGACGCATATTTTCTATGAAAATTTCTCGGACATTCAGGCCGTAAATATTGTTAATACTGTTTATTATAAATAGAGCATTTACTAAAATATTTGTATCTATAAAAAAGAATGTTTAAACATAAAAATGTGTTAAAATAATTGTCGGACTTTGTCCATTATATATATATATACATATATATATATATATATATATATATATATATATATATATATATATATATATATATATAGGATATTACAACAAAAATATATAAGGATCGCTAAACAATTGCAGTCGTGTTTTCTTTTCCTTTGATTCTTTTTAGATTTGTCTGTCTATGGTCTGTCAGAGGTTTTTATTGTCTTGTCGCTCTATGGTCTGTCAGAGGTGTAATTTTCATGTCTGTCTACGGTCTGTTAGAGGATTTATTGTCTTGTCCCTTTATGGTCTGTCAGAAGTTTTTATTGTCTTGTCGCTGTATGGTCTCTCATAGCTTGTATTGTCTTCTCGGTCTATGGTCGGTCAGAGGTGTTATTTTCTTGTTTGTCTATGGTCTGTGAGAGGTTTTATCATCTTGTCGCTCTATGGTCTGTCAGAGCTGATATGTTCTTGTCTGTCTCTGATCTATCAGAGGTTTTATTGTCTTGTCTCTCCGTGGTCTGTAGGATGTATTTTTTCTTTTCCAGCCTCTCTTTGTCCCAGAACATATTTTCTTCTCTTACTTTTCTAAACTCACGCAACAATCCTCAACAGGTTGTTGATTGCAACGACTTCAAAAACTATCTAAAGACTCTTTCATGAATTTATAAAACAATTATTTTAAAGCCGCATATCAAAACGTATTGTAGAACGCGAAAGTAACCATGATGTTTAAAATCATAACAGTTAAAAACAATTCATTGCAACCAACGATTTAGTTAGTTTCTGACTATTATCTGTCAATAATGAGCTTACTGATTAGCTATAGGGACTATCATTGTAGGGCAATGCAACTTGGCCCCACCATACCATTGTTGCTCCTTTCGAATCTCATTGAGGAGAATGACTAAATAGCTTCATGTTGCTAGCTGCACGTAGTCGGTATTAAAAACCAAATTTAAAATACTGACTTCCGAACCAAGCAATGGCTTCTCCCTTGAAAAGACTGTCGTTGCATTCTCTTCATATTTCTATTCTTCATTAACCAGTTTTACTGGCAAGGTGAAAAATAATGTTTTCCATTGTTTGATTTTGTTCTTTCTTTTCTTCGACTAAATGGTTTTCTCCTGTTTTGTCTTTTATCAATTTCTCGACCACTGATCTTGCTTCGTGTGGTTGGACGTGGATTTAGGATGGGAAGACGAAATGAATTGGTTCGTTTCGTTCAGACAGTTTTATTTGTGAATCCATTTATGCTTGCTCGGCCGCTCAACCCGAAGCGATGCGTAAATTGACAGGGTGGAATATGTCAGCATTTTCTTTTTAGATTTGTCGCCTGTTTTGCTATGTTGACAGCTTAATTATCAATGCCCAGACTGATATTGATTGTGCAGACGTCGCTTCATCGAGACAAGGGCCTGCCTCGTTTCGTAAAAATACAAGCCACGCATACATGCAAAGAAATGGAGCAACCATTGGTCATAGAAGCAACAGAAACTATGGATGTAGGAAAGAAGGCCGACGAGGAATGGAATTCGGATTTAGAATAAGAGAAGGAAGAAAGAAATAAGAAGCGTTTAAATAAAAACTTGAATCCGGGGTAAATCAAATAAGCTGGAGAAAAGTCAATAAAAGACAAACATAAACCAAAGAAAATTTATGTGAAATTGAAAGTGAAAGTAGAAAAACATGTAAATATGTGTTTATTTTCCCGACATGTAGTGAATAAAAAACAAAGCGAAGACTTCTTTAGACTGTTTAACACGGAAATATATATATATATAAGTACAATTTATACATTACATTATCATCAAGTAAATTTCCATAGTGGACAAAAAAATAATAATAATAAGAGCGATTAAAACAGATATGTTAAAACAATAAAAGCAAAGACTATTAAAAAAAGAGGAATCAGCAAAATGTTTTAATTTGTTTAAATAATAATATCGTTAGAAATTATGACAGGTGTACTAAAATTCCTATGTAATTTAAATCGTCTTGTAGAGCAATAAATGGCGAACAATCTCCTTGTAGATTTACAGGAAACTGTAAACAACTGAAATATCGTTTTACAGAAGACTATTAAAAAAAGAGGGATCAGCAAAAAATGTTTTAATTTTCTGATAAATAATAATATCGTTAGAAACAATGACAAGTGTACCGAAATTCCTATGTAATTTAAATCGTCTTGTAGAGCAATAAATGGCGAACAATCTCCTTGTAGATCAAGAGGAAACTGGAAACTGTAATATCGTTTTGCAGAAGGGTACTGGGAATTAACTGGACAGAGTGAGTAAATAGCGAGGAAATCTTAAAGAAAATGGTAAGAAAAAGAGCAGTAATACTCAGAATCAGAAAGTTCTTGGGCACATAATGTAGAAGGATAGCTTCTAAAAGTTAACAATAAAAAATGCAAATTGATGACAAGAGAGACAAGGCGACGCTGGTTGCCGCCGAATCGGGGAGTTTGTGATGATGAATGGCGAAATAGTGGTGATTGGCAATAGGATGTTGGTAACGTCTAAAATGGATAGGATTTGGGGGAAGAGGCACCATCACCCACGTCTTGAAAATGCACGTCACGTGGAAGAAGATATATTGGAGTATTTATTCATTGTAACCAATATACCAATCGGAGTCGTGTCCGGTACATTTACTTATGTAAATTTACTCTTGAATCCATCTCCTCCCACTACTATGATTTACATAGTAGAACTTGTATATATAAACAAATATTACATAGTAGAACTTGTATATATAAACAAATATTCTCTTAAAATTAATAAAATATTCCATCGCAAAAAATAAAGATATATAAATTAATTATTTTTACAATACCAAATATGTGTCGGCTTTCAATAACCCAAAAAGGTTGATAAGACGTAAAAAAACAACTCAACCAATCAATCAATCTATCATCGGAGTTGAAGCGAGGACGAGAGTGTATACAGTGGCTAGCACGAAAATAACCAATCCCTGGATGTTACACAATAAATATAAAATCATCAGTGATTATAATTAACTCTAACAATCGTTTTGTTTACAGAGAAATGGCTGGCATGACTTAAGATAAATAGGCACTAAAACATTTAAATGATAATCAAAATGAGCCTTCCTCATGATGAGAAGATATCTACAACGAAGACTTTTCTCGGTGCTGACGAAACCTCAATCCGATTTTCTCTTGAAGTCTTTTTTTTTAAATTTATTTCTGTCGTATCACACACGGATTATTTCGCTTATTCTACTAAATTATTTAATAACACATATCCTTTTCAGTACCACCGTAAAATGTATGCTTACTTTAAATATATATATATATATATATATATGAAATGAAAGAAGAAAACAAGAAATTAAAAGAGTGAGAATGTTCTTAAAATACTGCAAAATATAAAGAAAATTAGACAATTAAAATGCGAGTTCGAGCGAGGCAAATACAAAGATAAAGATTAATAAAAAGTATGAAAGAAAAAGACGTGAATTAAGTAATTAAATAATATATATATATATATATATATATATATATATATAGGAAAGAAAGAAAGAAAGAATGAAAAAAAGAAAGAAACATATAAAAGCGTGAAAAAAAAAATGAAAAATAGGAGATAAAAAGAAAAATATATAGAAAATCATTGAGAGGGCTAAAAGTATAGAAATCCCTGGAAAGTCAATAAAGAAATACTAACAATAATGATAGAAATAAAAAAAATATTGGCGGTAAGCATAAAAGAAAACTGACAGACATTTTGGTAAGCAAGCAAAAATGCTAAAGGCAAAATAATGTCAGAACAAAGAGAAAATAAAAAAAAATGGAAGTAAATTTGCAAGAACGAAACACAAAACAAATTAACGAATGAAGAAAGAAAGAAAGAAAGAAAGAAAGAAAATACCGTGTAAATTAATAGGAAATGGATTGCAAATAAAGGAAGAAGGAACAACAAGGAAAGATAGAAAGCGGAAACTTGTCTGAGAATAATGAAGAGATCGTATATATAAACTTTCCAGAAAGTTAAAGAGAAATGAAAGAAATAAATAGGACAGAATAACAGACATTCAGAGAAAAATAACGAACAACATTTTTTACTTTTTATAATTGAAAAAAAAAGAAAAAAGAAAAAAGCAGAATAGAGCAAGAAAGAAAAACGCGAGGAAAACAATCAAAAGAACGAGAAAAATGCGGTAAGGAATAATTCAACAAAAATAAACTATTTGTTTGCCAAGTCTAATCAAAAAATTTCTAACACAGTCAAGCCAAGATCTGCCATTTTGTGCTAGGTTGAACTTCCAAGAAATGTTCACTTCCGTTTCCCCGCAAAATGCAACTCCAATTGACCAGCCAACCCTTAATAGAAGCTGGCATATTCTACACTAAGATGCCAGCGCACGAGAACCTTCCTTGGATATAAACACTATGATCGCGCATACCAAAAATTTTATGTTCTTAAGTACTTGTGTACTTCAGTTTGTTCGTAAAAAAAAAATGGTAAGGGATATTCATATTCCATTTTAACGTATATCCTTTCGGTAAATGTTAAATCAGCAGAAGAGAAAAAAAACAGCGACTTCTTTAGAATTTCTTTTTATTATGGCTTCCTTGGAATTTTTAATTATTAAAAGTTTCTCAAGGATGATTTGCATTGAAAGTGCCCCTAAAAATGAGACTAAAAACTGAAATATATAAATAAGTCTACCACATCGTCTAACATTATTTACTCAGCTGTTCGTACCAGCACGTCATACGAAACAAGCCAAACACCTAAAGAATAAATATTTAAAACTAAACGCTTCAAATATCGTAGTGTAGTTATGAGAAATTTAGTAGAGGAGATAAAGAAATTGAACTTAGAATAGACCGTGCGGCAAAACAAAAAACGATAACCTTAAAATCCGTTAGATCGAGACTTTAATATGGATGCCATGCATAGCACTGGGGACACACAGGTAAACTCTCACCTGTATGCAACCAAATTTCAGGATCAATGTTTAAACATGGCTTCGAGCGAATGAAACATCTGTCTCTTACCGAGCACCCGCCTATAACTAATGCCAAATGTTTCCTGATAAGGAAACGGCTAATATTACTACAACATTTTCTCTGGGTTATATTGGTAATTATAATTTCATTTATTCTTTTACTTATATATATATATATATATATATATATATATATATATATATATATATATATATATATAACAAAATTTATTTATTCTCTCCTCTATTATTGATTCCCCGAATTTTGAACCGCACCCTTTACTCAATCCACGAGTAAAGAATATTTTCCCTCCGCTTTTCAGGATATATCACCTATGTGTTTATATTCGCCAGTCTGATTTGTTAATCTTCAGCCCTGGAGGTAGAGGGTTATTGGAAGGACACATTTTTATGGACGTAAAAACCGTACACTTGTTTTATAAACACAAGAATTGTAGATCATGAAGATATGAAGGAGAGATAACGGTTGACCCAAGAGGTTAAGATTTTAGTGGTCGGCGAAGTATCTTCATGGGAGTCTGTTTCACAAAGTAGCGAATCTTGGAAAGTAATTTGTCATTACCACTGAAATACGAAGAAAATGAAGGTTGTTCGAATCTGTGTAGGTGACATCGTGGCTTTTAGCATGAAAACGCTTATCTGGCGGAACTCATGTATATAGAGCGTCAGAACATTTGCCCTGGAAACAGTGAGAGTATAGCGAGAGGCGTTCGACGTTTCGACCGCAGAGAAAAGGGGTGTAGGGTCTGAACACTCACGGCTGTGGTCTGTAGCAGCTGACTCGGATAGTTCTTGCACATATTACTTGGGGGTTTACTTTTTGCTACCTGGTCTTTTCATCTAATTGCCTTGTGTCAGTTTTTGTTCATTTTTTACATTGAAGCAGAGAATGCTATTCAGTCTATGCGAACCACAGATTACGACTAAAACATTGGTAGTATCATGAACAATGTGAAAATATTAATAAATAATCGTGCCTCGCTGAATGTTTCAGGGTTGTTTCGTGTCTGAAATAGTTTTCTTGTTTTAATTACTGGTCTCATGGTTCCATAAATACGTCTTCGTAAAAAAAAAAAAAAAAAAGAATGTACTGAATAGTAATTTTAAAGGTACACTCCACGCACTTTAAACTTTTGTAGCAATATACGATTTTCCCCATTAAACGGACCGGGAGTGGAAGAATAACACTTTAATTATAATTAATAAAGCGAGGAGTATCTAACGATGAGGAGTATCTAACAGTGAGGAGTATTGTCAGTAGTGCTGAGAGGTGTCGGTTGCTGCCGGCTGTCCAAATGTTCTTGATCTCCTTCCTTTTGGCATATTAATTAGGAAAAACATAGCTCCCAGCCCACACTCGGCCTAAATATTTGAGTCGTGAGTAGTCGGAGATAGATCTGTGTTTTGAGATTTTATGCCCAATTAAAGGATTATTATAACATACACAGCTCTTCAAATGAGCAAAATTGAATATTCCTACGAAATTCTAAAGTGTAGATCAATCAGTTATATGCCATGCGTGATACACGCTTAGGCGATCATCTATCTTTCGATACATGACTGACGAGGCAGATTTTTTTCCCGCAGTATGTTGCCATTTCTTTCTGCGGTACACCAGTTGCCATCCAAAGAACCTGTCCTGCTATTTACCCATAGCTGAAGAGAGAAGATTCTTACCTTTCCAAAGGGTATTAGCACGTAAGTGAATGTAATTGATCTGACTGGAATTCGAACTCGGCTCTCCGATTTCTAAATCGGACCCGCTATCCATTGCCTCCGTGTAGATAGAATATCTTTAAAATCATCATTTAAAACAGTTTTTTAAAGATTTTTCCTGAGACAAATTAACCAGACAGTAATAGTTGTAAAGAAAACATTCAGCCACCAATAAAGCCAGAAATATTTAGAGATGTAGGATTATTTATTGTTATAATTTAAGTTTGGTACAAGTCTGAATTATTCGGTGAAAGTTGGGGATAGAATGCTAGCGTTTCATGATGTGGTGAAGGTATACATAAGGGGTCGGCAAGTCATTCGATCCCCGCAGGCCGGATCTTGTTATAATGACGGGTCGCGGGCCGGACGAAGGTTATTAACGAAAAATTAAGGAAAATTACATATGCAGACCCCTGTCAACCTAAATATTTAAGACCATAATGAAAATAAACATTGAGAAATTAGAAAAACAAAAGAAAATCTAAAATTAAAAAACACCTAATAAAAATTACTTTTCCTCAAGGAACGTCAAAATAATTCAAAGTAAAAAAAAATCAACCGAAGTGAAAATGAATGAAATTATGACGTGTAGGTTTGAAACTGTTATTGAAAATTGTTCCACAAACGAATCAAACACACACACACACATCAAACAAAAACGAAGCACATATACCCATACATACGAGTCCAAATAGTTGCAAACATATACACTTACGTACGTACACATGCGGTATCATCCACACATTCATGAGGCATGTATGTATAATGCGCGTATGTTTAACTGTCTTTAGATTTCTGCTACCTCGCATGTCAGCCCCTCCCTGGCCTCTTTCACTTTATCGTTCCTTTCGCTTCTGTTATCTTTTAATGTAGCCAAGGGTCATAACAAATATCTATCCATTATTTGACATTAAACGTTGGCAACGCAACTTGGTAAAATAAGTCTCATGAAAGATAACTGGCAGATAGTCTAATTCGAAAGCCTCGTCTCTCGTGTTAAAAATAGAGCCATTGGTAATCAGGCTCGCGGGCCGGTCAAAATGCCTTCGCGGGCCGGTTCCATAGGTTGCCGACCCTTGGTATACATGCTTCGATAATCAGAATTCAAAATCCTAGCCTTTAACTAGACTCGAACATCTAACATTTGGTATCCTAGTCAACAAGTAAACCAAGGAAAATACAATCTCTCATGGATGCATAAATTATTTCAATCACTATTTTTCACACAATACTTTGTTTTATTATGTGCCTTCGTTTACAAGGTTTGCCAGATATTAATCACTCAAGAGTTTCTTTTGTATGTTTCTATGTTTTATTAATGGCCTGAAACCAGCACCGTTACGAGGAATTTTTCTTTTTTCAGGATTGAGATTATTTCTGACAGATGCATGCCGAGGTCAGCAAAGGCCACGCTTGTCACATTCGATGATTTATAAAATGAAAAAAAAATAAAATCGAGCGGTTTCTGCACTACATAATTTTTCTCCGTTCTCCGGGAAAACTTATTAAAACTAAACACAAAGCCAGTTTTGTCGATGTGAAACTCTAAAATAAATAAACAAGAATTAGAAAATAGGACGCCCGCGTAAAATAATTCTCACGTATAAAATCCTCCTCCCAACACACACACACACACAAACACAAACACACAAAAAAAAATCATACATCCAAAATGATGTATTGGAATTAAGAAAAACAAAACCGCAGATATTTTCATACTACGTGTACTTTAGGTTTAATCAGAAAAAGAGAAGAAATTGATACAATCAAGATAAATTATAATTTACCGTATTTGACGGCGTATAAGACGCACTGTTTTTACTAAAAATATCTTTTAAAATTCCCCTGCGTCTTATATGCCACATGTAAGTTTAAAATTCGCCGAAATAGTCGGTCAAAATTAGCTACCTGGCAACTGCTATTAGCTTAGACATTAGAGTAACTTTTACATACCTATTGTCATTGTTTAAGAGGCTGTTATGCAGATTAAAAGTGTTATCATTCATAATACTCATTATATTAATTTCATCACGTATAATATTAGTACTTTGTTTTACTAAAATTATATACAATAAATTCAAATTATATATTTGTAAAATATATTTGTTTCATTAATATTTTTCTTGCAATAACTTCCGGTTGCATTGGTATACAAACAATCAGAATTTTTATATCCTAATTATTTTAATAATACGTTTACAAGACGCAGGTTGTACAGATCATAGAAAGGAAAATTTTTCACTGAATTTTAATTGTTAACTATACTTTTTTGCTCATTTGTAATAATTGCTTGATTTTTTTATTTTGTTTTCTTAACTTTGGATATAATAACTTTTTTTATAGGCTCATGTTCTTTTTTCCTATTATTTTTTGTTTAATTGTAATCATGACTTGTTTAACCAAAATAATAGCTCGTAAATATAGCCTAGGCTGTACCATTTACTACTAATTTTATTAATTACTAATTTCTGCTTGATTTACCCTGGTGAAATTGGTGTCTGTCTTATACACCCGTGCGTCTTATATGTCGTCAAATACGGTAAATAAAATATTTCTGTGATAGGGTCTGACGTCAGTGGTAGTACCTTTGCAACGAAGCGGTCGACACTGTTTTACTCAGGTGAACTGGGATGTGGAACCGTACTGGTCCACGGTCTACATCAAACTCTCACACATGAGAGCCAAGAAATCCCATGGGCACTGCGATGATCATACCCCAGTCAATCACATTGACTTGACGGCTAGACAGTGTGAAGATAGTCGGAAGGGTTTCCCCGGCCCGACCAGTGAAGGGAAACGCTCTCACAAACCAAGCTGCGCCAACCGCTCATAAGCCAGTCACCAGCCTGGGCGTAGGAGCTGTGCATCAGCGGTTAACGGCTTTAACAGTGGGCACAGGAACTTCTGAGAGGAGGGACGGGTTAACGACAGCATCTCCCGGAGCAAAAGGAACCAGCAAGCCATGGCACTACTCTTCCTTGAATTTAACCATGAACCGCATTTACAACAGAAATTGCGCTGAATAAATGAATGAATGATTTCCTATAACATTTCCTATGATATGATTTCCTATGTTCAGTTAATGTAGCATTCATCGGTTCAAAAGAAGAATTTGACAATCCGATTTCGTCTTCTTGACGAGCTCATTACGCCCAATGTTTTAATCATTTCAACCCAAGCAAGGAAATATAGTCACTAAGACGCAAGTAGTTACAGAGTCAGAAAAATATGTGAACAAGAAAAATAATCATTAAGCAGAGGTAATAATAAAAGTCCACTAAATAAGAAGACAGAAGATAACAATAGACATTGCATTTTAATTGTTTAACATCAAAGTTGACTAGAAATCAAGAAGAAGGAACAGAAATTCAAAATGGCGACGTGTGAGAGAAGAAACTTAGCAAAATACTGTTACATCTAGCATATTGGAATGTAAAACAATAACAAGCTGCCAATCAAGTACTGCTTTTAAATTTGTAAAGTTGAGGTACCAAAGATGAAAGCTTATCAGAACAATTACAATGAAAATATTTATAGTAAAAGCACATGGAATGTATTAGGTTGGTGCAAAAATAATATTGTTTTTTGACGTCAAAAAATACGTCAGAAAACGCTATTATTTTTGTACCAATCTAATACATTACGGCGGTAGAAAAGCGATTGAAAATATCTGAACATATTCTTGGGGAATATATAAAAAAAAAACATTTATCTCCCCGTGCTATGGATTAAATAGAAAAGCGGACTGGCTTCCCCGACATTGAGTATTAACTAATTTAGGAGAAGAAAAACACTGAATTAAAAAAAGCCGTGAGAAGGTTTGGGCATCATCACGTGATCTTACCGAGACACACACGCTACTGCTGCTACTACGGTAACAGAATTGCTCTTTTTAACATTATATGAATTGTTTAGACAAAGTATGACCGTTGGGAATCTTGAAAATTAAGATTGCCCATTATCACAAACCTCTCACGTATTTCCTGCATTTTATCATTCTCCTAATTTAACCATTCGAATTTTTACATTCCCATATTTTCGTTTTAATGTTACACATACACTAAGTAGATCTCTATGCGAAAATGGATCAACTAGAACTGTCCTACAAAACTACAACAATTGGCCTCCAAAAATACTTGGAAACTACAGAAGACTGGATGATGGTATGCGTCAAGGAACATGAAAGTAGTAAGCGTCTTTACTCCGTAATGAAAGAAGCCAACAAATTCAAACTGGAGCTTCAAATGGGCGTAGAGATGCAACTACAGCACAATACACCGGCTGAAACTGCAAAATACTTGAAAAAGACAGCAAAGACGAATGCAACCGACCAGATACAGAAGCGATGGCAAGATAAACCGCTTCATGGCCAATACTCTGCCCGTATCAAACAAGCTGATGTAGACAAAACCCGTACCCATCAGTGGCTACGCAGTGCAGGGTTGAAAGCGGAAACTGAAGGTTTTATCCTTGCTGCGCAGGACCAATGCTTGCTAACTAGGAATTATCAAGCACATATACTAAAATATTGTGTCAGCCCAAAATGCAGATTCTGTGATAAATATCCAGAAACGATTGATCATCTTGTATCAGGTTGCACGATGTTGGCACCCACTGAATATAAAACCCGACATGACAGAGTGGGCCAATATCTGCACTGGAAAATCTGCAACTTCTACGGGAAGGAAACTGAAAGAAACTGGTACCAACACCACCCAGACCCAGTTACGGAGATAGGACCTGTTACAATTCTATGGGACTACACAATCCACACTGACAGAACAATCAAGGCCAACCGACCAGATATTGTTATTAAAGACCACAAACAAAAACGGTGCATCCTTATTGATATGGCAGTCCCTGCTGACTGCAATGTATCTTTGAAGATATTCAAAAAGCTGTCAAAATACAAGGACCTTGAAATAGAGGTCTCGAAAATGTGGCATATGGGAACATCAACAATCCCTGTTGTAGTTGGAGCCCTAGGACTGGTTGGAAAAGATTGCAGTAGACTAATTGCAGGGATTCCTGGAAGCCAACGCCTCAAGGAGATACAAAAAATTGTTCTGACAAGTACAGCCCACACTTTACGAAGGGCTCTATCTATGTAATTTTTTTTTTTTTTTTTTGTCAGTGAAAAGTGTCATGATGCCATTTCTAACCTTAGGTCCCTGGGTGGGACCTGGAAAGAAATGTGTAAACGCCAGAAAGCAAAGAAAATAAAAATAATAATAATAATAATAAAACCGCGCAAGATTTTCGGTTGCATCCTCTATGTTACTTTTCTGATTCTCTATCTCTCCCCATATTGAATTTGACTCTATAGCAATATCGGTATCTTTTCATTCCTACCTGCTTTTCGTGATATCAAGCCAATACTTCTGTTCATATCTTTGCAATGTCTCTATCCCATCGCAATTCTTTTTTCACTTTCAGTCTCTGCAATTATTTATTTATTTTTTTTATATTTTCACCTGGTTTTCTTTGAATTTATCGTTAGTTTTATTTTTTAAATTTTCTCTTTCCCGCCACACTTCTCTTTCCGGCCACTCTGCTCTTTCCCGCCACACTTCTCTCTCCCGCCACTCTGCTCTTTCCCGCCACACTTTTCTCTCCCGCCACTCTTCTCTTTCCCGCCTCTATTCTCTTTCGCTTTTCCCAATTCCTTCCAACTTAATATTATTTTGTAGGATTTCAGTAAGAGGGCGTAACAGATTCCAGTTCGACTGGGGATTGAGCGGATAATACATATTGATCTTAACTAGAAAAGCATAATGGTTACATACACAAACGAACAGAATAAGGATACGGATTATTATTACATCACAATACATTAATCGTACTCTAGTGCAATGAACTCAAAAGTTTCTCAGGTCAAGAGTTACGACCATATAACGTGATAACATCGGTACTCGTACGACAGCCGAAGTTAAGCAACATTGATCCTGGTCAGTAATTAGATGGGTGACTGATTGAGAATGCCAGTTGTTGTAAGCTTGGAAAGACAGTTGGTGTAACGGATAACGGCTCGGAATTGTAAATCGGAGAGCCGAGTTCCAATTGCAGTGTTGTTCGTCATACGAACGAATAGCCTTGGGAAACACATGAATTCAATTCTTTTCTCCCAGCTAGGAGTTAATTAGTAGGACTAGTATTCGTAAATCAGTATTGTCTACAAAAAAAAAAAAAAATAAAAAATAATCTTACAATCTAAAAATTATTTATGTCTTTATATCACCTGCAATAGGTTGATAAGCCATAAAAGAAACAGAACAAATCAATCAATTCCGCAGAGAACTTCCAACTGGGAAGAAATAATATCACTCATCATCGCTAAAATAATATCACTCATCATTGCTAATATAATATGACTCATCATTGCTAAAATGATATCACTCATCATTGCTAAAATAATATCACTCATCATTGCTAAAATAATATCACTCACCATCGCTAAAATAATATCACTCATAATCGCTAAAATAATATCACTCATCATCGCAAAAAATATTAGTAGCTCAATGCAGTTTACCAACTAACAGAGTAAAAAAAATCGATCTATTCGGAGTGGGCTGAATTTAATATCCACCATACGTTTTCTGTTTTTTTTTATATATGCTATCTCCTTTTAAAATCACGGCTCCCCATAACGTTCTCCCAGGAGAGCTTGTCCAATTGTCATAACTCACAAATATCCTCTTCCGGCACCCATTTAAACAAGTTCGTTATGTAACTGGCCGGCTGCTTTTCCATACATCTTTTGTCTTCGATATGTCCACTGAGTGTTAAATTTTCTGAGCTCTCCATCCTCATTATTTGTCTGAGACATTTCAGCTGTCTCTTTCTAATTCGGGGTATAAGCGTCCTTTTTCCTTTCCCTTTTCATTACAAAAGAAAAAAAAATCAACATCTGATATTTTTTTTTTATTTTACCTTTTCGCCATATTCCAACAGACTTTTCTCATATTGTTCATCTCGGATTCTAATCTGAGGACACCTACAATAATAAAAAAAAAGAAAAGAAGCGAAACAAGTAGCTTATCTATTTTGTTTCAATAGCTTCCCTTTTTTTCCGGATATTCTTCTTCATCGAACAAATGACCATAGATTGTTATACCTCCGAGATTTAGTGACTCGTGTATTATTTTTTTTTGGTGGGGGGCATTCCTAACTTGTATTATTCGTTTGTTAATTTTTCGCCTAGAACATTTCCAGTCTTCAAGAGGCGTAGGGACTGACAGTCCTGGTATGACGATAAACTATTAGGTTGGTGCAAAAATAATGACGTAATAATGTCGTTTTTGACGTATTTTTTAACGTCAAAAAACGACATTA
>OZ010590.1:43505965-43508465 GCA_963932145.1 Acanthosepion lycidas | reverse complement strand
TGATCTATCTATTTATCTATTTGCTTATCTGCCTATCTGTGTATCTATCTATCTATCTATCTATCTATCTATCTATCTATCTATCTATCTAAACACTGTTCATTATCTGATACATAATTCATTATTCGTATATCTCAGCCTGTTAAGATCTATGTATGTATGTATGTATGTATGTATGTATGTATCTATCTATCTATCTATCTATCTATCTATCTATGATACTGATCTATCTATTTGCCTATCTACCTATCTGTGTATCTATGTATCTATCTATGCTACTGATCTATCTATTTATCTATCTATCTATCTATCTTTCTATCTATCTATCTATCTATCTATCTATCTAAACACTGTTCATTATCTGATACATAAGTCATTATTCGTATATCTCAGCCTGTTAAGATATATGTATGTATGTATGTATCTATCTATCTATCTATCTATCTATCTATCTATCTATCTATCTGTATTTGTATTGATATTTGCTGATTCAAGCTAAGTCATTAACAATTATATACAGTATTACGTTATATATATATATATATATATATATATATATATATATATATATATATATATATATATATATATATGTATGCATGTATGTGTGTGTGTATGCGTGTGTGTGTGTATGCCCGTGTAAGTGTTGCAGTGGAGCGTATTGATTTATATGTAGGCAAATTTGCTTCGTGTCTTGACGTTTATGTACGAATAATTTTAAGATAAATTTTCCTATGGAATTTCGATATACATATTTAGTTTACGGTATTTGACACCCTGTCAGTTCAAAGATTTAGTTGTTGGCCCGAAATGCTTTTCTTCAACTTCAAACAACTTACAGATATAAAATTTTAAAAACAACATCTTTCCATCACCTATCAACTATATATATATTGAACAAAATTATATATCACCTATCAACTATATATATACTGAACAAAATTAATCACATACAAACAGTACCAGAGAATGCTACTGTAGTGACTATGGACGTTAGGTCGCTCTATTCAAACATTAAAAACATCGAAGGGCTAACCGCCCTTCAGGAAGCACTTACTAAAAGAAGAAAACAAGAACCCTCCACAGAAGTCATCATAAAACTCATGGAGCATGTCCTTATATTGAATACTTTCAACTTCAGTGGAGCACACTACCTTCAAGAGGTTGTGCCATGGGCACCATTGCAGCTCCATCATATGCTACAATATTCATGGGAAAATTTGAGGAGACCCATATCTATCCAATCATTGGTAGCGACTGCGTATTCCATGCAAGATATATCGATGATATATTCTTTGTATACACGGGTAGTGATGACAAACTTACCCAATTCCTTATGACCCTAAACACAGTGCACGACTCAATTAAGTTTGACTATGAAAAATCCACAACATCAGTAACATTTTTAGACACCCGCATTTACATAGATGAAAACAGGAAACTACAAACGACACTACACACTAAAATCACCGACACCCACAACTATCTACACTTTAAGTCTTCCCACCCTAAACACCTCAAAGAGAACATTCCCTATTCACAAGCACTTAGACTCAGAAGGATATGTTCCAACAATGAAGAATTAAATAAACCCATTGAAAATCTGGAGCATCAATTCAAAACACGTGGCTATAAACTACACCTAATCAGGGAACAAATAAATAAAGCAATTTCCACACCTAGAGAAGATACCCTAATGTACAAGATTAAAAATAAATCTTGCCGCATCCCTCTAGTAACCACTTTCAATCCCACTCTCCCTCCACTATCCCAAATAATCAAACGTCGCTGGGAAATACTACATCTCAAACCAGACCTAAAAAAACTGTTTAAGGAACCTGGCCTTCTTGCATATCGTAGACCTAAGAACCTAAAAGAAATCATAGGTAGTAACCACATTTCAGGGGACAAGGTAATCCGGAATAAACTAAGAACAAAAACAACAGGATTTTCCCAACCATGCAACAACAAAAGAAGTTTATGTTGCAACCATATTAAAAACACGAATTCATTCACTAGCTCAATCACTAAATCTACTTTCAAAATCTACCACGATTCTAACTGTAGAAGTCATAACATAATTTACCTCCTAGAATTCACACTATGCCGGAAACAATATGTAGGAAAATCTGAATGGCTCTTTCACTACAGAATTAATAATTATCGCAATCGATTTAAGTCGACTACCCATGAAAAATTATTACCTATTGAACAACATTTCCGCCTGGAAAAACATGATTTCTAAATCCATGCCAAATTCACTATAATTGAGAGAATAGAAACATTCAGAGCAGATAACATTAGAAAGATTTTAGAGTCCCATGAAAATAAGTGAATACAACGTCTAAAAACAAAATATCCAGCCGGGCTAGACCATAAATTTAACAATATATAACGCAACAAATCAAAACCTGCCCACATTTCTCACCCACACAAGACAGACATGCTTACGGAGGTGTGGAGGGCTCACAATTATACACTCACCCACAGCAATACACAC
>OZ010590.1:43498465-43500965 GCA_963932145.1 Acanthosepion lycidas | reverse complement strand
ATTTATATATACGGGTCAGTGGTGCATTGTCGGTAGTTTATTTGGCGGTTATTTTGCCGGAAGTCGTTTTTTTGTTTATTTTATTATATGGGTTAAATTATTTTGCTTGTTTTTATTTTCTTTTTTTTTTCTTATCATATATATTTATTTATATTTTAATCGGTGTTTTATTAACGAAGTAAAAATTTGTTTATATCGCTTATTTAATAGTTTTGTTTTGGTTTGGGAAGATGAAGCTATTTATTCAATTTTGGGATATTGCTGTACTTTATTCTAACTATTTTTTTGTCGAGAGCAGTTTTTAATTTGTTTATTACTTCATTTGTTTACTAGGATTGATTATATTTACTTGTTTTTTTCTAACGGTTAATTTATCGGGATCGGTTTGTTAGTATATTTATTTGCATTAATTTAGATTAATGTATTTTACTTATTCTTTATTATTTATATATTATACTGTATATTTTTATTTACTCTTTAGGGTTTTCGATTTTTAAGTAACGTAGTATTTTTTATTGTAATATAAAAGTTATACCCATGTATTTCGTCCGATTTTTGGTTTGATTTTTATAGTCTAACTAACATTTTGGTCATAATGTTTGGTTAATTTGTTTATTATTTACTTTGTTTATTTGGTTTCATTAATTTTGTTTTTTATTTGTTAATTATTTATTCTCTTTCATCTATTCTAATGGGTGTGATTTGGTAATTTGTTTGGGTTAATTTATTTTACTTATTTTATTGTCATTTTGACTGGCCACTACTTTAAGTTTCATGTGTTACCCACAATCTTCAGGTAGCCAGTAATATTTACCAAAATCCCCATGAGGTAGGATGTGGCACAAGGGCGAGTTTAATGTGGGGCAATTCCGAACTTGTAAGCTCGGCCAAAAATTCCCCGTGGACTCCGCATAAACGGGGTCGGGTCTGTCTACCTACCCGGACGAGACTATGTTCTACGGCATAACCCCGTCCGGGTTTCTCTCTGCCGGAAGGCAGAGAGTACTACAGCAGCTAAGAGCTGAGCATGTAGCCAGCTCCAGCTGCCTAACTACCTGCTCTTCAGGCAGCCAGTAACTTGTAGTAATAAGATGATTACCTTATATACAACCAGACGGGTCAAATTTGACAAGCATTATAGAACTTGGCTAGATGATCTACCCTCCCCACGAGTTTAGATCATCTAGCCAAGTTCTATAATGGGCCCCCACCAAAAAAAAAAATAAATAAATAAATAAATAAAATTAAACCTGGAAAGGCTTGCCAGTATAGCAGAAGCGCTCAATAACAAGAGAAAATGGTACAGGAGCTGAAGTATTAAGCCAAAAAGTGCTCAACAGGACCAGGCAACCAAATTCCCGCTAGAACATATATGATTCCAAGGTTTGAATATATATATATATATATATATATATATATATATATATATATATATATCTCAGGTTGAGTCAAGAAAATTTTAGGAATTTCACTGATGACATTTCACAATTCGTATCTCCATGTTACATCATTAATTTGATAAACTTCTTGTCCATTCCTTGCTGAACTGTTTATTCTTTCTTTTCATTTATAAGATTTAAAACTTAATTTATTATTCCTTATTTCAAGGCTTCGATAATGAGTGGTGGAAAAATTGCAGTTAGAGACATTTTACGCTACCTGTGGTAAAAGATGAAAGAGTGAAAAAGTAGCGACAAATGGAATAAATTATTTAGAAGCCTCAAGAACTGTACCTGTTGCTCAAAATTGGTTCCGAAAAGCCTCGAAGACGAATCAAGATCAAGGAGACCTTATGCTGTGGAAGGTGAGGTCTTGGTTGAAATGATTGAACAGCCACCAAGGACAAAGACTCGTACATAATCTCGGCCTTATGAACAAAATATATCAAGAGGTTCCCCGTGAACAGATCAATGACCAGAGACAACGACATGTGAATATTTGCAAACAGTTGATGACAAATTCTCAATATGGCCGATTTTGGCATGGAATTTTATCTGGTAATGGAAAATGCATCTATTTTCGTATCTTAATAAGAGAAATAAGTGGTTTCGTTTCGATCAGGCTTACAAACATGTCAAACAAAGGTGGCTTGAACAGAAGGCCATGTTGTGTGTTAGGGGAAATTTCGAGGCTGTGTGGGGGGGGGGGCAAAATGAGCTTCTTCCAGACCGTCACCCTGTGAATGCTGACCTTTATGCACAACAACTACCGCGAGTATAATAAGGTATGAACGTCCGCTATCTGGCATCGGTCAATCGAAGATGCGAGCTCCTAGAGCATGACAATACCCCAGCCCATATTGCCAATCTGACCAACCGTAAACTTGAGGAACACGATGAGCTGTAAGTGATGCCTCAAACTACCTACTGTCTAAACCTTTCATCATCAGATTACCATCTATTCCGAGTTCATTTCCTACGCGGAAGTACTTTCAATGATTTGGATGAGGCTGAAAAAACGTACAGGGAATTTTTTTCCTCTACACCAGCCAAATATTATT
>OZ010590.1:43488465-43495965 GCA_963932145.1 Acanthosepion lycidas | reverse complement strand
AGAGTCTTGAGGCGACGGAGATGTGGTTTAACAGAAGGATGCTAAGGATATCATTGCCCGGGCGTGTGAGCAATGACGACGTCTTAGAAAGGTTGCAAGCAAGGAGAAGACTTATACTTAACATCATTGTTTTAACAGAGGAAAAGTAAGTACCAATATGAGAGGGCAGGACAAAATAAAAGAAAAGAAACGGAAAAGAAGAAAGTTTGGAAGAGATTATGAATAAAAGAAAGAAAGAAAGAAAGAAAAAAAAGAAAGAAAAAGAAAGAAAGAAAGAAAAAAAGAAAGAAATAAAGATGTAGTAAAATGAGAGGATTAGAGAATATGGAAAAAGAAAACGTAAAGTGAGGATGAATCGAAATTCATGGCTGGAAGCAAGACAAGGTTGAGACGAGAGGAGCAGCTCCACTAACGCTGATATAATTCTGCAACATTAAATAGCGTCACTCGCCACGTTATATTATAATGATGTAAAAATTTTGTCGTATAACGTTACTCAACGCAAAATGTCTAATAATTTTCAAAAAGGGAGAACGTGTCTTCATCATCTAAATTAGTGATTCTTAGTTTTAAAAACATAAGCTGACATAGAAAGGAAACTACAAGAATTCTTAGTTGATGAAGTAAAGAAAATTAAGAAAAAAAGAATCAAACTTCAATTGAAACAAGACAGAATATATACTTGTTATCGAACGGAACGGTACAAAATACGAACTAGAAATTCTTCTTCTTTAATGTGTTGTGTCATTTCGAGACGTTGGCTCTCCACAATTTCATATCCTTTATAGTTAATAAATGTTGCCTTTTTGCTATCTATCCTAAACGTTGTTCGCCATTAATTTGAAATTGTACGGGATAAAGAGAGAAAATCAAGAGGAGATAGAAGAAAAAATAAATAGGAATATGGGAAGGTAGGAAAAATATTATATAATTATATTACACACACACACACACACACACACACACACACACATATATATATATATATATATATATATATATATATATATATATATATTATAATCTTTCTTAAACTTTGTTCTTCCATCTATTTATCAAAGGTCGATGTTCAGGCTATTATTTGTTTTCCACTGTCCTTCTTGTCTTCAATTTGTCCTGTGCGTATTAAATTTTCCAAGCTTTCTTTCCACATTCTGTGCCTTAGAAATGTCAACTTTTTCCTCTTGATGTTCATAATGCCCTTTTTGTTTCCATTTTCTCTAAAACGTCGTCCTTGCTCACGTGTTTAGTCCATGGTATTCTCAGCATTCTTTTCTAGAAGCGCATTTTTGTTACTTCAAGCGTCTTCTTCATCTGTGAGGAGATTATTCATTTGGGGATATAAAAATCAATGATTTAAAAATCAATAATATAAATAAGCAAGAAGTGTTTTAAAAGAAGACGGAAAATGCGACACTAAAATTCGAAGAGTCATTGAGATTCGAAAAATGGTTTTCAAAAGCTAAGCAAAATATTAAGTAACAGGAAACTCTCGTTAGAAAGAATACTGAAATGAGATGTGTGTGTGTGTGTGTGTGTGTGTGTGTGTGAGTGAGTGTCTGTGTGTGTGTGTCGTTAAAAATATAGAAACTATAATAATTGTTGTCTCGCATAAGATTATGAAGCCACGGACAAGAACATGAAAAAATCACTGGTATTACTTATTTAAAAGAGACAGAAGCTATTCCCTAATGTTAAACTATTCAACTAATCATCCTAAAAGTCTGTCTGAAAAGTAAGGGGACATATCCGTTCTTCGATGTGAGAGGAACCGTCAACAGTGCGTTCTTGCTACAGGGCCAGACGAACAATCAGCAAGTCTACAAAGATTTCCTGCGTTTTTTGCTTCGTCCAATGCGCGAGAAATTGCGAGATTTGTGGCAGGATAAATCGTGTTTGCCTAATAACGACAATGCACCTGCTCACTGCGCACTGAGCAACCGGAGGTTCCTGGCCGTGAGGAACATCGCCGTATAGGAACAACCTCCCTATTCATCCAATCTTGCTGCGTGTAATTTTTTCTTTCCTCCTAGCTCAAGGGAATCATCAACGAAACCTGATTTGAAGGCCTGGAGGTCCTCAAGAGAGCCGTGACGACAGAGCTGAGGTGCATCCAAGAAGAATCCTTCCCGGAGTGCAAAGAAGTATTGCAGGAAAAGATTGAAAAATGCCTGAGGTACAAAGTGGATTACTTTAAATGGAAAAACACGTAGTTTGTTGTTTGGAATTGAAATAAATTGTTTGGGGCACCAGTCACTTGTCAGATAATACCCGGATATTAAAAGCTTGTCTTATTGCTGTTACTGTTGGCACCCGCTCGCATCAGGGTAGACATAAATAAAATGACCTACTAGACACACACACATACACGAATATACATTATCATCCGAATATTGGATAGACAGAGTAGAATTATGATACATTTACGCACATAAATTATACACACAAACGATGCTTGACTAGTCAAATGCACGTGAATTAAACTTAACCAATGAATATCAGAAAAAAAGAAAAATAGCAGATTTTTTAAATCTTTTTTTTCCATTTAATTCTTTTTCTCCATATTTTGTTGTCGTCATCCGCTCGTATTCGAGCATCCGGATCGTCATCCTCTGTCCCCATCCCCTTCGTCTTCCCTGGTGCAAGCGGTGGTTGATATGGCTGTGAATCAAAGAGTATTTGACGAGGCCATTCGTGTGAATTTGATTTTCCTGAATAACTTGACCAGGTGACGAGCAGCTAATTGATTATACTGAACAAAAAAGAAAAGACGGTGATATTGATCATGTTAGGAGGAAATTTGACAATCCAATAGATATCAGATTGAATATTAAATCACTAAAGTAATTTGTCAAAAGAGAAAAAAGAAAATCGTAGAATGAGAAGGGGAATGTTGTACCTCTTATTCTCACAAGAATTAGTGCATTGCTAAAGAACCTTACAAAACGTTTATAGAATTTGGGAAAAAGTAATTAAAATCATTCATGAACAATATTGTATGTATGTATGTAGGTATACCTGGCCAATCGTATTCGAGGATACCTGTCTACTAGGGCGGCTAGCCAATCACTATTGCAGACTCTCACTCAGGCGCATTTGTGTGTATTCAACACCCACAGAGCAAACCTGTGGTTTATATTGCAACTATACTGAGCAGACCTTAGTTACAGTTTCTAGCGTGATCAACAATATGAACAAAACTAGCACGCTCAAACCCTCGGCCACGATGACTTGTGACTTTTTCTAGCACAGCAATCGACGTTTACCCAATTTTACTCACAAGACTTGGATCAACCTGTGGCATAGTTTTCAAGCACTTTCCAAAGGTACCGCACGCTGGAATCGATCCCTCCAATCCGATAACATCAGGAAGTCTCTTTCCTGATTTTATCAAATCGACCATAGTGAGATTCGAACCCGGGTCTCATGGTCAGAATGCAAACGTTATAATCACTCGGCCATATGAAGTGTATTTAAATAAGTGCAGTCACTTGATTTTCTCGAAAAGTCACCAGATACACCGGGCTTGAATCAAGTAAAATTAAGTAATCATATTATGGGGACATATCATGAGAAAGGACGGCCAGGAAAATTGAACACTCACAAGATGTATTAATGAATGGAATAAAAGAGGGAAACTGAAAAAAAAATATAGTGATTTATTTGTGTTTATAGATAACATAGAGAATGACTATTTTAAATAATCCCAATGCTACGGGGAACTAATTATACAGAAAATTCTGGAGAGTAATGATAGTCGACATTCTGAAGTGACATGGCGTATAAGGGATGATGTCGGAAAAATCACGTGTTCTCGCCTTAAAATTAGCAACATCTCAACGCGGTTGACTCCTTGAGAACTTCGTATAATTTAGGGAGTTTGTAAGCCTGTAGCAGACAATACAAATTCAGCGGCTATAAAGACAGAAAAAAGAAGGTAGAAAAGAAAGCAGACAAACGCCAGAAGAATAACAAAAACAAAAATGAAAACGAACGACTGGTTTACAAGTGCTACATTCAGAACAGTCTTGTAGATTCTGAGCTGCTCGTTCGTATGGAAACTGTTTTCTTTTGAAACAAGTACGAAGAATTCTTTGTTGAATTCCTTCAAAAGAGATGAAAAACCATTAAATTGTCTGTAGTCAGCAGAGACTCCAAAAGACTTTCAGAGTGTTCGTTCCTCTCGAAGCTAATAACCAAGTGAGCCAGAGAATTTCGTCTTTATTTCTTTTGTCTTTGCTCTATTTCTTGTGAAATTTCATTTGCCTGGTTTTTGTGTTTCGGTAAGGAGTGTTTGTAGAAATAGAAGGTTTGATTGTGCATTGTGTATTTTGTTTGTACGGCTCAACCCGTGCGTGCTCGTATCGGGAAAGCGCCATAAATATTGACAGGAAGCTGATGTAACTTTTTCGGCAGATGAGCTCACAAATACATTTTTTTATAACTGTTGAGTAAAACGTATACAGACAAAACTATATATCAGAACGGATACAAAAAGGCCGTGTATTCAGTGAATCTATAATTAAACGTTTGATTGCCCCACCGTCGAATAAAGTTAATAAACCTGATTCATATATTTTTATGAAGGAATAAGATTCATGTACAGTGGGTCCTCTATACTTGGTACGTTGTAGAAAAACTAAGAAACATTTTTAAATAGTAAGTTACTGTCAAAGGTCATTCATATTGTGTACTGAACGTAATATACAAGGAACGTCTAAAATTTGTAGCCCGTAGAAATAATTACAGAGAATAATAAACCTACGTGTGTGTGTGTGTGTATATATATATATATATATATATATATATATATATATATATATATATATATATATATATATATATATATATATATACTGTCATTCACAGACAGACTTTTTTGCTGTATTAGAGCTAATCAGTGTGGCTAGTCTTCCCGTTGCCTCTAGCTAGGGTCGAAACCCGGCTGAATTGGCGTCAGTCGGAGATTCTACCCTAAGCCGTTGACGCACGGTAGGGACGAAGGCGAATTTAAGCGCATTTATTTTTAGATAAACACAAAATGACTGAGAGACCTCGATTCGCTTTACCAATGGGTCTTGAATTACTAGCCGTAATAGTCACTGTTTACACACAAACAAACACACACACACACACATATATATATATATATATATATGGGGGGAGGCACGGTGGAGTAGTTGCTCGGATTGAGGAATCGGTGAGCCGGGTTCGAATTCCAGTTGAATCCAGTGCATTCACTTTCTTGCTAATACTCTTGGAAAAAGTATTAATCCTCTTCTTCTCCATCCAGCTATGGATAAATATCAGGAAAGACTGGATTATATGGCCTTGGATAAGGAAATCTATGAATTCAAAAGGACAACTTTGAATTTAAGGGTCGTTTGGTGACCTTGTGGCACGTATTGGACCAGGTTTCTGTAATCGGCCCTTCAAAAAGTGTGGTTGGTTTCTGCACAAGGCCTTCACCACTATAATCAATTCATATTTGCAGAAGTTTGGCTCTAGGTTCCTAGGAACTTAGCTGCTTGACTCTCATACGTCGAATACGACAGCAGAGTCCACCATATATATGTATAATTCGGATTCACAATTATTCCAACTCAATAGCTACTAGAATAATTCGAAACACAAGAGTTACCGACCAAAACCGTTAGAATAATACAACAGACTACCCGCAATACAATATATTAGACTACCCACAATGCAATATATTAGACTACCCACAATGCATCACTGACCTGTATATATAAATAGTCAAAAAACACAACGCACATGAAATGACGATTGCGTTTAGCATGAAACAGACTGTCACATATGCGCGTTGACTTCAATGCCGACTTTTATATTACATACGATCTGTCTCTAATATTGAGCACTTAATATAGCATAACTATATATATATATATATATATATATATATATATAAATATATATATATATATATATGTTTGTTTGTTTGTGTGTGTGCATGTGTGTGTGTGCGTGTGCGTGTGTGTGTGTGTGTGTGTGCGTGTGTGCGTGTAAGGTATATTTTAGCAGCAAGTATTTATCCATACAACTTTTATTAAAAAGAGCCGTCAAGTTCTAGATTTATTTTTTGTTATTTTATTTTCCGGATAAGTTGTTGATTATTGTCCTTTGAGTTGCGGCTAAACTGTCCGAAGTTCCTATTTTATTAATTTTGTTCAAATACTTTTGCACGTTACTGAATCGAACAAAAGTTGATAATGAACGATAATACTTAAGACAAGAACAACACATATAAGATTCGGCGCGTAGAAGAAGTATTCAACTGCTGGAAGTGAGTCAAGTGAATTCTTATCTGCAGGATAACTACCAACCCTGCAACGCGGTCAGATGTAGCACAAGGCCGAATTTAATGTGTTAGTATCTGAGCTAGTAGGCTCGGCCAAAAATTCCCCATAAACCCAATATAAAATGAAGTCGGGTAACTATTTCCAGAGACGATAATCTGCTCTTCGGTATAGCCTCGTCTGGGGTTCCTCTCTGCTATTTTGATTAGTACAGCTGGAGACGAATCTCCAACTGCAGGATAGCTACCAATCACCCCACGAGGTCAGATGTGGCAGAAGACCGAATGTAAAGTAGGGTATCCGAGCCTGTAGGCTCGGCCAAAAATTCCCCGTAGACCTCGTATAAAACGGAGTCGGGTAGCTCTTTCCCGAGACGAGATTCTGCCCTTCGACATAGACTCAACTGGGGATCCTCTCTGCCCAGAGGCAGAGAGTTTGACTAGCACAGCTGGAGACGAATCTCCAGGTGCAGGATATTTGCCAACCGCCCCACGGGGCCGAATTTAACGTTGGGTTTCCAAGCCCGTAGGCTCGGGCAAAAATTCTCCATAGAACACATAAAAAACGGGGTCGAGTTGCTGTTTACCACCCCAAACGAGACTCTGCTCTTCGATGTATCCTCTTCTGGGTTCCTCTCTGCCCGAAGGCAGAGAGTTCGACTAGCACAGCTGGAGACGAATCTCCAACTGCAGACCAACATCCAGTATTTACTACAGTATTTATATGAATGCGGACATAGCCCTATCGTCCGTAGGTATGTTACAACCAATGTGGTGTCTGTGTGGCATTTAGAATTCCATTTTCGGCATTCTGGTACTCTTTGGCAAGTTGGATATTTGAAATGATCTAACGTGACGTCATGTGTAACGGCGATTGAGAAGGATGTCTCAGAAAAGGAATGTGATTTATTTATTTTATTTAATTAATAATTTATTTTTTTTATAGCTTATATGTAATTATATTAGGTTGGTGCAAAAATAATATCGGTTTTTGACGTATTATTTAACGTCAAAAACCGATATAATTTTTGCTCCAAGCTAATAGATGTGTGTTTGAGAGCGATCTGAAGAAGAAGTATTCATTTCTTGAATAGGCTAATTGAACATAGCTTGACTGAATATATCCAGAGTTAAAGGTTATTTTCTCCTATAAGATTGTAACTTTGTTGAAAGGCGAAGCTTAC
>OZ010590.1:43468465-43483465 GCA_963932145.1 Acanthosepion lycidas | reverse complement strand
GGTGCTACTTCACACTTTTGAACAGTAGTGTAAGTGTTATGAATAATCAAGGGTGGTCTCCCCTTGTTTTGTTACTCTTCGCCCGGAGAGAGCTGTTTCATTTTACTGCGATTATAAAAGCACACTATACGCGAACCTTGTATTATCAATTGAATAAAGCTTTCTTAAAGCCTACATCTGCGTACTTTTGTCATTACAGTAACAATATTATTTGAATAATTTCAATCCGCGCTGTTATACGGTTGATTATTCCACCGTGTTTCTCTAAACTATATATAAGAAGCTTGAAAATTATATATATATATATATATATATATATATATATATATATATATATATATATTGAGTGTATTTAGGCAGCATCTTTTCATTCATGCATGTTTCATTAAATAATATAGACAAGTGTTGTCTATTTATTTTATGTAAATTTTTTTCGTAACTTATGATAAGTTAAATAACATTATTGTTGAAAGAAGAAAGAAATTCACAGTAGTGATCCATATTTTTTTAAAACAATCTAAGCTTTCGGCTTACTTAAGCCATTATCAAAGATGTCAATTACAACATATTAAACAATATACGGACACGACAGTGATGATAGTCTGTCAATGTTTACATAGAAGATTTCTTATCAACGATAAACACGCGCATATAAGACGCTAGAAGCGAAAATCGCACCGCATCTCATGACGTCACACATGACCACACGAGAGTGAATTGTAGAAGTATGAATCGAAAGCCGTTGGTATAAACTATGGCTTCTGTTACCAATTATAGACATTTAAGAATATTTGTAGAGATGCCATAATTGATTTTGTTTAGGTTGCGTTTCAACTGTTTGATTTATAATCCTTCAAGGATTATATATATATATATATATATATATATATATATATATATATATGCGGGTAAAAATATAGAAACAATACTAATTGTTGCCTCGCATAAGATTATAAAGCAACAGACAAGAACATTAACTAAATCACTGGTAGTACTTATTTAAAAGAGACAGGGCCTATTGCTGTGTGTTGAACGACTCATCTGAATTTGTGTGTAGAAATAACATTCGAAGTGTGTCTGAAAAGTAACGGGACATATCCGTTCTTCGCTGTGAGTGGAATCGTCCACAGTGCGTTCTTGCTACAGGGTCAAACGATCATTCGGCAAGTCTACAAAGAGATCCTGTGCCGTTTGCTTAGCCCAGTGCGTAAGAAGGGCCGAGAGTTGTGGCAGGACAAATCGAGGTTGGTTTGTAACGATAATGCACCTGCTCACAACGACCTGAGCATCTGGACATTCCTGGCCAAGCAGACCATCGCCGTCCTGGAACAACTGTCATATTCATCCAGTCTTGCTGCGTGCGATTTTATTCTTTCTCCAAGCTCAAGAAAATCATTAAAGGAACCAATAAATGGAAGAAGAAAATGAATAAGAAGGAAAAAGAAGTCGAAGAAAAAGAAGAAAAAGAACAACATTCAACGACAAGAAGAAGGGCGAAAACACGGTGAAGAAGGAATATTAATAGAAAAATAATGATCATATTACGAGTAAATTTAGGAAATTTCATAAAAATCACCCAAAATAAGGCATGAGAGTTACTCAAGTTAGAGAGGTATAGTTGAAATTTTAATGAAGTATGTGTCGTGTAATATGAATAGAAGAGAATGTGGTACAAAGTGATAAACATGAGGATAACGATTTAATTTTGTCATGAATAGATCAAAACTGAAGTCTTCCGGGAAGCACTCAGACATGGTTTTGTTCGAAAAAGTGCCAGTTCTTGTGAAAATCCCTCCAAGCGGAAATTTCTTCATACATTTATAGGATTAAGGTAATAAGGTTGCTTCAATTTCAGACAAATTGAATGGCGTGTGCTACTTCTAAACGTCTGAACTGGTCGAAGTAAAGAATTTTTTTTTTATTTCTAAATAATCTAAATTTACTTTATTATGGCTTAGTTCTAAAACTTGTATATATTTACCTATAGACTTATTAAATATTTTCTTATTGCTGGAGATGGCAGGTAGTCTAAATTGGACAGATTTTTCTAAATTATCTAGAATTTTATGGTGGTGGTTGGATAGTTTAATAACATATCTTTAGTTATAAAAAACACTATTCAGGTCTAAGGTTACATCGAGAAATTTGATCACGTTTGCATTGGTGGTGTTGGTGGTGGTAATATTTAGTTGATGATATTGAAAAATCTATGACAAACTAGCAATAACTAATGTAAAATGATCCGTAAGAATTTATAGAAGTCCTCACTGATTTACTAAGAGTTTCCTCTGTCGATAACCTATCATTTATCACACGATTCAAATTAGATTCCACTGGCCTATTGGAAATTGGAAATCTTAAAAATATAATTTCCTTTATTCAATCTTCTTTACAAATGATGTTTGAAAATATGTAGGATTTATTTCTCTAAGTTGAACGAATCTGCAATACTGACTCATCTCAGAATCGCTTTGAAAGTATTCTTTTTGCGAAAGCTTTGGTAAAAAAATCTTAATGAATACTCCTATCTATCTATCTATCTATATATCTATATATATATATATATTTATATATTGTTATGGTCCCTTATACGGCGGTGAAAGTCCAAGGTAGAACCAATAAAGATGAACGCGAACAGAGGTATGGAATAACACAGATATATTACAAACAGGAATATATACAGAGAAGTAGAAATGTTAGTATGAACAATCAGGTTTAGTAGAGAGAACAATGTAGTCTCGACCAGTATCACAATGTCTTGCAGTAATTGTATGGACGCAACTCTGTTTCGGACTGCCTCTGACTCGACTCTGAACTACTGACTCGACTTGAACTACTGACTCACTGACTATATTTAGTCACCCACCCACGTGGGCATCATGTAGCACAAGGCCGGTTTAACGTGGGATCTCCGAGCCCGTGGGATCTCCGAGCCCGTGGGATCTCCGAGCCCGTGGGATCTCCGAGCCCGTGGGCTCGGCCAAAAATATGCCCATTGAACCCGTATAAACGCGTTCAGAGTCGGTAAAGAGAATCTGCCCTTCGGCGTAGCCTCCTTCGGGTTCCTCCCCGCCCGAAGGCAAGAGTTCAACCGAACAGCGAGTCGACTGACTGACCGACGATATTCAGTCACCCCACCACGAGGGTGTCATGTGGCACAAGACCTTCTTAACGTGGGATCTCCGAGCCCGTGGGATCTCCGAGCCCATTGGCTCGGCCAAAAATATGCCCATTGAACTAGTATAAACCGGGGTTCAGGGTAGGTTTACCTCCCCGAAAGAGAATGCGCCTTTCGGCGTAGCCTCCTTCGGGTTCCTCCCCGCCCGAAGGCAGAGAGTTCAACCAATCAGCCAGTCGACTGACTCACCGATTCCTTGCCTACTCCTGAGGCGCAGTATTTATTAAGTATGGGATAGTCCATTATTATTATTATTATGGGTAAGATCCCATAATATATATATATATATATATATATATATATATATATATATGTGTGTGTGTGTGTGTGTGTGTGTGTGTGTGTGTGTGTGTGTGTGTGTGTGTGTGCATTTCATTGAATACGACAGACAGGGCGCTTTGATTTAGTTTTTATACAATTTCTCATGCGATCTAATATTTTTTTTCTTTTCGGATCATAAATTATATAAAAACTGTAACATACTTGTTCAGGACAATATATAATAGTATCATTTACATGAAAAAAGGATAAAAATAATGCAAGCCTTATTTTAAAAAAAAGAACAAGTACTCAATAATGTCTATTCTGAACATGGACACAATATCATGACCGTGTTTTGAAAATGAAAACATAATATAAATACATAAATACAATGAAATATTTCTTGTTAACAGTTAATATATTTGAACCTTGAAAATGACTAAATGTATAGACGAAAGAGCTCGGATAAAAATAACAATTGGACAGTTTTTATATAATTTATCATCTGAAAAGAAAACAATATTAGATCACATGAGAACCTGTATAAAAAAAACTATATCAAAGCAGCTTGTCTGCAATATTCAATGAAATGTGCATGAAAGGGTTGCACCCCCCACACACACATATATATATATATATATATATATATATATATATATATAAGATTATTACCTGTAGAACAACATCTCCGGCTAGAAAAAACATATGTCAAATTCACTATAATTGAGAGAATAGAAAAGTTCAGAGCAGATAACCGTAGCTAGTTTTTAGAGTTCCATGAAAATAAGTGGATACAACGTTTATAAACGCACTATCCAGGCGGTCTTAATCACAAATATAACAATATAAAGAGTATTAATATATAACCCCACAAACCAGGAACTACCCACATTACTCACCCACACAAGGCAGACATACTAACGGAAGTGTTGAGGCCTCATACTTATAAACACACCAACGCGAATATACACACTTACACATATCATACTCACTTTCTAATGAGCCAAATGATAACACACACCCATAGTAATATACTCGTTTACACACGTCATACTCACTCACTCCCTAAGAACCAAATAACACACACACTTAACAGAGACACATTCCCTTTTCAAGAACCAATAAAACTGTCAAAATGACCAAGGGAATTCAGAGCAGCATGAATCCATCCAACTCTTATCTTAACAACTTAAAAGAGGCTGTTTGGCCAACACAAGCCATGGCCAAAATTCATGTTAAAAAAATAAAAAAAACATGAAAACTGCAGACAAATGTTCATTTTCTCCATCAAGACATTCAGTTCTGTAGTTCACTGCAATCAGTAAGCAATTTTTTCACCTGACAATGGCCATGTTGGCCGAAACTAATCGAGGTCTCTAACTGAAATAATAATAAAACAGAAAGAATATTAATATACAACCCAGTGTGTCTGCAGATTTAAAATTATTAATATTTTTTTTATTGTTCAATATATATATATATATTGCTTTGATGAGATACATTTGTGTTTGCGCTTAAGATCATTCGCTTCAATTACGGCATTGAAATATGACATCTGTCGTTCTTTACAGCAGCGAATGTTGGACGATTTCCTTAAAGATGAAGAAGAGACTCGAGGCGACGGATATATGGTTCTAGAGAAGGATGCTAAGGATAACATGAACCGCGCGTGTGAGCAAAAAATGAGATCTTAGAGAGGTTGCAAACAAGGAAGAGGCTTGTACTGAACAGTAGGAAGCGGCAGCTGAAGTTTCTATGACAAATAATGAAGAAGAAGGGCCTGCACCAAGATTAACGATATACCTTATTTCATATAAGTATATAGGCACATTTTATTGAATCCCAACGTAGGTCTATTGCTTAAGATTTAGTTTTTTTAATTTGGGAACAGACATTTTTTCTTGTTGCCGCGGAAATTTCAAATATACATTTTCTAATGTCTTCTTTCCGCTTCTGGCTTTCAGAAGCCATCATCAAGGAAATTTTACCGCATCCATTAAAATGCATTCAATTTGGAAACGTATTTATTAAATATATTTCCCAACAAGAAAAAATAAAGGAACGAACCACAAACGAACAGAGTAAAACGCGATACGTGACAAGACAAAAAAAAAATATAAGCCTGTTGATGTTTGAAGACGAGATACTCAAAAACCGCCAAATATAACATTACGTTCCTTTAAAATTACGCCCGTTAAGCTATGAAATATCTGATAATGTCTTATAAAAGCTAAAACCGCTCAACTGTAAACAGATAATTATATTTGAACTATGCCTGGAAAACAGAAGGAACAATAATTAGAAAATCAGAAACAAAACATCTCCCTTAGTCTTTAACGAAATCAGCATAAATACCCATATACATCCTTCTTATTGTTTTATACGCCATGTCCTTTTAGGACGAAGACGATTTACACCTCCCTCTATCCCTTGCAGCTCTCAACACGTTCTTTCCCTCTGCTTTCTACTCCAGACCACGTTCTGTCATCCACCTTCTCGAGCCCGCCGGTTATGCCACACGCCGCTTTCCCTTGCCTATCTTTCTCTCTATTTGACACGCGAGTATCAGATTCTCCAGGCCCTTCTTCTTCATTATTTCCCATAGAAACTTCAGCTGCCGCTTCCTACTGTTCAGTACAAGCCTCTTCCTTGTTTGCAACCTCTCTAAGATCTCATTTTTGCTCACACGCGCGGTCCATGCTATCTTTAGCATCCTTCTCAAAAAAACACATATCCGTTGCCTCGAGTATCTTCTTCGTCTTTGAGGAAAATCGTCCAACATTCGCTGCTGTAAAGAACGACAGATGTCATGTAGTGAATTTCCAAGCGTAGTTCAGATGTGGTATTAGGTCGGTGCAAAAATAATGTCGGTTTTTGACGTTAAAAATACGTCAAAAACCGACATTATTTTTGCACCGACCTTAATACATGGTCGAAAGAAGGGAGCACCCAGTGAGATTAGCACTCACTACTCAGTCGTAATTGTTCTAGCGAGACAAGCTTGGTAACCATTACACCGCCTCGAGGTGCCCAAGACAGATGTCACGTAACTGTTTAGCATTTGTTTTGTTTTTGTTTTTTTTTTTGCACCAAGATTAACGATGAACGATTGGTTCGGAATTATTTGATAGAAAAAAAACGGAATTGCAGGAGGGAGTATTTATACTTTTCTAGTCTACTGTGAAAGTATTTTTCTGCTTTGAAGATTTCAGTGATGTAATGGACAATGGACGTTTTACAAGAACATAAATGGTCACTGAATGGAGTAATTGAAGCGAATGACCTTAAGCGCAAACAAAAATGTATCTCATCAAAGCAAGCAAAGTTATGGTAAATGTTTGCTATGCTTGCGTTAATTTAGTCCATTTTGCATTGCTATCAGTTAATCTTCTACTTGTAGTCGACATCAATTGTCAATCATTATAGAGTTTAAACACAGCTTTGAAGTAAAAAAGAAAGAAGTCAGATTTGATCAATCGCAAATGTGAGCTGTTCCATCCTGGTAATATATAACCCCATACTTCAAAGATCACATCTGAAATGATTGAAGACCTTGTTTTGCAAAAAAACAATTCAATACCCTATTTGTTCTTCAGATCTTGGTCCATTTGATTACTAACCACTCCAGAGTTTATAGAATCATTTGAAGTACGAGTTCGTAAAATACATGAGCAGGTGGAAACTACTCTGACTAAAGTATTTCTATCCACCCCCGCCAAAAATAAAAAAAAAATATATATTTAAACTTTGTGAAATCAATAGAAGAAGGCAACTGATAATGGTCGAAACTATGCTAATGAATCCATTTTCAATAAACATGAAATTGTCAAAATGATCTCATCCTAAATTCACATATTATTTATGGACACACACACACACACACACACACACACACACACACACATATATATATATATATATTATTACCTGTAGAACAACATCTCCGGCTAGAAAAAAACATATGTCAAATTCACTATAATTGAGAGAATAGAAAAATTCAGAGCAGATAACCTTAGCTAGTTTTTAGAGTTCCATGAAAATAAGTGGATACAACGTTTATAGACGCACTATCCAGTGGCTGTCCTCCCGGTTTCGAGTGTGACATCTCTTTTATTTCATGTCCTCACCCCCTCCCACTCCCCTCAAATTCCATGATCAGTTTTGTTTACAGTGACATTATTCGGGTGAACACTAGGTTTTGCACATTTACGCAAATGGCTTTTGAAGGCGGCAAAAGATAGGCACAATTTTACGCTTATGTCACAATATATATATATATATATATATATATATATATATATGTATGAAGAAATATACTCTGAAGGTGTGCTATATTTATGGGATAAAGTACTCAATATCAGAGATAGAGCGTGTGTAAATATAAAAGTGACCATTGAAGTCAACACTATATATATATATATATATATATATATATATATATATATATATATATATATATATATATATATACCGGTGTAATAGCAAAATTGTCCAAATTGAGTAACATTATAATTACCCATCCTATGAAATGTTTAATATTTAAAAAAAACAACATTGGTTTCTTTATTTCGGATTTTCAGATAAGATATTCCGTCATCTTGACACTATTTGTCGTAAGAATCACTGAAAACCCCTTTGAGTTATTTAACTAAAAAGAGAGCAGGATATATTGGTGTGTGTTAGACACACTGTCTTCCTAACTGAGCAATGGTGAGAGGAAGAAGTTCATCCACGCTTTAACTAATAGTACGAATATTCACAGTCTGGTTTCCATCCTCAATGATCATTCAAGAACCATCAAAAGAACGGTGAATTAGTTTAAAAAAATAAGGAAGAGTATAGAGAAAAACTGGATCAGAAGATCGCAGCAGCAAGAGGGCTCATCAGTCAAACTTAGCACTAAAGAGATCAGTTAGAAAAGAGCCATCTCAATTCATTGGTGGTTTGGCATGTGAGGTTCAACTACGACAGTTCAAAGTGCAATGAAATAAGACATGAAAATGAAATCGTAAGTGAAAACTGTGAAACACCTTGTTACTCCAGGACAGAAAATTAGAAGGTTAAAGTGGGCGAACATCATCTTTAATAATTTGAAATAATGAACCTCGAATAATTCCTGGTATAAAAAAACAAAATTTTTGTATAAAATTTTGGTTCTTATACCCAGTATTATATTTTCCGATTTGTTTTTGAATTTCTAGGCCTGAGGAATTGGGCGGTAATTACGATTCCAATGTAATAAATTATAACCATGGAATATTAGTGTTTGGGCCTTTTATATTATTTTTTTCTCTGTCCTGGGCATGAATTCTACCTGATTCTATCCTCTTGGAAATTTATATATATATATATATATATATATATATATATATATATATATATATGTATGTGTGTGTGTGTGTGTGTGTGTGTGTGTGTATTGACCACTAATATTATCAATATAATTATATAAATATTTGATTTTTATTTCAATGCTCCATGAGCTTCCGATTCTTAACTATGTTTAATTAATGATGGACATACCATTTTTCTATCTTCTGTTAAGCTTGGAGAGTGCTTATACATTCTTATTTTTCAAAGCAGAGTCTAAAAATCTTATAAAAACCTCGGAGAATTCCAGTATGATAACTGAGCGAAGACATGAATAAATTTAGTGTTATATTTTATCGAAAAGAAAAGAAAAAAAAAACTTTCAGTATTTTTTATATGATTACAACCAAAAAGAATTTGTATATCATTGAATGTTTCCCGATAAAGAAACAGATAATATTACCCTTGTCATATATATACTTCAAGTCATTATAAATAATTTAAGTATATGACGTCTTGATTTCACGTCTTGATTTTCCTGCTCACTCACTCTCTTGTAGAAGTCAAATGATTTGCCTGCATACATGGCTGCCTTCTTGTATCTTATAAAGGCAAGCCAGCTAAATACTACCTCATTTATAGGAGAGTATCTAATGCAGCTGGTGGGTTAGTCCACTTTGCTGGAATGGAACTGCCCGACATTTGCTAGGATTATTGTTTGTGTGTTTGGTCCAGTGGTTGTAGCTAGCTAAGTTTTTAAATTAAGACAGATGATGACCATCTTTCCCCATTTTAGGCCTTGTGCAACATTTTCTGTGTATTTCTACAGAAATAAATATGTTTGCAAGAAGATACAAGAAGGAAGACATGTTAGCAGGTAACTCATTTGACTTTTACATCTCTCTCACTCTTACTCTCTCTCTCTCTCTCTCTTTGTGTGATTTAAATTACCATGCTGTTAGCATTTGAGGATTTGGTATTTTCTTTTAAAAAGCCCAATAATATTAACTGGTGACATATCAGTCAGTTATGTGCCATGCGTGATACACGCTTACGCGATCATGTATCATTCGATACATGACTGACGAAGCAGATTTTTTCCCCGCAGTAATTTGCCATTTCTTTCTGCGGTAGACCAGTTGCCATCGAAGGATATAGAACACGGTCTGTCCTGCTATTTATCCATAGGTAGGGGGAAGAAGTGGATTCATACCTTTCCCAAGGGTAATAGCGCGTTAGTGGTGCCATATAATGTCGGCTTAAATCTGATTAATCTAAATTTTGACATAGCGACAGTCGGTAAACAAACCAAGATAAGCGTGCAAAGTTCAATTTTTTTTTCCACATTAATAATAACATTAGTTCAACGATTCTCCTTGCGAGATGCCGTATACACTTTTAGGTAGGTAATTATCAGCTCAACATAAAGATGCAACGATAAAATAAACATTTCTTATATTAACAAGATTAGTATGAAAATTGTTGTTATTACATTGTCAGCGTTGACGACTTTATCGAAATATACAACAGGTCCGTATTTGTCAGTCAGTCACTGATCGATCACACACGCCATGCCGTTTCTCGATTCTTGTTAGCGCTGTTCTGCACAAAACTAGGAAGGCCCGGTGTACTTTTACAAAAAAATTAAAATAAAAAATAAAAAAACGGAAGATTAAATTAACGCCATGGTAAAAAATGAAAAAAATTGTATCCTCTTTCTAATATACTTCCATGTCTATTCAAAATAAAAGTGGCACAGTCTTAAGGGTGGGAGTAGGCAATTGAAACTTGGCGCACTTTTTGCCATGATAGACTACCAGATCAGTTTTGGCGAGCAAAAACTTTTTCTCCTATCACTCTTCTGTATATTACGACGAACGGCTCGCAATTCCGAAACTACCGATCTGGGATTATTTACCTTTTTCTAACTGTGACACTGATAATTTCACCCTAAAACCGGAACTTCCTAACATCCGGCCAAGGTACACCTGTTCTTGAAAGTTTTCTTTTATTTATTTTATTCGATTTCGGTCAAAGGTTGTCCACAATGTTTCGTAGATTTTACTACTGGTCATAAACACACCAGTCTCTTTTAACGCAAATAAACTGGTTTACCGTCAACTTTTATGTGGATGCCGTAATCCAATCGTGTAAGGGACACACAGTGTTTTCTAAGGTCTAAACATGTAGATCTAGTTTAAATATATCTATATAGGTCATGTGGTGCTAGGTTTTGAAAAGTGATTTGCAAATGTACAAATCTTATATTAACTTGTCAACAAGCGGTGATTTAATAACAAGCAAAACTATCCTTTCTTTTCTATAATTTGAACAATAAATCTGTCAACAAAAGAAAAGCATGATTACGTTTCTGGTGTTCCGTATTGGATGTCTAACACCAAAGCAAATATTGTATGCAACCAAAATTATTGTAATCAAGTACCCAGCTACCTCGTTTGTTATCTAACATTCTCTGAGCGACAGAGAATATTAGAGTTTCTCAGAAGAAACTCTATCCGTAAATAACGTTAGACGCAAAAGCAAAGACAATGAAAGCAAATAAGAAATATATTTTGTAGACTAATTGTACATTTACCGCAGAAAAAATGAGTAAGGTGCATGGGTACACGGACAGTTTCGCCAAAATTCATTACAGAAGTGTTAAATTGCAATTCTAGCAAAGACATAACTTCCCCAAATAGAATAAAAGCTAGCTCCTATTTCAATGGCGAAGATAGAAACTTGGCAAAATCAGCTACGTATTTTTTTCTTTTTTATGTGAGTTGTCCCTTCAAGACGATCATGCCACTTCACAGCTTCCTTTCTATTATAGCTCTATGTAAGA
The DNA here is from genome assembly GCA_963932145.1 of Acanthosepion lycidas. NCBI lineage: Eukaryota > Metazoa > Mollusca > Cephalopoda > Sepiida > Sepiidae > Acanthosepion > Acanthosepion lycidas. Next base: position 43,471,871 of record OZ010590.1, on the reverse strand, counting down.
AACATCTTTTTAATATCCCTCCTAGCCCTTGTTCTACTAACCTAACAAGCTCGTTAGGTAGATGATACTTTCATCTACCCCTTTTGCTATTGTATGTTCTGGGAGTGTCAAATTCTCCAAGCCCTATTTTCTCATTATGGATACGAGAAATAACAACTGTCTCTTTATGATTTGAAGTATAAGTCAATTTTTGTTTCAATTTTCCATAAAGCTTCGTAAATGTTGACATTTTCAGTCGAAGATCTAAGCATCCTTCTGTAGAGCAACATTTCTGTTGCCTTAAGTCATACCTTCATCCAACATTCTCTGATATATAGGAGGGTCGATATGGGCACCTCCGTGTGGTGTAATGGTTAGCAAGATTGTCTTGTTAGAATAATTACGACTAAGTTGTGAGTTCGATCCTGACTTGGAGACCCGTAATTTTAAACCTTGCGCCACATCTAAGCTAGGCTTGGAAAATCGCTAGAAGGGCCGACATTACATGAGATCTACACCCTTCCCTTTGTTTTCCTGTTACTTAATACTTTTCTCGGGTACTGGAAGGTATATTTTGTTAATCCAATACACATTCGAATTTCGGCGTCACATATTCAAATTATATTATTTTTCTCACCATTTCTGTCTGATGAATAAACGAAAGCAAATCTCCTCCAGCTTTTCTCTGTGTTCTTAAGAATTTAAGCAGTGATCTATTTTCGATTTCTGATTATGCGAATGTTTTTGTAAACAGGCCGTTCAGAGGACGTATCTGATTTTGCATACATCATTATCAGTTCGAGAATTCTTCTCGAATTCTCCTGACTCGTTCCTTCCAACCATTCTAGTCAGACATCGCCGTCGGAAAATCCACCATGTTGCATCACGAGTCACCTAGAATGTGGTCAATGTAGGTGCGATGAAGCCTTCCAATCGATCATTTGCCGCTCGATCTATTCTGACTTATTTCTGCAGTAGTGACCAGGTAACCGAAGCCTTCTTTCTCTCTTAGCGAAATTGGGATATGAGGAAGATGTCCATACTGGCGTTTCTTTGCATACAAGGATTAACAGAAGTTCCATAATTTTCTTACTAACTGATATTATTTTTTTTCTAGTTCCAATCTTTTAAATCTGACGAAATCATGAGATAATCATTTGGAAATATTTCCTTGTTTTTTTAAATTTCTTTACAAGATTCTAACTTGTCTCCGAGCCTGAATTGGGAAACAGTTTCTTACACGAGCAGACATTTCTCTATTGTCGGAGAGGTGTTTAATCTTTCGAAGGCGTGGGCGTGAATCAGCGATTGATCGAATCAAACAATTACAATATTTATATTCCTACAATACTGTACAAAACGCAGTACATCCAACTTGAATAATAAAATGTGATCTCCCTTATAAATTATAATTTAATCAGCGGAAGGGTTGAATAACATTCAAAGATATATCGCATCCCAAATTAAGATATATTCACTACATGAAATCTTTGAAATAAAAATTTTGAATGAAAATTTCATTCATAAATTGGATTGTTATAGATAAGGAAAGTTTTACAAATAGATGCCAACTATTTGAAGGCCAAGTAAAATGCAAATTTCAAGCACTTTTCTGCACTATATAAGACGATATTCCTAAACAGAACTATTTATGATATGAAAATCAAAACAATCCTCAAACAAAATTACAGTAATGAAGGACAATTAATTAGTGAAATAAACGTTTTTTTAAAATCAATATCAATATCTGTCAAACCTGAAGGGTGGTATTGTCTAAAAGTAATAATATATAATATAGATATTGAGCTTATTTCGTGTAAATTACTATGAAGAAGAGGTTGGGCTTTTTAATCTCAGTATTCGTGGACGAATTGAGCTCCAATTTCGCATTTGTTCATATAGATTCCATAATATAAGCTTTACTTAATTAGCTATTATGTTTCTCTAACACTTACAATGTTGAATGCATAACTAATTCTAATTTCGATTTTCCCATCTTTACACTATATTAATTTTATCTGATAAATTGTCGCCTGTTCTGTCACCCACGAAATAAATGATTGTTTGTACGGAAAATAAGGATCTGCGTACATCAAATCGTGTTTAAATTAGGTGACAGCAGAAGAATTATCGTTGAACTTTTGAAAGGTAAGCTTAAACATTAATTCAGTACTTAAATGCAGCGATCAATTTTGAGTTCTTCTGTAGTTTATTGATGCCTATCGCATCTAATCCACCTTATCTAGTGATGATGGCCAAACTAAGAATCCTCCAGAGGAGCTAGCTTAAATTTTTAGCCAGCTTAAAATTTTACACTAGCTGCAATTTGCTTACAAAAGGAAAATAAGAGTAACTCCCCACTGAACCATGAAAGCCACGATAATGGATAGTATAATATATTAATATATATTTTTAACCACGCATAATCTGGTAACCATGAGTCAGAGCTCAACGAAAATCGTTCTCTGCGTCTAACCTTTCTAGTGCTTTTGAATGAGGTGTGAACCATTGAAATCGGACCAGTGGGGGTCTAGAAGTTGCTTGGACACACACACACACACGCACACACTGTACTTTATATATAAGATGATTTGTTTATCTCCTTCTATATCGCCTTAAGAACGTAAGCGTCATTGCTCTCCCCAACTTCCTGTTCTTTGGAGCCCTTAGTAAATTTTATCTTTTTGCTATATCCCTAATCTTTATTCTGCTAACCATTTATGCAAGATTTGTATATGGTGCTTTCTTCTGTCTTATTTGACTTGAATATATCTTGCAGAATGGAACTAATTATTTTGTACGCATTGATGTATTTGGTGGCTGTTTCAACATTGATGTATTTGGTGGCTGGATCAAGTGACAGTAAATTTCCATACACATTCAATTGATTTTAGTAAAGTTGTCTGTTTTGATTTCTGTCTCTTTTGAAAGAGTACCTTCAGTAGATTTACAAAAATAGCAGAAATATTGAAGAAAATCGTAATCTCAACAGTTTTGCTCTTCCTCTGCAACGTCCTGGTATTTTTCCGTAACCCCCACTTTTTAATATCACTACGCGTAAAGGTGAAAGATGGTCCACAGAATATAACACTCACAAGGCATATGGAAAGGCAAGAAGGACAGAAGAAATATGGAGTACCCTTCCTGAGCTTGAGTTAATTAATTTCATAACAGAGAATGAGAACGACAGTAAAAAACAGAAAATGCATCTAACTACAAAGGTTTTGGCGAGAAACATGGTCGCCCACATTCTAAAGAGACATATATATACGTTAGTCTATTCTCATGATGTAAATTTGGATTTCTCTATTATGCAATATATATATATATATATATATATATATATATATATATATATATATATATATATATATATATAGTCGGCTCTCCCGACTAATTCGACGTATGAGGGTCAAGCAGAACAGTT
>OZ010590.1:43455965-43463465 GCA_963932145.1 Acanthosepion lycidas | reverse complement strand
CTACAGTGTTCTGAATCACCCGGACCAAGCATCCCTTATTTATATGTTGTGTTCTGTCCGAAGACAGAAACTTAATTAAGATATAAAATGTAGTTTGTCTGCCCGTAAAATGTAGTTTGTCTAACAGATTCTTCATTTTGATCCCAGCCAGATGGCTATGAAGTGAAAGATAACGTAACTCGAGTAACACTGGTCAATCGGTCAATAAATACCGATTGCTTCTCTATACGGAAACGGATAATAATTCTATTGTCATTAGAGATGAGGAAAACACTTATTACACTTTATTATTCAGCCTAATTTTTGTTGGTATATATTTCTGTTGCTCATCAGGACTCTAATATATATTTTTTTAATTTTCCTAAAGTTTTCTTCCACACTTTCTTGCCTTTCACTTCATCTTTTTCTGCTTTCCACATGTTATGAAGAAGTTTCTTTTTGTTACATTCGCCTCAGTATTTCTTTTTCTCTCTACCATTCTGACAGTGATTTCGCTTTTCACTTTCTCTCTTTTCCTTTTTTTTTTCTTTAAACACTCTCATTATATATCTATCTCTTCCCTCACATTTTCTTGCCTCCATCTTTCTCTCTCTAGATTAGCGTTTCTTAACCTTTTTACCCTTGCGTAACCCCTACAATAAATTAAATGACTCGAGGAACCCCTGCACAAAAACAAAATTACATACCATATATTTCGCATTTTATTTTTATCATAGTACTTGTCGTAAATATCATAGTATAAATTTTTGACTAACTGGTTTAAGGAAAAAATAATACTTCTTTATCAAATTTTTTGGTAATGCTAAATAAAATTCATATTGTTTGTTTATAATACTCCATCAGGGAGTCTTCATTCAAGCAAATAAACATCTATAATCAAACATAAAAAATAAAGATAATTAACCAATATCATATACCTATAATATAAATGTAAACAGAACGAAAACGGATAATTGCTGCATTAGTTTTTTATTTTTTTATTTTTTTATTTTTTATCCTTTACTGGCAATGTTGAAAAGACAAGATAAATCCAGGCAAAATGTGAACCAATAAATGTTACTTTCAGTGTCATTTGAGAAATTGAATCATGCTTCTCTGATGTGAAGCCTGTGTCTGTCGTTTGCTGGACAAATACTTAATTCGAGGTTGAAATTTAGATAAACACACACCGAAACTTTGGGAAACTTTTTGCGGAACCTTAGTTTTCCAGGAAACCTTGGTTGAGAAACGGTGTTCTAGACATAACTCCGTCATTATCTACCGTTGTGCCAAACACGATATCTCTCGTTTAGTACATTCTCTAGCTCCCACTTCACCTTTCCTGAAGCCATAAATATACGTACCTTGAAATTACTATTCTTCCTAATCTCATCAATCAAGAAAACATAAAAAAATCATTTGGTTTCTATTCAAAATCACTGAGAAGCAACATTGATTTTATTTTTTATAGTCGAGACAAGGTTTAAAGATATTATTCCTCGATATTTCCTCATTAATTCTGTAAGGAATCGGGTGAAGTCTTTAATCAACTGTTGTGTAATCAATTTTGAAACGGTAGCCATTTTTTTTTAAAAAAAAAGTATTTTCCTTTTAATTCATTTGAATATCTCCGGCAAAGTTTCTTTTTTCCCTTTCCATCTCTATTTCCCTATTCTCGTTTGCATCTTTATAAATTTCTAATCTCGTCTATGTCTCTAACTACACCCATTTGCCTAATTCTCAAACGTCGGCTAACTCCCAAATCTCGTCTGTGTAACTCCCAAATCTTGTCTGTCTAACTCCCAAGTCTCGTCTGTCTAACTCCCAAGTCTCGTCTGTCTGCCTAACTTTCTAACCTATTTTGTATAGTGATCCGAATTCAGGAATAATATAGTGAATAGAGTAGAGAATAGCGGTCCGTATAGCAATAGAGGATAGACTAGAAATAGCGATTTAAATAGTAATTGAGGATAGAATAGAAATAGTGATCCGTATAGTAATAGAGGATAGAATAGAAATAAGGATCTGTGTTAAGACTCAAGTGTCTGCAGCGGTACTTTATTCTTATATAAAAACTTCATGTTTATTTTCTGTATATCTGTAACGATCCTTGCATACGTTTCCTCTTTCTCTTTCTGTCATTACCTCCATCCATAACTTTCTAGCTCTCTACCTCTGTGTCTTTCTATCTTTGTTAGTGTCTGTTATTTCTCTCTCTCTCTCTCTCTCTCGTGACATTATTCTGTATCTCTCTACCTCTCCATTTTGACTTATCTTTCTCTGTTTAACGCTCTCCTCTAATACTATTTGTCACCTTTTCTAACCGCATAGAATTCTATCTCTATCTATCTGCGTCCATCTGTCTCTTTATACCTTTCTCTGGTTTTCCATCTATCACAATCTTTCAGTCTCTATTCACTATTTACTATATCTATTATACCTTCTCTTTCTTTCTATTCGCCGCTCTATTTGTATACGTGGATCCTCTCTTTCTTTAGATCTCTCGATTTTTTTTATTTCCTTCTCTCCCCTTCTCTCTTCATCTCTCTCCCTCTTCTATCGCCATTCTTATCTTTCCATCTCTCCTCTCTACCTCACCCCTCCTCTTTCTCTCTGTATTTGTGTAGTTATTTGTCTTTCTCTGTAAATATTAAACTGTTTTCTCTTTACCTTTTCACATCATTCTGTTTAACTATTGTCTATCTCTTTCTTCCTACGTGTCTCTGACTTTCTCTCTCGATCTGTATCCTCATTAATATATCATTTTCTTTCTACTTGTCTTCATTCTTTTCATTTTCCCCTCTCCTCTTTCTCAATTTCCTCTCTTTTTCTCTCTCTTTTTCCACTTCTTTTTTCAACAACTTTGTATATCCTTTTTTTTTTCGCCGTCATTCTACCGGAAGTATTAACACCACTTATATTCTTATCTTTCTATCATTCTCTAATGCTGCCATTTTGTTCCCTACATTACCCCTCTCTTTCTCTCTCTCTCTCCTTTTATCCCTTCGAGTTATCTCCCCTCTTACGCTCTCTCTCTCTTTCTCTCTCCTTTTTATCACTTCAAGTACTCTCCAATCTTTGTCGTCCTCTCCAATTCTCTCTATTTAATGGCTTAAATTCGTTGTCTTCCTGTCAGGCATTTTAATAGACCCCTCCTCTTAGTGTGACAAGGTGGGTGGTAACCCTATCTTGCGGGTCGAGTAGAACGCCAACAAGTCTTGACAACGGTCAACGAACAGAGTTAAACGTAGAAAAGCCCGGTTTTATGGGATGCAACCGTCGAAAACGTGACAGAATGCTTGATTGCGTTTTAATGGAATTAAAAGTGGAAAAAAGAATTAATTAATAAAACTTAATTTGTTTTGAGAAATTAGATGGGCTGAGGGGTTCTTATAGAATGAAACCTGAATATTAATTTGGAAATAACTTAATTTAACTTGAGTACCCACCAACTCCATCCACCAAGAAAGGCAAAAAATGATGGCAAGTAATACATTCATCTATATTCCTTAGATGAGGTACATATCTGGATCATTGGTAGCAAAACTCGCCTCAAGAATGTTTCGCCGTATAGGATTTTAGCTGTTAGACAATTTCGCGGCATTTTTATCGCATATTTCAATATTTAGGTATGTATTGCGAATTTAAAACAGTTCATGTTTGCAAATAATTTGTGTAAATTACAAAAAAAAAACTTAATGAGAGTTTGAAAGGGTTATCTTTCCAGATATTTTATTTGAAGTTGGTAGCGGATTCAATTTGTAAGCTTGTTTGAAATAATATATATTGCTTGAGTGTGAATTATTGGCAGATTAATACTATGTTAACAGAAAGTTTAACGTTAAGTCTGAAATTGCATGACATAGGTTCTGGTGTCAAGTTGAAATATTTGCGCTTCTCACTGACGAGTTTGAATGATGAAGGATTTTGATCCTATAATTTCGCTTATTAAAATGTTTAAATCGAATCAGCAATAGTGTGAGCCAGATATATTTGATAACAAGGTACATCACATATGTAAAAAAAAATGTGGCGAAATTGTCTTTGGCAAAAATCCTATATGGCAAAGTTTTCTATAGGAAAAATTACTGAAGCTTGTTTTCCTACGTCAAAAATTTTTTTACGGCGAATGTTCCTAGAACCGATGAGTTAGTGGAACTATTTTACATCGTTCATATTCTTTTCATCAACCTTTATGGCGCATTCACGATGTTTCGGCCGTTGTACATTCAAGTCTTTTTCAGGTGATATATAATGGAATTTCGAATCGAACACTTTATTTAGTCCACGTGCTATTTTATGGATCTTTCAGTTTCAATTAATCCCCTTTAGTAACTAAACTCTCCAGGTTTTTGTTGCCTCTTCTGTGGTCATGTTTGAACTCAGAACTCTTTGGGTCAAGTCACTTTCTTGGATTACTCAAAGAACCTATTTATCTATTTATACCTTTCTCTGGCTTTGATTTTATTACTATCTTTCAGGCTGTATTCACTATTCTCTCTCTCTCTCCCTCTCTCTCCCCCCCTCTGTTATGTTTCCTTGCGATGTGCGTAAAAGAGTGTGTTGATTAATTCAAAAATGTGACTTGACCACATCAAAGGAAACCAAAAATTGGAAAGTTGAGTTACTGAAGGGAATTATCTGAAACTGAGATACAAATAAATAAATAAAAAAATAAAAAGGCATGGCATGTGGAATTAGAACAATTTACCCCTGTGAGCAAAATAAAGTGTTCAGTTTGAAATCCCAGCATATGTCCAAAGAATGTAATCATTCGTGACTCGGTATCTTGACTTCAGTCACTTTCTCACCAACGTTATGTAGCTTCCATTTGTTTTGTTTTTTCTTTAAATATTTCCATGGCAACTGCTCTGACGAGCTATTTTCGCTGGTTCCCCAACCGCATGAATTTAAGCGTGCTACTAGGTTGGAATCTCGGTCCCACCCTTTTACTGTCGAAACAGTTAAATGTAACCACATCTTCTACTCCAACAGCTTCTTCTCTCGCACCTCCCAACAATGAAACTCCTTTCCTATTACTTGCTTCCCTGATAGCTATAATCTTCAAATATACAACTATTGTTATTAAACTTTCTTTGTTTTTGTTTACACGTGCCACTGTTTTAAGGCAAAAGATCAAAAGCCTGAAGGTCTAATATACGTCCGAAAATTTAAAACTTATCAAAATAGATTTTAAAAAATACGGTAAAAGTTATAGCTGACCAGATGCAATATACACATGACAAATGTCAGTGAATATCTCAGACAAAGTCATCAAAATAATAAGAGTAAAGATACTCGTCAAGTATTAGGACCTTGCTCATTTTATTCTCGGGGCTAAAATGTATTTTTAACATCAATGTAGATAATTATACCAGTTTCGTTATATGCCCACCCTCGTTCATAAGGAGGTTCTAAACAAAATTCAGAGACAGATACGCATTTGATATGTTCTGATCTGGCATCTCGTCTAGAGTCACTTTCTCACAGATGTTATGTAGCTTACCTTTGTCTTTTCTACAAATATTTTCATGGTAACTGCTCTGAAGAGCTTTTTTCCCGGCTTTCACAGCTGCAGGATTTTAAGCGTGCTACTAGATTGACATCTAGATCCCATCCCTTTACCGTTTAAATAGCTAAATACAATCGCCGCTTCTACTCTATCTCTTTTTCGTATACACCCCCAACCCAAATTGATATTATTTAAAATGTGAATATCTGAGTAACTACATGTCCCAGGAAAACAGACTTAAATAGGTTTCATGTTGAATGAAAAGAAAAAATCATTTATTAAAATTTGAACGCGATGTTCAAAGCGTTGTAAAGCATGAGTTCGATATCTGACAACAGCAGAGGGTTGAGTTACTAAAGGGAATTAACTGATACTGAGATATCGAAAAAAGAAGAAACAGGGCATGACACGTGGAATTAGAACAGTCTACCCACGTGGACCCCATAATGGGTTCGGTTTAGAATCCCAACTTATATTCCCTGATGAGAGCGTACAACTGCCGAAACGTCGTGAATATGGCAATAGATCCGATCGTTGTAAAATGTAATGCCTTTGCTTCCTCAGACGGAATCAAAAATTTAACATCAAACGAAAAAGAAAAAAACAAAACAAAATGAGATCATACATAAAAATTTACCTATCGGGTTCGTTTATTTTCTAATTCAGTATCATTCCGGAAAAAGACAATTCCTGAATAATCGCTGAAAGCCGACGCGTGCGTCCTATTGTTTGTTTACATATGATAAGAACGTACATAAATGCCCGATTTACGAGTAAAAAGATTTGAGCGCCTAGCATTCTGGCAAGAAGTTCGAATGTTTGAAGAAACACCCGAAACCACATACCTTCGATTCGGTCGACGTTAATTTGATGCAGTAAATATAAAAAAAATATATTTTACATATGAAAAATTTATTATCATATACTTTTCAGACGTTAATAATCATAACCTGATTCTATGTATATGTGCCTACACGGGCTCGCCCATTTTTCCGTTCACTAAAAAATTTACTCCTCACAAACCAATTTATTTTGTACATAAAAATAGGCTTTTCAATCTCCTGGAAAAGCATCAGTGGAACAAAAAATAAACAGTTAAAGATGGACACCTTCGATTGTTTTTAGAAATATTTTCTATAAAATATAAACAACAGGGTTTCGTATGAACTTAGACGCAATAGTTGGTATGTTTATCTCGTTGAATAATTTGTTATTTTAGTGAGTTCGATCCGCATCAAGCGGTTACCTATACACAGTAGTAATGTGGTATTGCTTTAAAAAGATGACTGACAGTAGGACTCGGAGTTTACTAATGCTGTAAATATAGTTTTCATATCAGGACTCTAAATTGAATATTACAATTAAAGTGAATCCTTCAAACAATCGTATTGTCTATATTCCGATAATTCAAAAAATAATGTTCAGATGTTTAGTTCCCACATATATAATATCTCAGTCTTCTTTTATGTGTCATATTATTTCAGGTGATCAAGGCTCTCCTCAGCTTCCTGACTTTATTTGCTTTAAGTAACATTTACTTCATTACCACCTCCAGTTCTGTCATCTATCGTCAGAAATTCATTTCTTGCAGTTTCTTCTTCTTTGCCTTGAGAACTTTGAATGTGAGTGGACTTGTGTTGATAAAGAGTATCACAAATATCACCAAACAGTATGAAATATATATATATATATATATATATATATATATATATATATATGTGTGTGTGTGTGTGTGTGTGTGAAAATATATAGAAAATAGGAAAGAACTGGTTAGGTAAATAATCCAAAGTCCTTTAGTATTTTTGTTATTATTTTTTTAAAATAGTGCTCGATACAAAAGTAGAGCATAAATATAATTAGTTATTTAAAAATATGATTCCAACACGCTACGTAAGAGGTCTCATGTTTCAAAACAAGAGCCGAAAACTTCAATATAATTATTTGAATTCAATTTAATTCAAATAATTATATTGAATTTTTCGGCTCTTGTTTTGAAACATGAAACCTCA
>OZ010590.1:43443465-43450965 GCA_963932145.1 Acanthosepion lycidas | reverse complement strand
GTTAAATTACGAGATATTATTGTTAATCTAGTACTGCGCTGAATAAGTTGGAGTTTTGGACATGATAACCAGGACGAGCATCGAGAGGGTTACTCTATAAACATGCCATTCGGACTAGGCTCCCTCGTACAGAATTTTCGAGAATTTTTCAATGTTTGGCCTCTTATTTATCCTGATTTGAATCCTCTGAACTATTATGTCTCAAGCGTTGTCGAGATGGAGATTAAACGGTGACCACACAATATCTAGCGATTTTCAAAGGTCGCTATGCTAAATGTAGTTGCTTGCCTCAACGAGTATTACCAGCTTTAGGCATATCGTTACTTTTGAACACGCATCGAGTTTTTTTTTTTTTTTTTTTAATGAAGAGAGCAGTTTAGGAAATAATTATTTTCTATTTTACTATGCCTACAAATATTATTGAATAAGTATTAATTTTTTTATTGAATATCTGTATACATAATACTTTTAAATACTATCTATCTCTCTCTCTATCTATCTATCTATCTATCTATTTCAGTCCGTTCTTGTCTGTCTATCTATCTATCTATCTATCTATCTATCTATCTATCTATCTATGTTATCTTTCTTTCTTTCTTTCTTTATGCCTTTTTACATCAATAAGAAGTCGTTTATCTATTTACATAATTGCATATACATTTGGTTATATTGATTCATGTATGAGGTGGGGCGGGCCTTTTACGTCTATCAAAACTGTTTGGATTTTCCATCTGTTTTTCACTTTTCCCTGATGTCTTTCCCTCCACCTCCACCTCCATATTTTCACCTCTCTCTCTCTCTCTTTCTTTCTTTCTCTATCATTTCCCTCGCCATCTCTCTTAATTTTCCTTTACAGTTAATCATTTAAGAAACAAATATTTCCTCCATTTTCCTGATTTCTACTCCCATCCTCATCATCACATCTTTTCTGGGTTTTCATAACTGTGCCAAGTAAAAAGCCTTTTTTTTTTTTTTTTTTTTATGGAAAGTCCATTCACTGAACAGGGAACAAGAAAATAAAAAAAAATAATGAGGACTACAAGAGATCGAGTGTAAAAAATTCTTATGAAGGAAACAAGTAAATAAAGCAATGGTGTAAATTAGTGTTGCAGGAAGATTGCTGCATTCTATGCATGAGAAACTTCGAGAATTGCTGCGCACTGTGAGGGATTGAAGAGATCAGAGGGAGGAGACTATGGCATTAGGAGGAAATGCAAAAGAGTGTGACAAGGAGAGATACGATTGGAAAACAAGAAACGTATGAGAAAAGAAGAAAGAAAAAAGATTATGGGAGATGAAAGAAGAAAAAATATAGAGAATTACGAAAAGAGTAATGGGAAAAGAAAGAAAGATAGAAACAGAATTAAGGGAAAATAATTTGAAAAAAAAAAAAGAGAAATATGAGAAGTGATATTAGAAAAAAAGGAAAGAAAGAAAAAAAAGTAAGAAGAAAGTATGAAATAAAATAGCCGAAATAGAATTACGAAAAGAAAGAGAATTATGAAAAGAGAATGATAAAAGAAAGAAAGAAAGAAAGAAAGAAAGAAAGAAAGAAAAGTCGAAACAGAAGAGCGGAAAGAGAATTGCGAAAAGTAGGAAATAGAATTATGGCAAAAGAAAGAAAGAAAGAAAGAAAGAAAAGAAAGGAAGAAAGAAAGGAAAATATAAAAATGAAATAGAATAGCGGAAAGAGAATTGCGCAAAGAAAGAAAGAGACTTATCAGAAGAGAATGAGAAAAGAAAGAAAGAAGGAAAGAAAGAAAGACAGAAAGAAATGTGAGACAGAAGAGCGGAAAGAGAATTGCGAAAAGTAGGAAATAGAATTATGACAAAAGAAAGAAAGAAAGAAAGAAAGGAAGGAAGGAAGGAAGGAATTAAAAAAATGAAATAGAATAGCGAAAAGAGAATTGCGCAAAGAAAGAAAGAGAATTATCAGAATAGAATGAGAAAAGAAAGAAAGAAAAAAGAAAGAAAGAAAGAAAAGAAAACAGAATTACGGAAAGAGAAATGAAAAAGAAGAAAGAATGAGAACTATTACAAAAGAAAGAAAGAATGACTAAAAGAAAGAAAAAGAATTACAAAAGAAGAAAAGTGAAAAGAAAGCAACAAAGAAAAAAAACAAAAAGCTAAACGAATATCGAAAAGATTGACGAGGAAAGAAAGGGTAAAGAAGAAGAAGAAAAAAAGAAAGTCCCAAAGAAGAATGAAGGATAAAGAATTTAGGAAAAGAAAAATGTAGAAAGTAAGAAAGCGAATAAAGAAAAAAAGGAAAAAAAGTGCTAAATGAATTATGAAAGGAGACTTGTGATAAGAATAGAAGAAAAGATAGAAGAAAAGACACATGGAAATGTATGAATTAAAGAAAAGAAAGTAAAAAAAATGAGAGCATTCCTTTCCATATATATCTTTTATTCGTTTACGTTGTTCTATTCCTGCTTTTTGACTTTTGTTCTCGACTTCATATTCTTAAGACAAAAACCAAAAAGCTAGAATGACGAAATACCGAGTAAAAATGCCCAGAACGAAATCAATTTACAAAAAGATACCGTTTTCCTTCGATGAATCGATCTGTTTATGGCTAAAAGGTAACATTTCTAAATATTTGCCCTCTAGCCTACCTGGCTTAAAAATGCAATAAGACATAAGCAAGTAAAACAATTACTTACACACACACGCACACACACACACACACACACACACACACACACATATATATATATATATATATATATATATGAAATATATGTATATATAAATGAAAAGAACAACAGTAAGATATATAAATCCGGTGTTCTTTTTGATATTTTTTATTTTTATTTTATTTTTACAAAACAGTGCTCAATGTAAATTTACAGAGCATAAATATTATAAATTAACTGATTGAAAATATGGTTTTTCGCTACACAGTAAAAAACATGTTTCAAAAATGGAAGCTAAAAACTTTAAATTTAATTATATAATTAAAAACATTAGTTCCGTTTCATCTTCAAGAGAATATTGAAATAACTTATTTTTCATTTACTGAGTTTTAAACGCACATATAAATTCATAATTTACTGTTTACAAAGATACAGAGAAATCCAATCTTTCAGACAGGGGCGGTAGCGTGTTCATTTTTATTAACTATTGTTTATCAATTATGAGTTACGTTCGAAAAAGAGGCTAAGTTTAAGAAGGGTAGGGGTGTATTTTTTAACGAATTCTGACATCCGTTAAATCCATGCCGTTTGTTTGTGGTTTTTTTTTATAAACGGCAAAAAGTTTTTCGGCATTTTTTCTTGTATGCTAGATTCTTTTTATGTGTTTGTGTTAGAATACGTTTTATTTAAGTACAATTTTAAAATATTTTTACTCTTAATTACTAATAGACTATATTTCTTTTTAAAAACAAGTAAATGTAATAGAATTACTTACATTATTTAAAATTATTTTTTTCATATCAAATATAAGTATGTATATTACCAGCTCCCATTTTTTAATTTTATTTTTAAATTTATTTCTAAATATTATTTCAGGGAAATTTTTGAAAATGACAACAAAAAAGGTATTTCATTTCTCTGATTCAGTCAATTTTTATTTTTTATAAACTTAGTAATATATAGTTTCTCATGTATGCACAAAGGACATGGGTCATTTAATGACCTACATATTCTAGATTTTCTTATTAATTTCCATTTTACTGTAAGTGTTTCATTAGATTATTTTAATTGCCAGAAATACTTTGAAAGCGATGTCTGATTTCGGTATTTATTTATCCTAAATGAAGTTTGGTGTTGATTGAACCGCTTTTTGAACTCCTGGCTTGTGCAACCTATATGGATTTTTATGTTCTATGAAATATATATACATTTATATATATATATATATATATATATATATATATATATATATATATATATATGGTGAAGAAATAACGGATCCCAACAATCTAAATATTTTCTATTTTCTGAGATTGTTTTCTTCAATATTGCAGCTAAATTCAGTGACCTGCACGCATAATAGGTTACCATTTTATCCTTAAACTTTGCAACGTATTTATCAGTGGGGATTGTGTGACCGCAAGTGTGTGGGATGTTAGAAGTAAATTCAAACATTCCTCGGCTTCCTCCCCAACTCAAATAACGTCATCATCTGAACATTACCGTTTCAATCTCTATTTACAAAGATTTCGGGGTTTTTTCTGTTCGTTTACTTAAAAAATCTTAACTTGTGCTGATTATGTTTTTTTTTGTTGTTTTTTTTTAATTCTCAGTGACGATCCAGACCGTAAGCGATCATGGTCCTCCAGATAACACTCCGCGAATTACAAGAGATAGCAACGTTATCTATAGGAAAGATAACGTTGCTATCTCTTCAAAAATTTTGAGTTTTCCTTTTCCTAGACTGTACGCCAATCAAGGCTACAAAGCCCTGTCTGTCTTTCTATTTACCCATAGTTTGGAGGAAGCGATGGTTTCATACAATTCCAAAGTAAGTGAATGCAATTAACTTGACTGGAATTCGAACTCGGCTCTTCGATTCCTCAATCAATCCATTTTTCCATCGAACCTCAGTCGGACCGAATTTACTCTGTTATTTAAGCAAGAGCGAAATGAGAAATTGTCATATCATCTGCCTTACCGTTGTGCTGCATTGTCATACCATCTACCTTACGGTAGGGCTGTATTGTCATGCCATCTAACCTCTCATTGAGCTGCATTGTCATACCATCTACGTTACCGTTGGGCTGTATTGTCATGCCATCTACCTTGCCGTTGGGCTGCATTAGCATAACCTCTACCTTAACGTTGGGCTGCATTGTCATACCATCTACCTTACCCTTGGGCTGCATTGTCATACCATCTACCTTACCCTTGGGCTGCATTTTCATACCATCTACCTTACCCTTGGGCTGCATTTTCATGCCATCTACCTTACCGTTGGTCTACATTGTCGTACCATCTACCTTACCGTTGTTGTTGAATGTGATTGCAATAATATTTAATCGCTTTAAACGTTGTTTTTTTTACTGGTTATTCATATTTGAGTAGATGCTCATTTTATTTATCAAACAGTATATTCGTTTATGCTGTCTACCGGCCTGAATATTCGAGATATCCTATTAAAAAACATTGCAGTCGCCGGCAAGGTGGGAATCCACTAAAAATAACGTATGAAGTGATAAAATCTGTCAGATTAATAAATACAAATCATTTACTTCTTTGGAAAATATTTGAGTAAATTTATTTTGCATTTAGTTTTACATAGTTTTAGTGAAAACCTAATTATTTCCCGGCCACTCTAATATTTACTTAGACTTGTCTTGACCACATACAGAGAACGAACACTTGAGATTTAAATCACGACCTGTGACCTGTAAGTTTAACTTGATAAATAAAGGTCTACGACAGCCGTCCAGAATAGCTATTGACTAAGCGAAGTTTTGTATGGCATAACGCGATATTGGTAAAATAACCACGGGGGATGGCAATCCCTAACAATGGCTTGCGTGACTAATGTTTTCTCTATTTACCTGGATAAAGCGTAAAATATGCAGTGAACTCAACCCCCAAGCTTTATATAAACCAGATCTGCATTTATGAAATTGCATTCAATTTTCAAAAACGTGTTAGTATTCAAAAGAATAAATGGAGAATTTTATGAAATAAAAAACATTTTCGTCCAAAATGGAGAAACGGAAACATTCGGTGTGAGTTTCTTTTACATTTGTAAAAAAAAAAAAAAAAAAAAAAAAAAAAAAAACTCTTAAAATCAATAGAAATGAAATGCGCATTCCCGCTACAGTTGTATTCTGTTCGAATATCCAGCAGACATTGGGTGTCCACTTGGACATGAATGAAAGAGGAAGGCTTTCTCTAAATGGTGATATTTAAATGCACGATTTGACCTTTTATCGTTCTGTAAAGAATGAAATGTCTACTGTTGGGCAATTCTTAGCTCGTTCTATGAGTCTGGGCCTTACTGGATGCCTCCATAATTGTAGTATTGCGTAGGCTAAACATAGTAACGAGTTAAACCCTTGAAGTTCTATTCTGTAGCAGACAAACAAAAGCAGGTTACGTATAAGGCAGTAAAAAATCGAGTGCGGTTGGACTTTATTTTTCGCAAGGTCGATCCTTACCAGATGCATTGCAATTGGAATTATTTGCTCGACTAATTTCAATTTGGTAAATATTAGCTCAGACACGAAAATGGTTAAGAGAATACACTATTTCTGTTTTTTCTTTTAATAGTATAAGTCATCAGGGTTAAAAAAGTTATGACAAAAGAAATGAGAAGAAAGAAAGAAAAAAAAAGAAAGAAAAAAGACAGATAGAAAAATGAAATAGAATAGAGGAAAGAGAATTGCGTCAACAAAGAAAAAGAATTATGAAAAAGAAAGAAAGAAATAAAGAAAGAAAGCAAAAATGCTTGACGTGCTAAGACAAAAGTGGAGGAAATAACGTAGGAATAAAAAGATGGGGAGGGAAGGAAAAAAGAAAGAAAGAAAAAAGAAAGACAGCAAAAAGAAAGAAAGATAGAAAAATAAAATAGTATAGCGGAAAGAGAATTGCGTAAACAAAGAAAAAGAATTATGAAAAAGAAATGAGAAAAGAAACAAACAAAGAAACAAAGAAAGAGAGATAGAAAAATGAAATAGAAGAGAAAGAAAGAGAATTGCAAAAAGAAAGAAAGAGAATTGTGACAAAAGAAATGAGATAAAATAAAGAAAGAGCGAAATAGGATAGCGGAAAGAGAATTGCGCAAAGAGATTAAGACAAAAGAAAGAAAGAAAGAAAGAAAGAAAGAAAGAAAGAAAAATGAAATAGAATAGAAAAAAGGAATTGCGACAACAAAGAAAGAGAATTATGAAAAAGAAATGAAAACAAAGAAAGAAAGACAGATACAAAAATGAAATAGAAGAGCAGAAATAGTACTGCGAAAAGAAAGAAAGTGAATTATGACAAAAGAAATTAGAAGAAAGAAAGAAAGAAAGAAAGAAAGAAAGAAAGAAAGAAAGAAAGAAGGAAATAGGATAGCGGAAAGAGAATTCCGCAAAGAAAGAGATTAGGACAAAAGAAAGAAAGAAAAAAGAAAGAAAGAAAAATATAAAGAAAGAAAGAAATAGAATTACGGAAAGAGAATTGAAAAAAGAAAGAATGAGAACTACTGCAAAATAAAGAAAGAATGAGTAAAAGAAAGAAAAAGAAAAAAACGGAGAAATGCGGAAAGAAAGCAACAAAGAAAGAAAACAAAAAGGTAAACGAATATCGAAAAGAATGACGAGGAAAGAAAGGGCAAAGGAACAGAGAAGAAAGAAGGATAAAGAATTTAGGAAAAGAAAAATGTAGAAAATAAGAAAGTGAATAAAGAAAGAAAAACAGGGGGGGGAAAGTGCTAAATGAATTATGAAAGCGGACATGAGAAAAAAAAAAAAGAATAATGAAAAAGAAGAAAAGACACATATGGAAAGGTATGAATTAAAAAAAAGAAAAGTAAAACAATGAATCATATCTTACC
>OZ010590.1:43395965-43440965 GCA_963932145.1 Acanthosepion lycidas | reverse complement strand
GTGTGTGTCTATATACATTCTGTATGTTTGTCAGAGAGAATTATGGCTTACGATATTTAAATTTTAAGTCCTTTCAGGATTATCTGTTGCTACGTGATAAGCCAGTGACGGATAACATTTATCCGTCATGTTTCGAGTTAATCCTTAAACAGAAATAAAAGTACATATTCATCCATTCGAAAATTTATCGACTGTTGGGTCGGCGCTAGGCAATGTTTTATTTAGAAAGACGTAACCAAATTACCTAAAACCCAAGGCTTAAGTATTTTTCTTTGTGGCTTTGTTTTAAGGATTTTATTATCATTTTATCACCGATCAAAAAAAATAAACCCGATACTAGCAGCGTTATCACGTTCAATATTAAAAGAATCCGGCGCAATTCAAAAGTATCACCTGTCGGGTTTCAAATCAATTTCAGGATGTCAAACGCCGATTTTCTAAACTGGGAACACATGCGCTCCTGACGCTATGCGAAGATTCAACTCTCATTTTCCACCATTTGATGTTGTGTTCCATCTCGGCTTGACTTAATAATAATAAGTTATTGATTAAGTTTGTTATATAATTTCTTATATGATCTTATAATTTTTCTTTTCTGTAGATAAATTATGCAAAAAATGTCCTCAATTAAATACTCGTGGAGAAATATTAGATCGTATTCGCAAAATACGTGTTGATAATACAAATATAATACCATAGTCTACATGTAAAAAAAGGCTAAAAATAATGGAATCCTTAATAAAAATAAAAAAAATCCAACACTGAATAATATCAACTATGTATGGATATGATATGTTGACTGTGTTTTGAAAATAAAACTTTCTATAATTCTAAACACATACATACAAGAATCTATTTCCAGTTAAGAGTAAATATAATTCAACTTTGATAATTGCTAAATGTATTGCCGAATACTCTTGGAAAAATAAAAAAAATTGGATAGTTTTTGTATATCTACGGAAAAAAAGTATATGATCATATGAGAAATTTTATAAAAAAAAATTAATCAAAGCACCTTGTCTCTCATATTTAATGAATCTTGCATGAAAGAAGTATTGGTGCCTATATATATATATATATATATATAAGCCATATTTGTTGGTTTCGAATTCTGACCGTTTACCCCTAAGGCTTTAGGTTGTCAGTCAGTGATGTGATACGCGTTTACATATTAAAATAGTAAGATGTTGAACTCATAAACGTTTTCATATATGCTACTTGTTGCTGCAGATTTTTTTTCCTGCAGTAGGTTACCATTTCTTTCTGCAATAGACCAGTTACCATCCTATGTCTGTCCTGCTATTTACCCATAGCTGGGTGGGAGAGAAGAAGAGGATTCATACCTTTCCCATGTGTATTTGCACGTAAGTGAAAGTAATGGATTCGACTGAAATTCGAACTCGCTTCTCCGATTCCTCAATCCGAGCCGCTATCCGTTATTCCACCGTTCTTCCTTTATCGTTTCTTCTAATATGCATTGGTAGCTGACGGAGAAGAGATGGATTCATAACTTTCGCAAGGGAAATTCAACGGAAGTGACTGTAACGAACTCGACTGGAATTCGAACTCGGCTCTCCGATTCCTCAACCCGAGGAGCAATCCACCAAGCGTTCTCAATCACATTAGCCGTTTTTACTACGATTAGGGCTATACGATCATCTGGAGAAATCGTTTCATGTTGCCAAGAGAGATATGGTGAAAGAGCCAGTAAATACACAGAAAGACTTAATCAACATATTGTTTCCTAAAAGCTTGTTTCTATCTCTTGGAGATTTGATCTATGACTGAGACTGTCTTCATTTCGGTTTAAAATATTTCAACTTTTCTGAGCCTTTTATATCACAGTATCGCCGTTTGAGCATAAATCTGTCTTGAAGTCCCTGACTGCATCACAACCACCCTAATCTCAGGCGTTGTATTGATTCCAATAACCGTAGATGACTGCTTGTAACTCTGCAGCTATTATCAAAGTCGCCGCATTCCTCTTTGATGTTTAACCTCAGACCCACCTCCCCGAAACAGATCCCATAACATAACCTTTTAGCTTTGTCTGACTTTTGACTTGCTTACCTCTCCGATACATCTAAATCATAGCACCTCATCTAAAGTGTGAAGACCTGGACGAGAGTTCGAAAACCGGCTTCAGCATTAAAAAAAGGACTTTTTTTTCTTTCTGATGAAAACCCAGCTCTTATTACCTGAAATATATTTTTTCTCAAACAAGGTCGAAGAGCTATTATTTTTTGAATGCAGTTGTTATATGGACATAAATGGGCGTGGTAAATTCATGATATGAGGATATGAAGTGTAGATAATTATTGACCGTAGACTTGAGACGGTTAAGATTGTATTGATCGGAAAAGAATCTTTTTGGGAGAGTGTTTCACGAAGCATATGCTCCTTGGCAAAAGGTGACCGAATGAACTATTCTCCTTATCAATCGAATACAAAAAGAATAAGGATAATTCAGCCAAGTGGCTTGGCTGCTTCTAGCTGCAAAGGCCTGAACAGCTGTTAGAAATAAAGAATGTAGCTTGTATTTGCCAAAGAAATTTTACCGACGGGACATTTACAATAGAAACAGCAACAGAACAGTGATAGGCATGCAACATTTCGCCCGTTTGAATCCGGCTTCAGGGTTGGAAATAATTCATCGCCGATAAGGCCGCGTAAATACTTCTGTTATGCAAGCTGCAACATTTTCTGTCTGATCCTTCTCTTGAGTCTGTTAGGATCAGTTTTCAGACCAGTAAAAGGAACCGCCCATTTTCCCAGTATCTTTAACATTGGCAAGTATGTCGGAGTTAGCTCCGCCTTAATTCCCTAATTCTTCACTAGGGGTCGCTCTCCCTACACTATAAAGACTGGAAAACTTCTTGCCTCGTTCTCTTTCCTTCAGGCCTCGAGCCGCATACCACTTCGCGTGGAGGTGAGGTGAATCTCTTTTTTCTTTATTTTCAATGTAAGCTCTCTTAGAAGATCCGAGTCTTCCCATTCGTGGGAGACGCCATGAACATTATACACATATACACGTACGTACGAACATTCACCAAAATACAAAATCTCTACGTTCACACACAAACACAAATGTTATAGTCTTTGTCCCTTGTACATGTGTTGTTTAATACATATATTTGTTGACATATATATATCGGTCTTGTTCCTTTTCTTTTCATCTTCGTTTGGACAATTTGAGTCCGCCATTTTTCTTGTAGTTGGAGCTTCTTCTAGCAGGAATAAATAGCACGTATTTCTAATTCAACAACATTCAGCCCACACAAGGGTCGGTACTGTAGTTAAGTGGCTAACACGTACAACTAAAATTTGTTTGGTATTCAGTAATAGAACTTAGTTCTTTTTAACTGACTGGACCCCAGTAGATAAAAATAAGGATACAATCATTCGTACGTATTTCTATATAATTCATTGTAAAATATAATTGGCCTTTTGGTGTCTAGACAATGAACAATACAACAGTTTGTCTAAACAAAGCTGTTATCCTTGTATCAATGCGAGTTTCGATAGCACAAATCGAAAATCAACACTAATGCAGAATTTTATGTCTGGTCAATCTAAGAGTGTTACTGCTGTCATGTAACTCAGTACCTACATGGCTGGGCAATCTGAGAGCAAACCTGTCTACCTGCCAGCTTTTCTCATAAGTTGTGTAGCTAGATATCCAGTAAGGTTAAATAGATGACCGGTCAAAGGGCAGATGAACGTTCATGCAGGTTTAACAGCCTTCTACAAACAATGGATATTATCACCGGCCAGGGTAGAGGCTTCTCACGATGGAATAAGAGGCCGATGTAGAGGTTTCTCTTGAGGGAATCAACAGCCAATGTCGAGGCTCTTCCTGATGTTATCAACAGACAATGTAGAGGATTCTCTCGATATTATCACCGGCCAAGGTAGATGCTTCTCACGATAGAATAAGCAGCCGATATAGAGGTTTCTCTTGAAGGAATCAACCGCCAAGGTCGGGGCTCTTCCCCACGTTATCAACAGCTAAGGTAGAGGCTTCTCTCGATATTATCACCAGCCAGGGTAGAGGCTTCTCACAATGGAATAAGTGGTCGATGTAGAGGTTTTTCTTGAGGGAATCAACAGCCAAGGTCGAGGCTCTTCCTGATGTTTTCAACAGACAATGTAGAGATTTACCTCGATATTATCACCAGCCAGGGTAGAGGCTTCTCACGATGGAATAAGCGACCGATGTAGATGTTTCTCTTGAGGGAATCAACCGCCAAGGTCGGGTCTCTTCCCCATGTTATCAACAGCTAAGGTAGAATCTTCTCTCGATTTTATCACCGGCCAGGGTAGAGGCTTCTCACGATGGAATAAGCGGCCGATGTAGAGGTTTTTCTTGAGGGAATCAACAGCCAAGGTCGAGGCTCTTCCTGATGTTTTCAACAGACAATGTAGAGGTTTCTCTCGATATTATCATCAGCCAGGGTAGAGGCTTCTCACGATCGAATAAGAGGCCGATGTAGAGGTTTCTCTTGAGGGAATCAACAGCCAAGGTCGAAGCTCTTCCCGATGCTATCAACATCTAATATAAAGGCTTCTCTCGATATTATCACCAGCCAGGGTAGAGGCTTCTCACGATGGAATAAGCCGCCGATGTAGACGTTTCTCTCGATGGAATCAACCGCCAAGGTCGCGGCTCTTCCACATGTTATCAGCAGCTAAGTTAGTGGCTTCTCTCGATATTATCACCAGCCAGGATACAGACTTCTCACGATGGTATAAGCGGCCGATATAGAGGTTGCTCTTGAGGGAATTAACAGTTAAGGTCGGGGCTCTTCCTGATGTTATCAACAGACAATTTAGAGGCTTGTCTTGATATTATCACCAGCCAGGGTAGACGATTCTCTCAACGGTCAGGATCGTGTCTCCTCTCGATGTTATCAATGGTTATGGTAAAGACTTCTCCCGATGGAATCAGCGGTCACATGTTCGAAATAAATTTGCGTGGACATTGGCTACGATTTATCTTAGAGAAAGGTGAGATACGCCAGGTCCATTTGGCTATGACAAGCTAAATGAAAGATGGTATATTCGGCTTTCAATGCAAATATGAGGAGGAAACTGTTCACTGCGAACTGATGATGATGTGGATGATGACGATGATGATGTAGTTTTTTTACTTTGATTTTGTCTAAAGTTCTTTCTATTATTTACACCCGGTCCAACCTTTATACCCTTCGCTCTTGATCAGCTGATCTTAGATCCGGTTAATCCCCAGGGAATTCAAGACCGAACTATTTATTTAATCTACGGGGATAGAATTTTCTAGTTCTACTGTCCAACTCAAGGGCTAGACGATATGTCCCTAGACAGGATCAGCTGAATGAGAGCAACCTACTCTCGTAGATTAAATAAAAAGTTCTGTTCGAAGCTCCGTGGGGCTTTTACCGTGTCGTTATTTAGTTCATGTAAGCCAGAAGGCACAACGCTCAAACAGTTGTGATATTAACAACAATAATAAGGAGCTCAATCTTTATGTAAATAATGTAAATACTGATAATTCCTCATTTCATGAATATAGGTAGTTTTTCTAAAGGTTTTTTTTTTTTACTTTTTTGCACCCTGATAAAATCTATAACTTAATTATACAACTATTGACCGCGTCTGTGTGAAGAACACAACAAAGTTGAGGATACTGGTTCAAGTAATTTGTAAAATATTGAAAATAATTTCGTCTCTTGTCATAGATGTTTATTTTCAGCATTGACAAACAATAGAAAGCTTTCCTGTAACTTGAAAATAATTCTTCATTCACATATGTCCACTCATCCTTTAGTCAAATCTTGTATTTCGAATCAATATAATTACTTACTATTTTCAGAGGGTTTGTGCGAGATGCAATTAACTTAATTTTCTTTGGTACAAACGTTAATTACTGTTAGATTCGAAGCCGTCATTATTATGAATCAGGAAGAAGCAAATGTTTTATCTTCGAGTTTTAAGCTCTGATCTTGAGAAAAAGTAAAACTTTTTCTTCCTTTTTTTCGACAGAAGAGCTGAGAAAAGCCAGCATCGTGATAATATCTCCTTTCATCTGAGCCTTTTAGTCTAAAGAACATTAGTGAAGACGTTTGTAATTTGATTTTGAAGCGAGGCTGTTTGCTGTTTAAAGATGAAAGCAAACTAAACCGGATTTTCTAACAGACCCTAATTTAAAACTCGATTAAGCTTGTTGTATTTGGCCATAGTGAAATAATTTTCTTATATTTATTTGCTTGAATATAGATTAAGACGCACCCACTAAAATACACACGTGCATATATATATATATATATATATATATATATATATATATATATATATATAGTCTCATGAATCTATCTAGCCTCTATCTTAACAACAAATTGAAAGAGGCCGTTTGCACAACACAGGGACTGAAAAAAAACTAACGATAAAAATCAAATGAAATCTACAGAGGAAGTTCATTTTCTGCAGAAAGTCATTCATTCTTGGATTTCACTGCTACTAACAAGCGGGATCTTTTTTTTCATGATGTTGGGCATACTGGTCGTAAATAGTCGAAATAATAAAACAAGAAATTATTAATATACAATCGAGTATGCCTGAAAACTTTGATTTATTATTGTTCATAACACACGCACACACACACACACACACACACACACATATATATATATATATATATATATATATATATATATTTATAAATTCATGAATCATTCATACAAAAAAAATATAGAGGATACATCAACCCCAAACCTGTATATGAATGATATCATTCATATACAGGTTCGGGGTTGATGTATCTTATTTATATTGTTTGCGACGATGTATTCTCGCCATTTAAATCATTAACGTCTATATTTGTTTTTTGTATGAATGATACATGAATTTATAAATTATAATTGCACCTTTTTAATTGAAATATATAATTTATATTAGGACATATTGGATTTTCTTGTTCTGGTTGGAAGAACCCCCACCCAATGTTTATAAAATTATTTTTGATACATACCCAGTATATATGCGTGTATGTGTATATATAATATATATGTATGTATGTACATATGCGAGGTTGTGTCAAATATCACAATATGGTAATGAATTATTAAGCGAAATATAATCTGAAATTTTCACTTTATAATATTCGACTTATTTTTACAGTCAGGTTCAACCTTTACAAGTTTGGGGAGCAACTCCAAGTGGACAGTTACAGAAAAAGAAGCAATCTTTAACCCTTGACTTATAACTGAATATTTACTACTGAATTAAGTGCATTAACAAATAAACAGTTTATGCATATATGCACAATAAATGAATTTATCACCATTAAGAAACGGACTAACTGTATATTTAGACAGAAAGTAGAATACAACACTTCATAATGTATGTCAGTCGCACGCCTTGATTTATCTTCACAATGTTTCTAAATATTTTATGATTTTTCCTTATTAGTGTTGCTGCTTTGGTTGCCTTCATACGGGGTGCTGCCAGCTGCATCCCCACTCGGTTTCGAATTCAATGTTGTCCTTTTCTTAAACTCTTTATCAACCACAGTTTGGGAACGCAGTCTGCCCTGCCATTAAACATATTGATAGCAGACGATGGTTCCCCAAATAGAAAATTTGCATATTTCCCATTTAAAAGCTGCAGTGAAACGTAATCGCCTGCCTGTTGGATAATAATGAAGATAAATTCTACACGCTATTTCTTGCCATTCAACTTTGTCTCCGCCTTAGTTGATTCATACTTCTACCAAGGTTCTTCTTTGATTGGATCGTAAAAGACATAATTACTTCCCGGAAGTTCTAATTTTTTCGTACACTTTGGCAATAATGGCCTTCGTCCATTGTACTGGATCGGCAACTCCAAAAATAGAAAACCATAATTCTGTCCTTTCAGTACTTCACTGTGTCAGACATCCGTCCTGATTTGCATCTTTCTCTGGGTGTGAACAGAGTTTTAGATCATCAAAAGAGAGGTGAAACCTCAGTCATCACCCCGGCGAATTCATCGCCCCAAAACTATCATAGTAGCAATAAAATGACAACAATTTGAGTCAGTTCACTAGGCTCATTATATAAAAACAAATGATCCTTTGATTGGAGAAAACCAGAAGGATTCAAACTTCTTGATTATTTTCTTCTTGAAGAAGATGATGTTTTAGGGTTTTTGGTTGGAATTTTGTTATCTTAATGGCGAACGTTGTTAGAGTATTTTTACGATGCTTCAGAACATCCATTATCAACCTTTGTGGATGCTGACTTTTGTCACAAACTACTAACTGCTTTCTATGACGCAGGAGCTGTCATAAAGAATCTATGCTTAATTTTTGAATTGTAGACTATCTGGATATATATTCGCAATTTAAGAGTTCCTCACTATCCCGATAAAACCCGATGAAGACTGAAAATTATACTTCTCACAGTTTTTCTTTTCTTTAGACAGTGTAACAATACATAGGAATGACAGATGTATAATGTTTTTAGCATCATGAACAGCATTTAAAAAATTCGGAATGTATACGTGCTGGGCCAGTTTGTTTTCTTCATACGTTTTATTTAAAATCCCGCACGCATTTTTAGATTTTATAATCTATCTATCTATCTATCTATCTATCTATCTATCTATCTATCTATGCGTCTGTCTCTTTCTCTCTCTCTCTCTCTCTCTCTCTCTCTCTATATATATATATATATATATATATATATATATATATATATATATATATATATTTGTGTGTGTGTGTTTCCTCCACTATCTCTCATTTTTAATCTCACTGGGACCTGAAGATTGCGTTTAAGAATGAAAAAGTGTGTCGCCGATTGAGTGTTGACCATAACGTCCACTTTTACATGCTCTGTCTTTGATAATTTATCATTGTAAGCCATAAATATAGCATACTTTACACCTATATTTTTGGCACACACACACATCTAACTATCTATCTATCTATATCTATCTATATATATATATATGTGCAAATATATAGAAAAATAGGAAAGAACACGCTCATTAGTATTTTTGTTTTTATTCTAAAAAGACAGTGCTCAATATATAAGTAGAGCCTAAATGATAATTATTTTTCATTATTTTTTAAAAATATGATTCCATCGCTACATAAGAGTTCTTATGTTAAAAAAACATGAGCTAAAATCTTCAGTTTGATGATAAAAAATGAATCTTCAAGCGAAATAACTAATTTTAAAATTCACGCAGCTTTGTAAGCACATACAATACTATGGGAACGGCTGAAACAATAATTTCTATAAGGGGTGTAAGCGATAGAATCATATTTTTTAAAACATAATTTTATATATATATATATATATATATATATATATATATATATATATTAACGTTTTTGGTTCTATTGTGGATTTTAAAAAATATTATGCGTTATTTTCCATAGAAAATAAAGCATAATATTTTTTAAAATCCACATTGCAAGCAAAAACGTTATAGACACTTTTCTCTCGTTGGAACTACTATAACTTCTATATATAGATACATGTATATATATATATATATATATATATATATATATATATATATATATATATATATATATATATATGTGTGTGTGTGTGTGTGTGTGTGTGTGTGTGTGTGTATAGTCACGAATTGGGGGTCCACTACTTTAGAAACAACATGAAAATGAGTATACTATCTACTGTCATTTCTTACTGTTTTCTCATATTTCTAGGTTGTGTTCTTGTTCTTGCTATCCATTGCGAACCAGACAAATAACCTGCGGCTTCACCTGTTATCTTTTCTTTTTTTTTATATGTATACGTTTTTCTCCATTTTTGTCGTTTAATCACTAAATTGACTCTTCTCTGATTCATGTTGATCTTTTTTTTACCGTTTCTATCGATGCTTTTACAGCTGTGTGTTGGCTTTCAATCGATTTTCTTGTTTGGCATTTCGACGCATTAGACATTCATTAGATACTTCAGGTTCTTAAGCATATTGACAACGGGACTTTAAAATATACAATCTCGTGCAGGAGATAGCAATTTAACTTCATTGACCAATACTATACTTTTGAGTTCGATTCTCACTATTCGGGCCTTAGAATACACCCCGTATATCTTTATCTATAAAAGGCAGGATGTGTGTGTGTAACGAATGCACGGCCGCAATTTTCGACCGATTTGGATCAAAATTTACATGCACATGCTCCAAGTTAGCAGGAAGGCCAAAACCGACTTTGCATTTCCAATCGATAATGGAAATAATCGAATTTTTCATGCTTCTACGGCAGTTTTCATGTAGTTTGCGGCTATTTTCTACTGGCCAGAGTGAGAGCCTATAGCTAGCTGCCACGAATAGGCAGGAAGATTCTATTGACCAACTTGAGGGCCAACAGCTGACTGACACGAATATTAACTAGCATACTAGCATGCAACAAATGTCGATAGCTGCATTCGTTACAAGGGGGAAAAATTTAAATCTGCATGGCACTTTACTCCAATTGGCTCATTCACTTGCTTAAACTCAACGTTGATTCTGATTCCGCAGAACTGTGTTGGGTGTGAAAAAGTATTTGTTGTTAACATTCTTTTTTCATTCGGTTTTTCCAGTTACGAGTCCATTTTTAAAGCTGATCGTTTTGTGCTCATTTTGTTTAGTTCTTTTTTCGTTACAGATTTAATGTTTAGTATAGAGCTTAGAAAAAATTCGCAGTGTGAGATAGGCAAGAAGTAAGGCATGTAGCAACATCAGCACGGCAAAGAGCACTCTTTTAAAAGCAAGGAAGGGGAAAATTATTTTAAGTCAAGTGATAGCGATTGCTGTATGAGTAGTACGATTTTTGAATCAAGCACGGGCAACTCTGGGTCATTGCTACTATATATATATATATATATATATATATATATATATATATATATATATATATATATATATATATATATATTGTTGACGTTTTTAATCTGCATAAAATTGAGGTTAAAACCTAATGTATTGTTTTCGATTTTCACTTGCTTCTCAGAACATTCTCTGTTTAACAACCCACCCCTAATTAAATTATTGGGAGTGAGAGAGTGTGATTGGAAATAGAGAAAAGGAGAAGGGAAAGAGAAAGAGGCAGAGGATAATAAGGGAAGGGACATAGCGAAAGTCAGGAGAGTGATATAAAGTGGGTATGGTAATGGAGATATGTAATAGAGATTGGGAAAAATGTGAGAAAAAGAAAGAGTGGAGAAAGAGTGGAAAAGAAAAGAGAAGAAGAAGGAAGAGACAGAAAAAATGGGAAAGTGAGAGAAAGGGGGAAAGACAGAGAAAGAGAGGAAAAAGAATGAGAGAGGGAAATAGAAAAGGGAGAGGGAGAAATCGTGAAAAGCAGAGAAAGAGAGAAACTGGGGTGAGTGTGAGTGAGAAAGGTAGAAGGAAGCGAGAGAGGAAACAGGAAGTGAAAGATAAGAAAGGAGCCGAGGAGGTGAAAGCGGGAAGAGAGTAGGGGAGAAAGTAGAGAGGGAAATAAAGGAGGAAGTGTTAGAGATAGATAGATAGATAGATAGATAGATAGATAGATAGATGACGAGAGAGAGGCTAGTATAAACAAGACAGAGTGAAGGTGGCCAGAGAAAAAGAAATAGAATGGGGGAGATAGAGATAGAGATAGAGAGTGAAGGAACAAATCAGGTTCATTTCCTTTATCAACGAAGTGTTTGCTAATGCGCTTAGACAATTTCCCGCTTTTCATCAGGCAAGCCGATACGCGTCAACACACTTGAACGATAAAAAGGAAGTCGGCAAAGCAGGGATCAAGGTCATGATTGATCCGCATTCACTTGAGCCAGAAATATGAGTCTCAAAGTCATGTGGCCGTGGAAGATTAGCGGATCACGCTTTGTCCTCACGCTACCTCAACATTGATTTTCGGCTGACACAGAAGGAATTATGAGATCTAAATATAGGTATTGATATATGCATAAATCAGATAATTACACTCTAAACAGATCGATATCCAAGACATAGTATGGTGAATGAATAACAACAACATGCGTGTTACAAATTAGATATATCAAAATTAAGGAAATAAAACTTTTTTTTTTAAATACAGGACAGTTTTAACAGAAGGTGGAAAATGTGTCACCAAAATTAGAAGATTCACTGGGATATAGAAATATGCTTTTCAAAAGGTAAACAAAATATAAAGAAATAAGAAAATTTTATTAGAAACAATGAGCAGTGCTGATCTGTTATGTAATATCGGTCCTCCTATATGCTAGTGAATTTTGGACAATCTCCTCCCAGATGAAGAAATAACTTGTAGCAACAGAAATGTGGTTCTACAGAAGGATGCTGAGAATACGATGGGCTGAACATGTGAGCAATGAAATGCTTTTTGAGAAAACTGGACAAGATGGCATATGAAATAGGGAATTGAAATTTCTGAAGCACATGACGAGGAAAGAAGGATTCGAAAATTTGACATTCGCAAGACATGTAGAAGGCTATACAGACAGAGGAAAGCAATGTATAACCTATTTAATAAGCTTTTCTAAATCGTTGGCTTTACAGGGATTAGGAGATAAAAGAAGAAAAACTTTACCAAGGCATAAAAAGGACTGGAAATTGTTAAAAGCCCAGATAACCCACGTCATGAAACAAATACAACACAGAGAAAAAGAAGATATGTCTTCTGGTAAGAAACGCATTACTTACACACACACGCACACACACACATATGTATATATATATATAGTAAGTCGGGTTTCGATCCTAGCTAGAGGCAACCGGATGTCTAGCCGCAATGATGAGCTGTGATACAGCGAAACAGTCTGTCTGTGGATGACATTATATATATGCACATATATATATATATATATATATATATATATATATATATATATATATATATATATATATATTCTAAATGATTAATGACTTCCTTTTTTATCGAACAATTTTATTACCCCAAATGTTGTTACCGTGGATACCCTTATTTGAAAGAGAGACCCCATTTTTATTTTAAACAGTATACATGACATCTATGAGCTTGTAGATTCGAGAAATCTTGATAGAGAAAATGTGCTGTCTTTTAGGGATCGAATCGACGCCGCACTTTGTAGGAAGAAACGCTGTTTGATCCGGCGTGTTTTCCCACTCGGCTACAGTGAGCATAACAGTTCAGCAAAGAATTATTTTCTCGTTCATATATTTTTCTGGAAAAGCTCAGTTTTCGTATCCGAAACATAAACAAAGCAAATTTTAATGGCTTAATGATTTTTATGACGACATTTTTATTTGCTTCAAACGTTACCCTACTGAAACAGATGCCCCCATCCTTATTTTAAAATGTATATATTACATCAGCCTATGCATTCAAGAAATGTAAAAAAGATAAAATATGATCCCCGGCAGTGACTGAAGATACATCTCCTTCTGTAGGAGAAACTGTTTGAACAGCGTTTTTCACTACTTGACAAGAGAGATTTTGTGACGTCAACGAACACTCATTGCCAGTTTTGTGAGGTCACTGAATACTGGCTGTCATTTTCGTAATGCTCGTTTTTAGCAGAGACTTTGTAATGGCAGATCCAACTATAACCCTCGCACTTATAATACATGCTTGATAATACTCGCTTAAAAAGTAACCACCGAATTGTAATCCGTGTAGTGACCAGTATAGAGAATAGAATAGAAAGAGTGATCTGTATAGTAATAGATGATAGACTAGAAATGGCGATCAATTAGATGTCACGCTAATTCGCATATCTACATTACTTTTACTATCACGTGATTACTTATTCAAAATGAGATCGCTTGTGTTTGCTTTGTGGCGATCCGAGGTCAAACTTCTTATTTCTATATAATAAGAGTGTTCAGCAAAAGGGAAAAGTGATATTTTATTAAAGTTTATTCATAGCTGGGTCATTATTCTAACCTCAACATATTTAAGGTAAAATGACCTTATACAATATTTCACGTAAACTGTTTAAAATATCATTAAAGGACGATTCTGTTTCTGATTCGGTGAATTTGCGAAGTTACATGTAGACTTTTGGCAAATCATGTTGCCATACTCAGGT
This sequence comes from Acanthosepion lycidas, assembly GCA_963932145.1. Classification (NCBI taxonomy): domain Eukaryota; kingdom Metazoa; phylum Mollusca; class Cephalopoda; order Sepiida; family Sepiidae; genus Acanthosepion; species Acanthosepion lycidas. The sequence goes on along the minus strand of OZ010590.1, from coordinate 43,426,932 downwards.
ATGACTACGTCCATCTCACGGATAAGAGGAGGCTTCGAAGGATTCTTAATGTCAAGTTGCTGTTAAAACGACTTTGCAAGAGACTTGTAAGATGAATGCAAGAAGACAGCCGACAGGGATTCCGGAATTCTGGAAAAGGAAGTAACGTTGGAATAAGCGTGTGAGATTAAAAGTGAAGCAGATGGAAGTGGAAGAAGACTATATTGACCTAAGTCGATTATTATTTTTGTTCTCCAATAAAAAAGAAAGGAAGCTAGAATATGTCACACCGAATAATAATAACTGTGATATATATATATATATATATATATATATATATATATATATATATATATATATATATATATATATATATATATATATGTGGATGATAAAAGATTATTTTACGGCATACTATATTTATGAGTTAACCTTTACAACCCTAATTTCTTTCTAGAGTTGTCTCCCCTGCTACATTTTTTGAGGGTGCAAAAGCATGAACATCTACTGTTTTAAAATTGTTATAACTTCTTTTTTATTGTGCGTATATATTTTAATTTTCGAACACTAATAAAAGAAAGAATGAGTAATATTTTGATGTAATTATATTTTCCACGTATGTTTTGACGTTCGAAAACAAAAACAATTTGAAACGCGTAATAAAAAAACAAACACATTCAAAATATATAAATAATTTACCGCACTTTAACTTTTATTTACTCCTTCTGGAGTTCTGGGAATAAGAAGCAATAAGAAGCAAAATCGTTATGAAGGCTTTCATTTCGGCAGAAAAGTGACATGTTTCCTAGCGTTTAGAATTCAAAATGGCGTTGGAAATTTAGCCTTGTTTCAAAGCAGTAGTATGCAATTTCCAGCTTAAAAATACCGTAAACAACAGTTGAAAAGTTTCTATTTATAGTAACCATGTCCAGGTGCCACAATGGGCTTAGAGTAGCAAGGGGGAGAATTCTACGTCGACTATTTAGATATAAAAGTGGGCATTGAGTTCAAAACCAAGCGGCAACAATCTATTTCATGCTTAAAAGCAATCTTCATACCATGGCCTGACGATAGCGTTTCAGCATGAAACATTGTCGCCGCTGTGTACTGATATTAATGTCCACTTTCATATATATATATATATATATATATATATATATATATATATATATACAAAGAAATAATCACACATAGAATCAGAAATATTAATGCGATTAATGGTGACATCCGTCACTAGAGACATAATATATGCATTAAAATACTGTTAATCCATACAGTGAAGTGATCCTCGTCGAAACCATTGATGTCTGTAGATTTCAGTTTATTTGATGTTAAAATGCTAGTACTTACGAATAGTCTTCTATTCATCATCAGGCATGTGTTTTTTTAATGCATGTGTGAAAATATATAGAAAATAGGAAATAACTGGTTAGGTAAATAATCCAAAGTTCTTTAGTATTTTTGTTATTATTTTTAAAAAATAGTGCTCGATACAAAAGTAGAGTATAAATATAATTATTTATTTAAAAATATGATTCCAACACGCTACATAAGAGGTCTCATGTTTCAAAACAAGATCCGATACATGGGACCTCTTATGTAGCGTGTTGGAATCATATTTTAAAATAAATTATATATATATATATATATATATATATATATATGGTTGGATAGATGTGAGGTTGTGACCCTGGATTTCACGCTTTTGCGATCGTTAGACAAACTCACATCTATCCAGCCAAATAGCTCTATCTCAGATATTGAGCGCTTTCTAATAAGTAACGCGCATATAATATATAAATAATTATATATATATATATATATATATATATATATATATATATATATATATACACACTTTTCATATATATATTAGAATGCATTTTTTATTAATCCCACTCTGTTTTATAAACAAACAGAGGGTCTACTCAAACACGAGTATCGTCTAAAAATATTGCTTAAAACTATTATCAAAATCTACTTAAACCGAATAGATATCACTGTGCCGTTAATTCCGTGAAGTCGCAGTTGAAGGTCAATATTTTAATTTTTCTGTCTAACATGAGAACGCATAAATCAGAAATGACTGCTAGTGTCGGCAATTAACCGACTTTCATTTATTCCAGAATTCCTTTGATGATTGGAACATTTTGAAACAGTTTAGATTGTTTGAATTAAAATCAAATCGATGATAAAAATGATAAATAACATCATTGAAATTATTTGAAGAAAATTCCCAAAAGCGTTATTGTTAATAACAATAAGAATTTAAAAAAATTACTGTCATAATTAAAGCAAGCATTGAAACACCCTCCACCCTCTGCAACAACATCAAAAACAAAAACAACAACATTACCGATATTTTGAAGTAATTATACACTTAAAATTATAAGCAGGATATAAAACACAATGGATAAACCATAATTATATAAATGCAAACATCCTTATTACGTAATGTTGGATGAAATTATATTAAAAGATTGATGATTACTCAGTGGAAGGACTTTTTTTGTATCTCAGCAGTCAGTGAGCAGCAGAAAAGTCAGTTGCATTAGCGTGTTGATTAGAGAGGTATTATCTTAGCCGCCAAGTACTCATCTGTACACACACTAGATGTCAGTGTCTGTCTATGACCACCCCTCAGCCTAGGGTAGATTTTAACACGTGGTCGGCCCATCTTTACTTGAAATTTACCTGCATGGAACAAACCGAATGAAAGTTAGATATATAAACACCCACCCGAGAGGGGAGAAGAAGAGTGCCTCTTATATCCTCGCAAGAAGAAGGATCCACGTTCGGGGAAAAAACTCGAAACCACACACCAATTCTTAGTTGAATAAACGTCAACTATCCGAATAAAGATTTTTTTCTTATTGTATGTCCTTGATAAAGATAATATCACTTATATTCTGAATCATTACACTTACACCATTATTTTTTCAAGTTTCTGGAGAATGTCATTTATATGTCTATAGTGAAGTAATTCTAGTAATGGCGTTTAATTTTATATGGTTATTTTGTTAAAATATTGAAGGATCCGTGGATAATATGGTAACCTGTATTATTTGAACCAATATATTTAAATTACAGAGAATATTATCTACGCTATGGTAAGCCATAGATTGTTCTAAAATTTATTGATATATGACAATTTTTTACGTTCTTAAAATAATTCTATCTTAAAAAAAAAAAACAAACAAAAAAAAAACAACAGAATATTTCCTAAAAGAGGCAAGGAGAAGAATTCTTTGCTGAGTGAGAGAAAATGTTGTTATGAGGATGGAATTATGAAGTATCCTCTCAGTTGGTGGATAAGAATAAAATAAAACGGTGAAGTTTGGTTGTGTAGTCATATCCTTCTATGGCAACACCTAAGACTATCTTGACTGAAATTGAGAGCCAGGTTACAGCAATTTCAGATATATAGAACTAATATATAAAGTACTATATTTTGAGGGGATTCCATATACTGTTATAAGTGGAAGTAATTTTTATAAATTATACAGAATACTAAATGTCAATAATGCCCGTTGTATTTACTTTTGCATAAACGCTCTTTGGAAAAGTAGACTTTAAGCCTTCGCTTTCAACTAGTCTAAGAGAAATATGAATTCTAAATCACGGAGGAGGCTAACCGATGAGCTAATTCAATATCTTTCTCGAGGATTAAATGCAATTCACAGATAATAAGTACAAAGTAACTGTGGAGAGACGTGATGACAAGCATTTTGAAGCGTTTTGATATGGAAAAAATGTCGAAATAAAAATATAATATTTTCGTTAGCATTTTTTAAATATTTATTTCGATATAAAATTAAGAGAATTTAAACTACTTAGAATATAAAAGAGAATATTTTTTACTTATAAAGAAAATACCAATAAACTTTTTTATTAATATTATTATTATTATTATTATTATTATTATTATTTAAAGCAGTAATGGTTGGGGCATTGAATTTGTTTTTAACGCGTTTTGTAAGGATTTTTCACAATTGCCGAAAGCAAGACAGATGCGTGATTTGAAGAGTGAGTGCATCCACTTCAGGCAATAATTCACATTGTGGATCAAGATGAAGTTTGATCGCGATAAATCAGTGCATGGAATGTTTATAAAGACATGAAACACAAGAAAAAAAATTACCCGGTAAAAAGGATGATGGCATGAAGTGGGTGGAGGGGAAGAGAGAGAGAGAGAGAGAGAGAGAGAGAGAGAGAGAGAGAGAGAGAGAGAGAGAGAGAGAGAGGTATTCGCTTCGCCTCGGCTTCATCCGCCTTTTACCGGCGATCACCTGATATTTTGTAGTGTTTTTCCAACGTGTGATTAAAGTTTAAAGTAATTAGTTTGTCGGATGAATTTCTAGGAGATTTCAATAATTTTCATAATAATATTGCTAACAAATGAAGGCGTTGTTTGCGCAAGATACGTTTTTATTCAGTCTAATTTACGACATTCAAGAATTCTCCTGATTTAACCTTGGATAATAAATTATCGCTTGTGGCTGGAGGATAACTTTAGACTGAAAGAGGAAATTAAATAAATGTTACATCTATCTATCTATCTATCTATCTATCTATCTATCTCATTCTGTTCATCTATCTATCTATCTATCTATCTATCTATATTAGCTTGTTCATATCTATCTATCTATCTATATTAGCTTGTTCATATCTATCTATCTATCTATCTATCTATCTATCTCAGTCTCTTCATATCTATCTATATCAGCTTGTTCATATCTATCTATCTATCTATCTATCTATCTATCTATCTATCTATCTAACCTAGCCTGTTCATATATATCTATCTCAGCCTGTTCATATCTATCTGTCTATCTATCTATCTATCTATCTATCTATATATATATATATATATATATATATATATATATATATATATATATATATATATATATATGTCAGCCTGTTCAAATCTATCTATATCAGCTTGTTCATATCTATCTATCTATCTATCTATCTGTCTGTCTATCTATCTATCTATCTATCTATCTATCTATCTATCTATCTATGACTTTATCTAGAAGAGGTCTATCTAATTCGAAAAATGTACATATAATAATATTCTTGAACGGAACAGGCAATTTATATTTCATTTTCCATGGATTAGCACACCAGGGCGTGGGGATGGGGAGATTAATTCAGTTGTTAAAATATCACTCTCAAATTAAGCGCATTGAAAATAAGAGAAAACCTATTGGAAACTATATTTAATAAATAAATTAATTATTGTTGATAATTTCGCTGCGGACTTATATATATATATATATATATATATATATATATATAAGTGCATTTGTATATCAGTCGTTCGTTATACACTTACAGAAATACGCATATATAGAAAGTAAAAAATTATAATGAATTTAAAATAAAAATCAATTAAGTGTAACATTTTTACATCGATCCTTCGTTTAAACATGTACTATTTATTAGAACTTTCAAGGAATGTTTATTTCGCCTTTTTTCACTTGGTATAGAATAAGTCATTCAATATCAGGTGGAAACTCGTAAAAGAATTGCCCGAAATTATTTCCTACATACCTTTTCAAAGAAGGAATGTAAACATTCAAGTAAAAAGACCTAGTACAGCGTCAGTGTTGTTAGTAGTTTAAAGTTTCAAATGAATATGTATTCACTTGTGATGACTGAAATAGTTTTTAGCGTCACGTCGCAATCATGACTTTACAGCTTAAAGGTATTTTACCAGAGAAAATTTAAAAATATAAATAAATAAAGGACTTGTTCTTTTTCACTGCCAAGGAACTGGAGGATTTACAATCGTTTTCATTTTATTTAATTTTCCTTAGGGTTTGAGTGACAGGAAAATGTTGTATTTTCGATCGAAATCTGAAAGAAATTCGAAGCAGCACTCTAGATTTCTTTGACAACTTTGCATATTGCACTTTTCTCGTCGATATGAAAGTTCAATATTCAGATAAGGATTTCATTTTGTAAAACTAATGCATGCAGTTCATTTGGCGTTTATCTCTATCTATAAAAGGCAGGATGTGTGTATGTGTGTGTGTGTAACGAATGCACGGCTACAATTTTCGAAGGATTTGCACCAAAATTTACATGCACATGTTCCAAGTTAGTGGGAAGACCAAGACCGACTTTACATTCCCTAACTCCCATCGATAGTGGAAATAATCGATTTTTTCATGCTTCTACGGCAGTTTTCATATAGTTTGCGGCCAGAGTGAGAGCTCATAGTTGGCTGCCACGAATAGACAGGAAGATTATATTGGCCAGCGTGAGAGCCAACAGCTCACTGACACGAATGTTAACTAGCATGCTAGCATGCAAAAGATTCGATAGCTGTATTCGTCAAAAGTGGGAAAAATTTAAATCTGCCTGGCACTTTGCTCCAATTGGTGCATTCGCTTGCTTAAACTCAACGTTGATTTTCATTCCGCAGAACTTGTTTAGTTGTGAAAAAGTATTTGTTGTTAACATTCTTTTTTCATTCGGTTTTTCCAGTTACGAGTCCTTTTTTAAAGCTGATCTTTTTGTGTTCATTTTGTTTAGTTTTTTTTTTTTCGTAACAGATTTAATGTTTAGTATAGAGCTTAGAAAAAATTCGCAGTGTGAGATAGGCAAGAAGTAAGGCATGTAGCAACATCAGCACGGCAAAGGGCATTCCTTTAAAGGCAAGGACGGGCAAAAAATATTTTAAGTCAAGTGATAGCGATTGCTGTATGAGTCGTACGATTTTTGAATCAAGCACGGGCAACGCCGGGCCACGATGCTAGTTAACCATAAATATTGACGAGACAAGACGAGAATATGTATAGAACATTACTCGCTGCAAAGTCGTATTTTTCTGGCGAGTGAAGTGTTGTTATATAATTGTTGTCACGTAGAATAAATACACTGTCTGGCTCGAAGGGGCAAAGTCTGTTATGCAAATTCGTTTAATGAAGCCGGAAATAATGTGTAGAAGAAAGAGCTAGCTCAGTATGATAAGAATCACTAACGCTGTTAAAATCCCTTAACTAAAGGTTATAATCGTAAACAAGCCTCTCCAATATAGACCTCTCACAGGATTTTAGAGCGTGCAATAGACTTAGGGGAGCTTTCCAATTATTTCTTCCGGAAGCGAAGTAACAATAATAATAGTTTATCTAATAAGATAGTGAAGACAAGGCATTTGTAAAATGAATATGATATTTTGACAAAACGGCTACACCTGCTTACATGCATTACAGGGGATCTATCATAGCTTAAAGGCTCTTTGTCCCATCAGAACGAATGACGATGGAAGAAACAAATACGAAAAGAAAATATTTACTTAGAGATTTGACGATTTTTGAGTTAAACAGTTCAAAAAAGCTGTAGGAAAAATAATATTAGTACTTCTTATACAAATATGTATAGCTGACATATGGACACACAAAGATATTGGCATTATTATTCTTGAGTTTGTTTACATCGAACTTATATATATTGGGGAATATTTAAGGTTGACAACCAAAATATTTCTCTAGCACACCAATATATAGACATTTACAAAAGGTACCCAAATATCTATCTATCTATCTATCTATCTATCTATCTATCTATCTATCTATCTACATCCTTCTCTTTATATATATATATATATATATATATATATATATATATATATATATATATATATATATCATTATTTTTATCTATCTATCTATGTCTCCCCTTTTATATATATATATATATATATATATATATATATATATATATATATATATATATATATATATATATATATATATATGGGTGTGTGTGTGTGAATAATCTATGTTGGTATGTATGTATATTGTTTAACATAAGAAGATACAGATAGAAAAAAGGAATTATCTCTCAATGCAGATAGATTTTGACTCAGCCAATCGCAAATATTTTGTATTTGAGTCGACACCAACAATCATTCAATTCTTCTCGTCTTTGTTACGGCAAAATTTAATTTAGTGCTCTTGAAAATTTCACGTTAAACTTTTCGTTGCAGTCAACCTAAAATGGACGAAAAAAGGTGAAAGTGTAACATTCATTTTCATGTATGCAGTCGTCTTTCCTTTTTTATTTTTTTTATCTATAAATTTCTTTTCTTTTCTTTTATTTCGGGTTTTGTAGTTATTTTTTCTTTGTACTTTTCTGTTTTGTTTCGTTATTTCTCCATTTTTTATTTACCACTCTTCATTCATTCTTTCTTTCTTCTTTCTTTCTTCTTTCTTTTTTTCTTTCTTCTTTCTTTCTTAATCATTCATGCTTGACATATCTGATTTGGAGAATAAGAATTGCGAGAAAGAACTGAAACCATCTTATTTACCGCTTAACTAAAACCAGCGCGATAATTTATAAAGGGGAACAAAATTGAGATTTTCTCGTCAAGAGAGCGAAAATCTCAAGACGACAGATTTCATGGTTAGGAAAAAAAAATCTATGACTACAATTACTACTGCTCCTGTTACTACTACTACCTCTACTACTACTACTACTACTACTATTACTATTACTACTACTACTACTACTAATAATAATAATGATAATAACAACTCTTCAGAGAACAAATTTATTCATTCATATAGGGATTCAACTGCAACATTTAGTACTTGAATACCGGGGAAACGGTTTTCGATAAGATTTACACTGAAATCAACTCTTACGACAGTTTTCAGAATTCATTGAGTACACAATAAAAAAGAAGCATAAGAAAGAAAGAAAGAAAGAAAGACAGAAAGAACAACAGTAAGAAAGAAAGTATGATAGGAATAATGACGGTAAGAAAGAAAGAGAAAAAAGAAAGAAAGAAAGAATGACAGAAAGAATGACAGTAAGAGAGAAGGAAAGAAAGAAAGAATGACAATAAGAAAGAAAGAAACAATGACATAAAGAGTCACAGTATGAAAGAAAGAATTACAGAAAGAATGACAGTAAGAAAGAAAGAATGAAAGAAAGAAAGAATCACATAAAGAATGACGGTAAGAAAAAAAGTAGGACAGGAAGAATGACAGTAAGAAAGAAAGAGAAAAAAGAAAGAAAGAAAGAAAGAATGACAATAAGAAAGAAAGAATGACATAAAGAATCACAGTAAGAAAGAAAGAATTACAGAAAGAACGACAGTAAGAAAGAAAGAAAGAAAGAATGACAATAAGAAAGAAATGACAGTAAGAAAGGTTAAATTATATAAGATAAAGAAAGATTTAAAAAAAAAAGAAGAAAAGAATGTGTCGATACCAGAAGAAAGAGAAACAAAGAAAGGAAATGAAAAATACAGGAAGAAAAAATATAGATGATGCCGAAATGTTAGAAGTAAAGGTCAAAATATATAGGAGAAAGGGAGAAAGAAGGAAAGAAAGTGACAATGCCGAAGAGAGAGAGAGAGAGAGAGAGAGAGAGAGGCCAGAATATTGAGATAACGAGAAAAAGAAACAAAGAAATACATAACCCCCACCCCGCCAACGAAAAATAGGCACAGAACAAGCAAGGACTAAAATATAGACGTAATGATGAAAAGAAAGAAAGAAAGAGACGACAGAGAAAAAGAAATCAAAATTAAAAAAAGAAGAAATAAATGAAGAAAGAAAGACTGAAAGAAAGAGATAATACCCATTCCCTACTAAGAATGTAGAGGTAGATCGAGAACTAAATTATATTGGTTATTCTCTCGCATGTGAGAGTAGTATAACGGTTATCAACGAAGAAAGTAGAATTGGCTGGCTGAGTTCAAATTTTTGTCTAGTTTATTACGTCTGATTTTATGCTAATGTCCTTGAAAAAGGTCTGAAGGTTAAATGGCAGGGCAGCTTGGTTGGATGCCGACCAATCTAAGAGAAATGGAGAAAAAAGGATTAATTCAAACCGTGGACAAAGCAACGGGAATCCATTCTAATATACTTTCCAATAAGGCGTGGCAATTCGCATATCATAAAAAAATGGAACTTGTCGAGAGCCATATTCGTCTACGTTTTTAATGGAGATCGAATTTTCAAAAAAAAAAAAAAAATTCTCGGAAAAGTAAAAAGCGAACGAGACTTTAATTTGACTAAAATTCTACCAAATTTGCAAGAATCCATCCATTTTCCGTTACATCAAAACCGATTCTCTTTTCCCTTCCTCTTTTACTCCTCTCTCACATATCTTTTTTCTTTATTTCTCTCCCCTGCTGTTTTTTTCTCTTAGGCTTACTCTGTCTTTATCTCTATATCGATCTTCATTTCTTTCTTTTTTCTTTTTGCTCTGTCTCCTTTCGTTTATCTTTCTCTGTCTCTCCAGTTTTCTCTCTCTTTATCTCTTCGTTTCTCTCTCTCTATTCTCTTTCTCTCTATTCTTTTTCTCGCTATTTCTATTAGGTTGGTGCAAAAATAATGACGTAATAATGTCGTTTTTTTGACGTTAAAAAATACGTCAAAGAACGACATTATTACGTCATTATTTTTGCACCAACCTAATATTTCTATCTATCTCTCACCCCTACTCTGTTTTTCTCTCTATCTTTTTTCTATCCCATTTTCTCCTCCTTTTTTCCTTTCATTTGTTTCTCTATCTCTGTCCCGTTCACAGTTTTTCTCTTTATCTCTTCTCCTTCGGCTTTTTCTCAATCATTCTGTCTTTATCGCTATTCCAGTCTTCTTCCATTTTTTTCTATCTATCCCTTACTTCCACTGTTTTATTCTCTATCTCTCTCTTTCTGTTTTTTAAACTCTCTTCCTTCCTCTTTCTCTGTCACTTTTCAACCTTATTCACCATCCTCATTTGTTGTCTCTCCTTCTCTTTTTTTAGTTTCTTCTCTTTCTCTCTCTTTCTCTCTCTTTCCATATTTCACTCTCTTTCTCTCTATATATATTTTAATAAATAACGAATTTGGGTATTCAAAAAGATAAATTATTGTAAAGTTCATTAATACTTTCAATTAATTTTTGCCGCAAACGGCCAGAGTTAGATGAAGCACAAAAGAAACAGAGTCTATTTTAATTACAATGATGACTGACCAATTTCAAATCTTTTGAATGTACGTACCTTCAGAGAATCCAAAGCTACACGTGAAATAAGCATTCGTGAAAAGTAAATAAAATACACAATTTGAGATGAATAACTGCCAAAGTAATAAATCCCATGTAATGAAAGTCGTATTGAAAAAAACGTTAACAAAAAAAGTGATGTTGTTTTAGCAAATCTCAAACGAGATTTCAATAAAAATTTGTTTTCCTCGAAATAACAATACAAAGTGAGTTAATCTCATCTGCTTTGCGAGAGATGGATTGAGGTGGGGCGAAGTGGTGTTATTGAAGGTTAATATAATACGTGTTAAGACCAAATTGACATTTACATTTCAGTTATCCTTGGTTGAGTGAAGAACGAATTAGAATCTGATGGAAGTTAGCCCACTTGTTATTAATAGATTGTGTCATTTTTAAAGGATTTGTAGTCTTGACAATTTATTGGCTTACAGCCATATCACGTTGAAATACCGATCGTCATACGATGACCGAAGTTTAGAAACCTCGAAAACCTGATCAGTACCGTAATTGGTGGCCTCTTGGGAATATGAGGTGAGGGTGGTGACTTGGAAATCGGAGAATCGAGTTCCAATTTCATTCGGTTACGTTGAATTCATTTACACTTAGATACCTTTTCAGTTAGTTATGTGCCGTGTGTGATACACGCTTAGGCGATCATGTATCTTTCGATACATGACTGACGAAGCAGATTTTTTCCTGCAGTAGGTTGCCATTTCTTTCTACGGTAGACCACTTACCATTCTAGGTTATAGAATCGGGTCTGTCTTGCTATTTATCTATACCTGAGATGCCAGGGTTAGATAATGAGAGCGTCCATGCCTTTCCCAAGAGTATTAGTACGTAAGTGAATGTAAAGGATTCGACTGCAATTCGAATTCAGCTGGGAAAGGTATAAATGCACATGTTCTTCTCCAGATATGGATTAATTAGCGGGACTTGAATCTATATGTCATTATTATTGGCAGAACCAATTTTTAAATATAAAAATATCTTTTGGATAGAAATAACATGTAAAAGGTTGATAATCCGTAAAAAAAAAATCAACAAGTCAATCAATGAATGACAATTCAGCTTAGATTAGTTTGGTAACAAAAAATATTTGGAAAAAAAACATAGATCCTTTTTTACTAAAGCTCATCCAAATGCAAGGCTTAAGAGCCACTCATGGTAGAGTATTAATTAGGTGTGTAATATAAACGTAGGTGGTGACAGAAGGAAGAGAAGATTATAAATATAGGGAGGATAGATAACGATTGACCCTTGACTTCGAGCGGTTAAATATGTGGTGTTCAAGGAAGTGTCTACAACTGCTTGAGTAGAACGTTCTATATTCAATTGGGATATGTTGAAGATGTGATTGACTAGAGCTTCCTTGAACGGAGAAATGAAGGTCCTCGCTGTAAAGGTCCTAACTGGTGGAATTAACGATTGAGCTCATCTGAACGTTCGCTATGGATTTAGCGATAGACGAGCGGTAGGATTGTAACGTTGTACACGTGAGAAAGAAAGTCAATCCCTATAGGACTGCATAGACGAATTGTGAACTCCACCAAAGTTGGGCAGATTGAGCATCTCCAACCGAGATATGTGTTACTTTCATGGTATTAGGTTGGTGCAAAAATAATGACGTAATAATGTCGTTTTTGACGTATTTTTTAACGTCAAAAAACGACATTATTACGTCATTATTTTTGCACCAACCTAATATTTGTTTGGATAAACGCATCGCCATGTAAACCTGGCCTTTTTTAATTTAAGCGCAGTGCTAGACTGGCGTCGAGATCCCATCAATTGATCTGGCTAGATGTAGTCGTAAGTTCTATGCTAACAGTTTCTTTTCTCGCACTTCTCGCTTGTGGAATTCTCTTCCGGCTCCGTGCTTTCCAGCCAAGTTTAATCTGCAAAAAATTGAATGCAATGTTAATTGCTACCTACTGTCCTCCTGATTATTGTCTCCTCTTCACTCTCCTTATTAATGTTTCTGTTCCTAATTCTTCCATGCCCTGTAAATCCTTATGGCCTTGCTGCCTTGTATGGGTTGAAACTGATTAAAAAAAGCTGTAGAAATTTCAACCGAAATTTACATTTCTCTCCCATTAGTACCAAATCTCATTCGTTTGTCTGGCAATAAGTACCTTAAGCTACGCGTCATTTAAAAAGAAATACAGTAAGTTGACCCTGTACAACGCCCGGGGGGCACTCAAGGCAGACGCTTACGATAAGGAGTAGTCTATATGAATATGCTAGGAAGATAACGGTTAACTCTAGACTTTAAACATCGTCTAGGGAGTCTGTTCCATAGTGCAGTGTTTCGCGAGAAAAAGTTGTTTGAGTGGAACTTCTCGAGGATGTCATAGCGTCAAACATTCTAATGGGGGGCAAGGAAGGTTTTCTGTGGTGATTAATAGAGAGCAGTTTTGTTTTGGTGGCATTAAAGTTAACCAGCCAATTACAGCCCCAGTTCACAACCGATTGGATGTCCTTTTCGAGACGAACGGCTTGGTTAGATTTGTCAACGACACTAGATTTGTTTTTGAGGCAGGAGTAAATTGTAGTACCGTCCGCATAGATGCCTACCTGGGAATCAATGGCGTAAGGATGATCGTATTAGCAGAAAATCGCGTGGAGAAAAGGTGGACATGAGCAGTGAAATTAAGGAAGATTTTCCTGACTTGAAAGTCAGAATTTAAAACCTGGTCATTTAAATAAATTCGGAAACAGACCTCTGGCATTTACAAGAAAACTTCTCGTTGAATCTGTAACCAAACATTTCGAATTTTATCATAAATTCGAGATTTCATCGTTTATTAAACATGCCATTTCAAGAAGTGGTTCTCCACGCCCTCTACTCTTTCCCGCCTTTTCTTGTTCTGGTTCTTTTACTTCCCGCGTTTTTGTCCATGCTCTGCCATTCACTAATGTTTACTCTATACAATGTCCAAGAACCACTCAAGGTAGAGTCTTACTGAAGGCCGAGGTTGTGTCAGCGGCAAGTATAAGGGCGCAGTTAGCCCGGATATGTTGGAAAGATAACGGTTAACTGCAAAGATCAAGTATTACTGATTTTTGCATCCAAAATCTCTCTCAGTTCATATATATATATATATATATATATATATATATATATATATATATATATATATATATATATATATATAGTTGTATATTTAAGCAGCTATCCTTCGTTTATGAATGTTTCATTAAAAGCGACAGCCAAGGTACAACGCTTAAGATTTTCATTTTTTTTGTGTTCGAACAAGAGCTTTGTTTTCTGTACAAAGAGTATGTAAAAACAGTCCAAATGTTTTTATACACCCTTTGTCCAGAAAAGAAAGATCTTATTCAAGAAAAATTAAATAAAAAGCTTAACCGTAGTAACTTGTCTGTCGTTTCTTAATGAAACATGCATATATATATATATATATATATATATATATATATATATATATATATATATATATATATATATATATATATATATATATATATATACTCGACTCGACGTATGAGAGTCAAGCAGATCAGTTCCTAGGAAACCGACAGCCCAACAACAGCATATAAGATTTGATTATAGTGGTGAAGGTTTCATGCAGGGCCAAATACAGAGACCTGGTGCAGTACATGCCACAAGGTCCCCAAACGACCCTCAGCAGGTTTTGAATTCAGAGTTGTCCTTCTCCTCGACCAGTTGCCATGTAAGGCTATAGAACCCAGTCTCTCCTGCTATTTACCCATAGCTGTAGGGAGAAGAAGGGGATTCGCACCTATCCCAAGGGTATTAGCACGTAAGTGAATGTAATGGAAGCACGGTGGAGTAATGTTTAGCGGCTTGCATTGAGGAATCGGAGAGACGAATATATATATATATATGTGTGTGTGTGTGTGTATGTGTGTGTGTGCGTGCTTGCGTCCGTGTGTGTGTATGTATGTATATATATGTGTGTGTGTGTGCAAAAATTCAGATATAATTAAAAATATGTCTGTAAAAGGACAATATAAATAAAGACAAAAGGAAAATGTTTTTTTTGTTCCCCCCCCCCGAGATTTTTCGTCCTCTGCTGGACGCTTCAAGTCAAATGTAAGGATTTTATTTCGCTACAAGTGTTTATAATCAGAAGTAAAAATGCCGCTATGTTTTCAAGCTTTTAAATTAAACAACACTTTTAAATATTGTTCAGACAAACTTCAAAAGTTAAGCAAAACTATGGAGGATACTAAGTAATTTAATTTAATATCCAATAAATGAAATTGAGTAAATGTTGTCGATTGATTTTTTTAATGTTATTTTTAATGTCATTATTATTTATTATTTTAGTTTATTTTGAGAAATTAATTTATGTACTTGTTTATTTCAAATAATAGAAGGTTTTGAATTTAACCCTTTTTTATAATTAAAAAAAAAAACTATATAGTCATGTATGTTAGCATGGAAAATGAGTGTATCTTTTAGGAAAGGAGATATTTAAAAATCCATGGCGCAAACATATATTTTGGTAAGTTTCGATAGCGGCTCTATCAATAGTTTTTCGTATGAGTAAGTTACATTCACTTTTAATAAAGAATGCTACCATTACTACAAGAGGAAGTGACTTAGATGAGACAGCATACCTGGCGGAAGGCTTCCTAGACTTACGTCAACGGCCAAAGTGGCAGGTTACCCCGATGGGATTAACAGCTACTTGTCTGCGACGAACATGAACCTTCAAGTTATAAGATATCGGCTGTGGCATGACCTTGAGAGGGATTTACTCTAACAGATCTACATGCTCAAGACAATCTATATATGAATGTCTAACGATATATGGGGGGGAAGTAGATCGGTTTTCATCTGCGCTGCGACCCTAAAACCATAACCGATTCATGATGAAAGTGCTTAATATATGTAGTATGCGTCTCACCCCATTTTATCCCAGAATCTACTTTACACTGTGTGATGTCATATAAGACAAGTGCATTGATAGGTTGAGCGGATGGATGACCTCTTGTCCAACAGGATGCTAACACGTGACAATTACGCCAGCTAAAGAATTGTGTAGGCACATGAATACTAACTCCAGAGGAAAGAGGGAGCAGTCTCTCAGACAGCATACATGAGAATGTAAGGTTCACGTCCAGATAACGCACAAAGTGACACTGGCTGACTGTAGTTAAGTAAAATATTCATCCGCCTGTTATCATTAAACTTTATGAAAAATCAGAGAAAATGCCTGATTAGTAAACATTTTTCCGGTTAATTTTAAATGACTTAAGTTAAAATTCTTAAGCTGAACAATGCCAGAATTTCGTGCATATACAGTTGGTATTGATTACCACTTGATACTATTCATAGGATAGATCTGTAGCCATTCAAACCTGAAATCACAGCGCCATACTTTTCTCAGAGGTCATGGGGGGGTGTCGATTATTGAAAATTAACTTGAATAGTCCCTCTATTGGACAGAAATCATGACTGCTCGGTCACAGAAACTCATGACGAGTGACAATTTCATGTATATGTGTGATAAACGGTGTACTCCTGGCGAATCACAACTTCATGTATATGTGAGATAAACGGTGTACTCCTGACGAATCACAACTTCATGTATATGTGAGATAAACGGTGTACTCCTGACGAATCACAACTTCATGTATATGTGAGATAAACAGTGTACTCTTGGCGAATCACAACTTCATGTATATGTCAGATAACGGTGTACCCCTGGCGAAAGCGTTAGTTGAGGACTGCTTTCATTTTTTTCTGATAATGTAGGCACGGCGGTTAGTGACTCGGACTGAGGAATCAGAGAACAGAGTTCGAATTACAGTGGAGTTGTATTTACTTACATTCACGTGCAAATACCCATGGGAAAGGTATAAATTTATCTCTTCTCTCCCTCCACCACAGATAGAGGTAAATAGCAGGACAGACTGGGTTCTACAGCCTTCGATGACAACCGGTCTCGAAGAAGGGCAACTCTGAATTCAAATCCTTCAACTATTGATTGATTAACGCCACTGAACTGCAATTTGCCAAACTTGGTGGGTACGGCTACACATCTTAAGATATTGTTAATAAGGGATACGGTTCCTCCAATATGAATGGAGTTGTATTTAGACTGTACCAATTTTGATTGAAGTTCATTTTTTTTTTGATTTCTCATAAAACTTGGAAACTTTCTAACATGTTTTAGTGAAATGGTCATTTAACAAAATTATAGCTTATAATTACGAATTAAACTGACGTCAGAAGTATATATGATTAACAAATATTTGCTGAGAAACAAAAACACCTTGGCATCTATCCCTATAATAAAATAATGTTTAATGTCTTCCGACATATTATACAATATAGAAACTTAATAGACATATAGACTCAAATTCGCGGAAGGATTTTCTTGGCTATTCACGAAGCTTATAATATGACGTAAAAAATGCTTAGCTAGGTCGAGTCATTGTTGAGACTGTGTCTGGTCTCTTTTTTTTTCCGATGGAAGCCGGCTGGACGCACCTGACTTTCTCTGCATCTTTTTATTGGATTTACTTTTCGGTAATCTTCATAACATTGGAGGCTTCCATCTTATAGTCTATATTGTGAATGATTCTCTCTTGATCTTTGATACATTTTTTTTGCTTGCCGAATCACATCAAAGGATTTTGGTATAAAATTCGGTACTTACTAGGAGCTCCGATTTTTTCTAGAATGCTTTTCTTCTGTTGTTTACTTAGTGTAACATAATGAATAGCTTTATTTTTCTCTTCATTCATTTTCTTTTCTTTTTTCTCTTACATAAACTCTTGCCTTCGTTCCTATTATTTCTTTTAGCTTCTCTTTTTATCGTTTTCTTTCTTTCGGCATTTTTCTTTCTTTCTTCTTACTTTCATTCTTTCTTTTATCTTTCTTTCTTTACTCTTTCTTTCTTTCTTTCTTTCTTTCTTACTTACTTTCGTTCTTTCTTTTTCTTTCTTTCTTTTTTACTTACATACTTTCGTTCTTTCTTTTTCTTTCTTTCTTTCTTTGTTCTTACATACTTTTATTCTTTATTTCTTTTATCGTTCTTTGTTCATTCTTACTTACTTTTATTCTTTCATTCTTTCTTTCTTTCTTTCTTTCTTTCTTTCTTTCTACATACTTTCATTCTTTCTTTCTTTTATCTTTCTTTTTCATTTTTCTTTCTTTCTTTCTTTCTTTCTTACTTTCTTTCTTTCTTTTTCTTTCTTTCTTTCTTAATTTCGTTCTTTCTTTTTCATTCTTTCTTTCTTTTTACATACTTTTATTCTTTATTTCTTTAATCTTTCTTTCTTCATTCTTACTTCCTTTGATTCTTTCTTTCTTACTTTCATTCTTTCTTTCTTTTTTCTTTGTTCTTACATACTTCATTCTTTCTTTCTTATTTTCTTTCTTTTTTCTTTCTTACTTTGTTCTTACTTACTTTTATTCTTTCTTTCTTTCTTTCTTTTTCTTTCTCTTACTTTCTTTCTTTCATTCATTTATTTGTTCATTTTTTTCTTTTTTCTTAATTTTTTTCTTTTATTTCTTTTTATTCAGTCTTTCTTTTTCCTCTTTCTTTCTTTCATAATTTCTTGCCATTTTTTTCTTAAATTTTCCATTCCTTTGTTTGCTTCTTCATTTATTGCTTCCTTTCTTTTTATTTATTTACTTCTTTCTTTTCGTTTTCAATCTGTTTCATTCTTTTCTATATTTCAATATCATTAATTATCCTATTAATTACTTCACTCTTTATACTCATTCTTTCATTCTTGCCTGCCATTTCATTCGTCCGTGAGTTTCTTTCGTACTTTCTTTGTTTCTTTCATTTATTTACATATATATTTTCTTTTATTTCGTTCGTTCTTTTTAAATACGTTTTTGAGAGTGTATTTTCTTTAATTCAGTCGTTTTTTGGCTTATATCCCTTATCTAAATGTGTTTGCTTGTTTCTTTCTTCTTGTTTTTGTTCTTTCTTTTCTTTGTTTCTTTTTTAATTTTCTCTCCTTTTTTAATTCTATTTTATTCATTTGTTACGTATTTTTATTGTCAAGATATTCTTTCTTTCTTTTTAAATCTTGCGTTCTTCATTTTTGCTATTGCATATTATTTTGTTCAGTCATTTTGGTGTGTATACCTTGTATACTTTTGTTTATTGGTTTAATTTTTTTGCTTCTTTTCTTTCTTTCTTTTTTTCTTTCCTCATTCATTCCTTCCTTCCTTTCTTTTGGTTGGTTTTTCTTTATTTTCTTAGAGCTTTTGATAATGATCTTTTCTTTTATTCATTTTTTTCTTGTTTACATATATTCTTAATATTTTGTCTGTCTGTCTATCTATATGTCTCATTCTGTTCAGCTATCTATCGCGCTATCCACCTAAATATGTTCATATCTATCTATCTATCTATCTATCTATCTATCTGTCTTTATTTATTTATTTATTTATTTATTATTTTTCTGATGTTTATTTCGTTCTATCTTTCTATTCTTTGCTAAAGTATGTTCTGTCTGTCTTTCTTTTATTTTTTCTTTCTTTTGATTGTTCTTTAATTCCCTTCTCATTTTCCCGCTTTTAAAAAAAGTATTTTTTTAATATTATTCAATTTTATTTGTATTTCTTTCTATCTATCTATCTATCTATCTATCTATCTATCTATCTTTTTTTCTTTCTTTTTTTCCCATTTGATGAGAATTTGTTTACATGTTTACGTGTGAACGAAAAGAGTCGGACAATGTTTGGAGATTTTTCATCGAGCGTCTCTGCAGTCTGAAAACAGTGCGTACTTTATCCTCTTCACGCGAGTTTAAGAATAATAAATCATAAAAAGTGGGGTAAAAATGAAACAACAGAATTTTAAATGTGCAACAAAAATATTAGTACGAATGCTCACGCCCTTCCACCTCCCTTTCACTTTGCGCTTCACCTTGTCGCTCACGTGGGTAGAGAGCGGTCGAGTACAAAGCCATTCGCATGCAGGTCTACATGCGCATGCGTGTAGAAGATGGCAGATAAACTTGCTAGTTGCTGCTAAGCATTTCGCTTTATTTTTTGTTCCCCAGTCGAGTAGGAAAACAAAAGAAAAAAAGGGAAAAAAAGAAGAAGGAAAAAGAAAATACAGCAATTAAGGATAATTAAAGGTGAAATAGAAAAGAACAGGAAAGAAAATGAAGGAATTAAGAAACAACGAAAAAGATTTGAAAAATGAAGAAATAAAAGTAATTAGGAGCGAAAAAGAATGTAAAGGAAATAATGAAAGAAAAGAGTTGACTGAATGAAAGAAAAATGATAGAAAAAAAAAAAAAAAGAATGAATTAAAACTCCAAGAACGAAAGGAATAGACTGAGGATGAAAAGAAAAAAAAATTAGAAGGAGATACAGAAAAATAAAGGGATAATGAACAGAAGAGAAGGATTTAAAAAAAAAAAAAAAAAAAAAAAAAGAACGGGATAAAAAGAAATGTTAAAGAAACAAAAAATTATAATAAAAATCTAAAAGGGAAAACAAAATAACTGATAAAAAAAAATGATAAGAGAGAGGAAAGTTAAGAGAAAATACTGAATTGGAATAGGCAAAAAAAAAAAAAAAAAATAGAAGAAGAAGAAAAACGAAATACGGAGTTAAGAAAGAAGTAGAAGAACAATAATATTAACAAGGGGAAGAATTCAAATGGGAAGAAAAAAAGAAGAGAAAGAACTAACCGAAGACAAAAAAGAAAAAAATAATAAGAAAAAAAGGCGAAGATGATTAAAGAGGGAAAGCGGAAAAACACACGAGAAAAGAATGAAATGAAAGTAAACAGTAAACTGAAGATCAAGAAAAAAATAAAAAAATAAAGAAAATATAGAGGAAGAGCGAAACTAAAGAAATAGGTATAAAGGAGAAGAAGAAGAAAAAGAAAGAAAGAAAAGAGGTAAATAATGAAAATGAAGAAAAAGAAAGAAAAGAGGTAAATAATGAAAATGAAGAAGAAAAGGAAAAGAAGTAAATGATGAAAATGAAGAAGAAAAGGAAAAGAAGTAAATGATGAAAATGAAGAAGAAAAAGAAGAAAAAAAGAAATAATGAAAATGAAGAAGAAAAAAATGATGAAAATGAAGAAGAAAAAGAAAAAGTGAATAATGAAAATGAAGAAGAAATGAAAAGAAGTAAATAATGAAAATGAAGAAGAAAAAGAAGAAAATGATGAAAATGAAGAAGAAAAAGAAGAAATAAATAATGAAAATGAAGAAGAAAAAGAAGAAAATTATGAAAATGAAGAAGAAAAAGAAGAAATAAATAATGAAAATGAAGAAGAAAAAGAAGAAAATGATGAAAATGAAGAAGAAATGAAAAGAAGTAAATAATGAAAATAAAGAAGAAAAAGAAGTAAATAATGAAAATGAAGAAGAAAAAGAAGAAAAAAAGAAATAATGAAAATGAAGAAGAAAAAGAAGAAGTAAATAATGAAAATGAAGAAGAAATGAAAAGAAGGAAATGATGAAAATGAAGAAGAAAAAGAAAAAGTGAATAATGAAAATGAAGAAGAAATGAAAAGAAGAAAATGATTAAAATGAAGAAGAAAAAGAAGAAAATGATGAAAGTGAAGAAGAAAAAGAAGAAAATGATGAAAATGAAGAAGAAAAAGAAGTAAATAATTAAAATGAAGAAGAAAAAGAAGAAAAAAGAAATAATGAAAATGAAGCCGAAAAAGAAAATGAAAAAAGAGGTTAAAAGGGTTTGTTAAATTGAAAGATTATAAGTAGATGTAAAATACTTAGAAAAAACCTAATGATATAAAAGAAGACAAGAAGGAGAAGAATAAAATACAACTACAAAAATAAGAAAACGACAAAAAAGAAAACAACAAAAAGGATCTTGTTATATAATACCGGCAAGAAAATAGAACAGATAAAAAAAAAAAAAAAGAAAAAAAAAAGCATAAAAGGGCAAAGAAACAAGTAATGAAAAAAAAGAAAGGAAGAAAGAACTCAAGGAGAAGAACGACAATAAAAGAAGATAAATAAGAAAGGAAAGGAAAGAAAGAAAAGGAAGAAGTCGACATCAATTTAAACATGAGATACTCAATGGATGTGTAAAAGAAGACATATTATGAAATAATAACAAAAAAAAAAAAGAAAGAAACTAAAAGTGAAATAAAAACATCAAAGAACAAAAATAAAATCGTGAAAACCGAGAAAGATGAATGAATTGAGAAAGAAAAGACGAAGAAACGAAAATCTTACGAAAGAGAGGCAAGTATCGAGAGGCAAGTGCTCAGTACAAAACATGGGCCGATTGAGTTGGCTAATCCGTCTCCCCCAAGAATCTGCACACACCAGCGAATGGATAGGAAAAGAAGGTGACTGCTTTTCTTGCACTGAACGTTCCGTATTGATTTCTGTAATTGTTTTTCAAAACTTGATTTATACACACACAGGATATCGAAGAGAAGTGCTCGCATGACAATCCACCTACCTGCTGTCAAACTATTGTTAGTAAGGGCGAATGAAATAGGCGTAGGAGATGCGTCTCTTGATAAAATTTATATGAATGCAATCACGTACACTCATACAATAGATACACACGCACACGCACTCACATACATACGCGCGAGCGCGCACACACTCACGTAATAAGAGAGTAAAAAGAAACTCATACACATATATATGTGTATGTATTAAGAATGAGGGAAAGGAAAGCATATATATGTGTGTGCGTGTGCGTGTGTGATAGGCACATATACACAATCAGACATATCTATCTATCTATCTATCTATCTATCTATGATTGAAAACACCATCTCTTTATATGCGTTGATGCGTGTATCATACATGTATGTATATCTTTTTTCACTTCTCTTTGTCTTATATATATATATATATATATATATGTATGTATATGTATATATATATATATATATATATATATATATATATATATATATTTGTATATGTATATGTATACGTATATGTGTGAGTGTGTGTCATTCGCAGACAGTAGTGTTTAGCTGTATTGCAGCTCATCAGTGCGACTATACAACTCAATGCCTCAAGCCTGGATCGAAACTCAACCGATTTGTTGTCAGTCAGAGCTACCATTGATATATGTATATATATATATATATATATAATTTCTGTCTTTCTTTCTCGAAACATATATATATATATATATATGTATATATATATATATAATTTCTGTCTTTCTTTCTCGAAATATATATATATATATATATATATATATATATATATATATATATATATATATATATAATTTCTGTCTTTCTTTCTCGAAATATATATATATATATATATATATATATATATATATATATATATATATATATATAATTTCTGTCTTTCTTTCTCGAAATATATATATATATATATATATGATACACATATTCACGTGTACATGCATACACACAGGAGAAAGCAGTAACGGCAGCAGATAATTTCTGCGACCTCATCACCCATAAGGGGTGATGAGGTCGCAGAAATTATCTCCAAATATCCAAATGAGAAGAAGATATACACTTCTCTAAAATGTAATATTTTAAGCTATTATTTAACAGAAGTTTGAAAGAAAATGGCAGCAAAAAGAATACTTAAATCCAGAAGCTGGACGATACATTTGAAAATTCTTGGACACATAATCAGGAAGGAGGGTTTGGAACACTTCCGCAATATATTGAGAGTATGTGATACAGGGGAAGGCGGCAATATTATCTGACATGAACTTGTCTGAATATTTGGCGGAATCCTTAGCAAACGGAGAAAGCGGTTAAAGACCACAAAAGGATAAAAAAATTTGGAGAGCCATGATCGCCCGGTTCATCAAATAAAAATAACTTAATTTTCGAACTTAATTTCTCCTCTTTGTAAAAAATAAAATCCAGATTATTCATAGAGAAAAAAAGAAGAAATAATGGAATTGCAATGATGCTTAGTCTATCGACCGTTAATGGCATGGCTGAACACGTTATATTCCAAGAAAGTTATAATTAGAGGAATTCATAGGACCCAATAATATAGAATATATTGCGTGTGCAGAAACAGTGTCAGTGTTGCAAATTATATTAATGAAAATCGTCACTTCGCTAAGAACAACGCTGAAAATAGACTTGACCACGGAGAAAGACTGGTCAACAGGTGATTATCTAGACGGCATTGATTTAGCCAAGCCGACATAACACCAAAACAGAAGCTGTCTTCCAGAATAGAAACAATAAGCTACTTTAGGCTTTGATATTGAAACGCATTAACAATTCCATGTAAGGAGTCGAAATCAAATCCTTGTAAATAAAGATAAGAAAATCTTTTATAACGAACACATAGCGGATATTATTATTATTATTATTATTATTATTATTATTATTATTATTATTATTAGAAGTAGTAGTAGCTGTAGTAGTAGTAACATATTTAGTATTAATAATAATAATAATAATAATAATAATAATAATAATAAAATACGAGGAGGCACGGTGGAGGAATAAGATTGAGGAATCGGAGAGCCGAGTTCGAATTCCAGTCGAATCCATTACATTCACTTACGTGCTTGGGAAAGGTTTTAATCCACTTCTTCTCCCTCCGGTTATGGGTAAATATCAGGACAAATTGGGTTCTATAGACTGGTCTGGGAGAAGGACAACTCTGAATTCAAACCCTGCGGAAGGTCGTTTGAGGATCTTGTGCCACGTGGTGCACCAATTCTCTGTATTTAGCCCTTGGTTGGTTCTTCACAAAGCCTTCAGAACTATAATCAAATCATATATGAGTTCCTATGAACTGAGATGCTTGACCCTCATACGTCGAATACAACGGGAGAGTCCATCAATAAAATGCACGATTGAATTTGGCATAAATACAGGAACAATTATAAGGACTATTGTTAATTATACGGCTAATATAAACCGCTTCCCTACAAGGAAACTTTTGGTATTTCCTGGCTGCCCCGCTAGTAAATACTAAAAGTATACCTGCTCTAGGTTGAATGTTATAAAATCTTTATCTTAAAACAATTTTTCCCAAGCCCGTCATCGCTCTTTCCAGCAGTGATGAGATTTCCTTCCTAACCTTTCGTTTTAAAAATCGTGTAAAAGTCATGTAGAACGTTAACATCTTCATTATATGATTATTTTCTCTTCGACATACATTTGCTATCCATTTTAGTTGTTGCTGCTGTTGATAGTCCTCAAGTAATGTGTTTTCTGTTATTTAGTACACCTTTTTGTTTTGGATTTTCTATATATATATATATATATATATATATATATATATATATATATATTTGTATATGTATATGTATACGTATATGTGTGTGTGTGTGTGTGTGTGTCATTCGCAGACAGTAGTGTTTAGCTGTATTGCAGCTCCTAAGTGCGACTATACAACTCAATGCCTCAAGCCCGGATCGAAACTCAACCGATTTGTTGTCAGTCAGAGCTACCATTGATATATATATATATATATATATATATATATATATATATATATATATATATAATTTCTGTCTTTCTTTCTCGAAATATATATATATATATATATATATATATATATATATATATATATATATATATATATATATATGATACACATATTCACGTGTACATGCATACACACAGGAGAAAGCAGTAACGGCAGCAGATAATTTCTGCGACCTCATCACCCCTTATATCTACAAATGTCCAAATGAGAAGAAGATATACACTTCTCTAATATGTAATATTTTAAGCTATTATTTAACAGAAGTTTGAAAGAAAATAGCAGCAAAAAGAATACTTAAATCCAGAAGCTGGACGATACATGTGAAAATTCTTGGACACGTAATCAGGAAGGAGGGTTTGGAACACTTCCACAATATATTGAGAGTATGTGATACAGGGGAAGGCGGCAATATTATCTGACATGAACTTGTCTGAATATTTGGCGGAATCCTTAGCAAATTGAGAAAGCGGTTAAAGACCACAAAAAGATAAAAATATTTGGTGAGCCATGATCTGGATTTGGATTTTCTAGCGCCAGAACATTCAAAGAAGGGTGGACTTTGTCAAGACCAACAGGCCTTACACGCCCAAAGTAATTTTTAACCACCGGTTTCAATACAGGTTTTGATGTACAGCATTGATTTGTATATAACTGACAGTTTAGATATCTCAGAATGAGTTTGGAATAATAATAATAATAATAATAATAATAATAATAATAATGATAACTGGTATCAACACCACCCAGACCCAGTTACAGAGATAGGACCTGTTACAATGTTATTGACCTACACAATACACGCAGACAGAACAATCAAAGCTAACCGCCGAGACATTGTTATTTGAGACCGCAAACAAGAAAAAAAGTGCTTATTTATTGATATGGCAGTCCCTGCAGATTGGAATGTGTCTTTGAAGATCTTCAAAAAGCTATAAAAATACAAGAACCTTGAATTCGAAATCCCAAAAATATCGCACATGGGAGCATCAACAATCCCTGCTGTCGTTGGAGCCTTCGGATTGGTTGGAAAAGATTCCAGTAGACTAATTGAAGGGATTGCTGGAAACCAATGCCTTAAAGAAACACAAAAAAATTGTTCTCGCGAGTACAGCCCACATCTTACGAAGGGCTTTATCAATGTAAAATATGTGTGTGTGTTTTTATTTTTTCATTGGCCATTGGAAAATGCCATATCATTTCTCACCTAAGGTCTCTGAGCGGGATCCGGAAAGAAATGTATACACACCAGAAAGCAAAGGAAATAAAATAAAAGCAATCATAATATGATACAAGGGCCTTTCTTGAAATGTAAATCTCAAAAATCTGGTCCATGAGAACATCAACAATTCCAGTTGGAGTTGAAGCCCTCAGATTTATTGGAAAAGATTCCAATAGACTTATAGATGTGATTCCTGGTAGCCCAAACGTTAAAGAAATGCAAAAAATTGCTCTTACGAATACAGCCCACACCTTACGAAGGGTTTTATCTATGTAAAATATTTTTTTTTTTTTCAAAATTGCTCTGTGGAAAATGTCATGATTCCATTTCTGACATTAGGTCTCTGGTCGGGACCCGGAAAGAAATGCGTACACACCAGAAATCAAGGGAAATAAAATAAAAATAATGATAATAATAATAGTTTGGAGGAAAAAAATGTGCCATCATTCAACGTTGTCAGTGTAAATAGACACAAATAATCTGACTACAAATGATATGATTGAATGTCACGAAAAAGAAAAAAAAATTGGAAAGAAATCGAAGCATAGGACACCGCACATTGGAACTTTGGCTAGAAAAGGGGGTATGTTTTCAGTGACATAAAATAATCTGATGAACCAAGTGCATTTGATAAGACAGGTTGACTAACTGAAGTAGAATTATCTGAAATTAAGAAAGGTGTCATTGAAGTCTCAGCAAACGTAGAAGAAATAGTTTATGTAGTTGAATCAGAAGTTATTCTTAAAGAGGGTGGAACAGCTCGTGTTTCTGAAGGGCGCGAATCTACTACTGCGGCTACTTGAGATTGAGAATGGTACAAATGAAACCAATTTGGATGAAGAATCTGTTGAAATGCGAAGGCGTATTATTGAGCTAATGAACACTTCACAGGACAGGCCAACCAACGAATATGAAGAGGTTGGACAGGAAGAAGATAAATGAGATCGCCAAGAATGTGAATATAATCATAGGACACGAAAGGTAACTCAAACACTCAATAGTATCAGATCGACAACGTTGTTGGCAGAGGGAAAACTACAATGAAGGGACGAAAGCAGAAAAATATTGAGGACCCTTGGTGGAAAAGGTACATAGGAAAGCTCTTAAGAAAGTATAGCAAGATTCATCAATTGTTCAAAAGACATTGGATACATTCTGAACACGAGCCAACCGACAGTTGGAAAGAAATGAATTTACCACAGCAATGGCTCGGATTGAGGACTCGGAGAGCCGAGTTCGAATTCTAGTCCAATTAAATTCACTTAAGAGCTAATACCCTTGAAAAATATATGAATCCTCTTCTTCTCCCTCCAGATATGTGTAAATAGCAAGACAGACCGGGTTCTACAGCCTTGGTCTACCGCAGAAAGAAATGGCAATCTACCTCGGAAAAAAAATCTGCCTCGTCAGTCAATATATCGAAAGATACATGATCGCCTAAGCGTGTATCACGCATGGCACATAAATGACTGACTGAAAGGAATGAAAGAGATCAAAGAACTCTGAGTCATCGAATTCAAAGTTTTCTGAAAGGAAATAAACAGTTTGAGAAGAACAGAAGTGCATTCAGTCAGAAATGCATAGGATGAACATAATGGCGGGTATGTGTTTTCCGATGCTGACCAAACCAAAGAGTTTTGGAAAAAGAAAACTTGGGGAAAAAGTGTGAGACATAAAATTGATGCGGTGTGTATTGAGAATGTGAATAAAGATGCTGAAACAGACAAGGTAACATCACAGTGAATGCAGACGATGTAAATAAGCAGGTAGCGAAGCTATCTACCTGGAAAGTCCCTGGTTGTGGATTCAGGGATTGGTGCTGAAGAGGTTTACAACAATTCAAGAACGGTTGACATTGCTGCTGGGTGATGATGTCCAAAGACAGGCAGTACCTGTTTAGATTGTAACAGGAAAAACGTCGCTGCCGATAACGGGCATAACAAAGGGGAAATATATTGGAAAATATCGTACCATTCAGGCTTAAACCTGTTGTGGCTGATACCCACCGGATTATTTACCAGACAGACATACACATTTCTGCTAGAACAAGGATTTTTACCTGTAGACCAGCAAAGATGTAAGAATGTTTCACAAACTGCAAAAAGACAGAATGCATAATCGTCAGTAAAAGGATGGGCCCGAAACGTGATTTACAGGTCGAGAACACTAGAATCAAGCAGACGCAGAAGTTTAAATATCTGAGGAGCTTTCTGACAAATGATGGTAAATACGACACTGAGACGTATTGGGATGGCCAAGGACACATTCCAAATGTTGGGCAGAGTATTGCGAGATAGGAAGATTTCTTTGGTAATGAAGAAAAGAATACTGAGATGTTACGTGACATGTGTTCTTCTTTACGGCAGCGAATGTTGAACTATTTCCTCAAAGATGAAGAAGAGACGAGCGAGATGTGGTTCTACAGAAAGATGATAAGGATATCATGGACCGAGCGTTTGAGCAACGATGAGGTCTTAGAGAGGATGCAAACAAGGAGGAGGCTTATACTTAACACCAGAAAGAGGCAGATGAAGTTTCTGGGACACATAATGTGGAAGGAGGGTCTGGAGAATCTGATGCTCACAGGTCGAATAAAGGAAAAGAAAGACAACGGAAAACAACGCTGACATACCAGAAGGATTAAGCAAGTGGATGACAGAATGTGGTGTGGGAGAGAAAGCAGAGGGAAGGAACTTGTTGAGAGCTGAAAAGGGATAGAGGGAAATGGAGAGCCATGATCGATTACGTCCTGAAATGGCACGACATATAAAAAGAAAAGTGATCAATGAAACAAACTTGAAGCATTGTAGAAGACAACATACTAACATATCAATTGCTTGGATTGAGTTCAAGAGGGTGAATGATTTCATGCCTTAATTCGTGAATCATTGAGACCTTGCAGATGTTTGGTGTTGCTGAAAACATAACTAACCATTTAATCAATAACACGACTGATTGGAAAAATAGGTTTTCCTCAAACTATATTTCTTGGAAGTGACATTATACAAATACGAATCTTCCAAGGTGACTCGATTTCACCCGTCTTGTTTCCCTTTGCATTCAATCACTTTTGTACCAAGAAAGGTGAGAGATGTTTACCAGGATGGAAAGACACTTTCATTCATAAATCATCTGCTAACGGATGACCCCAAACTGTCTTGGAAGTCAGAAAGCCAGATTGATTACTTGGCTAAAACTGTTCAAATATATAGAAGTGACATTGGCATCGTGTTTGGTTTTTCAAATATTCAGTAGCTTTACAGGAAACGAGGTAAAAAAAAACGGTTCTATTATTAAATGAAGAAATGAAGAAATTATAGGGCTTAATAGAAAGACCAAGAAGAGGATGACTGCGCATGGCATTTTAACCCTAAAACAAACGTAAACAGTTTGTATATAAAGAGGGAGAATGGAGATATAGGTCTTACAAGTGTTCAAGATTGTGTTGAAAGTGAGCATAGTACATTTACAAGTACCTGGCAAACGGTGATGAGGATCTGTTAAGATATTTGGCGCAAGATGCGTGCATGGGATGCCATTGACAAAGAGGAATTCAAAAGAAAATCAGACGGAAAGAGAATGGAATTTTTTAGGGGTGAGATTTTAATGTAATTTGAAAGAGATGCACACGTGATAAAGGACTGAGAAGTTCTGATCTAAAACGATGAACTGAAACTTGATAATTGAAACACAGGACCTCGTCCTTGTTATCAATCTCAAAAAATACCATACACACAATAAATCAATCATTCCAAATTGTAGGCTTTGTGTTGAACGCTCTGGGAATGGGACTCACCTGATCACTGGTTGCAAAGTGTTAGCTTAAAAAGAATATCAGAGACGCAATGATAAGGTATTCTTTTATGTATATGATAAGGTATTTTATGTATATTGGCCATTGTGCCGAATGTATAGATACCGATTTGCAGGAAATTTGTAAGAGCATCTACCTTGTAGAAAAATTGGAAATATTCTGGGACTGTGATTTTCAGAGAAACAGAGTGATACCCCATCGCCGGCCGGGTATTATTGTGCAAGTCAAAGACACCAAGAACATACATATCATTGATATTGCTTTTCCAAATGAAACGAATATAGCAAACAATGTGATTCAGAACATTAGAAATTATTAGGTTGGTGCAAAAATAATGACGTAATAATGTCGTTTTTTGACGTTAAAAATACGTCAAAAAACGACATTATTACGTCATTATTTTTGCGCCAACCTAATAATATGATTTGAAAGTTGAGATGGCAAGATTGTTTAAAATTGAGGAATGTGATTCCAGTGGTGATTCCAGTAGTTTCCAATAAAATTGTATATT
>OZ010590.1:43385965-43390965 GCA_963932145.1 Acanthosepion lycidas | reverse complement strand
AATTTTTATACCTTTATAGAGAAATAATATAAAAAATATTAAATACTATATATTCGACTCTTTTTATTATTATTAGTGTTTAATTCTTTTGCTGTTAATTCTTGAGGAAAATGAATCCAGTTTCATATGTTTGGGTTTTAATAGAATTCTAAAAATAGCTTTTTAACTCAATTATTGCCGAAGAAATATAGACTATTAACGGGGTCAAGAGAAAAACTGTCTTTTTGACACGCTGTATTTTTTGTGGGTAAGGATGTCAAAATTTTATAAAGAAAAGAGGAAAAATGATTTTTTTTTTTTTTTAAATCAAGCAAAGAAAAAAGATAAAAAAAAATATCGACTTACCACAGCTGTTTATAAACAATAATGTGTTGAATAAAATTCAGAAATGTTTTGAGATTTTTTATCCATAATATTGTACGAAAGACGACGCTGGAAAAAAAATTTCATCAACCTAATAAATGCTAGAAAAGTCGGATTTTATCAGACAATGAAATTATATAACCTATATTTTGCCTCAAGAAATTAAGGACATAGAAAGATCAAGCACGTTTGCTTGCTTCTCCGAGTTAGAGTTGAAATCTAATGTACGTAGAGACGCTTCTCGTTCCTCGAAACTAAGACGGCTTGAGGATTTGTTTCTGGAATAGTATTTGAAGGGATTTGTTTTTAGAATTATTTCTCTTTGTTGAGGTGCAGAATTGATGATATTAAAAGAAATTCTGTCGAATTGTTTTCTTTGAGAAGACGTTAATACTTCACGATTCTTATGGATTACAAAACCGAGATGTGTGGATCTTTATGCAAAACAGACAGCGTCTGGGCCGATGCCACAGCAACGTGTGACGAAGCTATAAAAGATTGCATAGAAATTTGTTAAATTGAACTTAGTCTGGCACAATGTTATATAGAGTGTAATGAAGAATTGTTTATATTAGGTTGGTGCAAATATAATGACGTAATAATGTCATTTCTTGACGTTATACGTCAAAAAACGACATTATTACGTCATTATTTTTGCACTAACCTAATAATATGGTTCTAGTGGTTGACGTTCGAACCAAGGTAAAAATCAGTATTTTGAAGTCTCAATTCGCAACTCAAGCAGCAAAATTTCTATTCACGAATTATCAATTCGCAAACACAGCAGCAACATTTCTATTTCTGAATTCACAGTTCGCAACTCAAGCAGCAAAATTTTTATTCTTGAAATCTCAATTCGGAAATCAAGCAGCAACATCTCTATTCCTGAATTCTCGACTCGCAACTCAACCAGCAAAATTTCTATTTTGGAATTCTCAATTCGCAAATCAAGCAGCCAAATTTCTATTCTTGAATTCTCAATTCGCAAATCAAGCAGCCAAATTTCTATTCTTGAATTCTCAATTCGCAACTCAAGCAGCCAAATTTCTATTCATGAATTCTCAATTCGCAACTCAAGCAGCAAATTTTCTATTTTTGAATTCTCAATTCGCAACTCAAACAGCAACATTTCTATTCTTGAATTCTCAATTCACAACTCAAGCAGCAAAATTTTTGTCCTTGAATTCTCAATTCGCAACTCAGACAAGCAATTCTATTTTTGAATTTTCAATTAGCAACTCAAGCAGACAAACAATTTCAATGATAGTGTATATGTGGAAATGAGAAAGAAAAGTAAGTGGAAAAGTATGAAAGATCTTGAGAGAGGTGTAAAGAAAAATTAAGAAAAGGAAAAGGCCAACAGTGAGGATGAGAAATAAATTTTTAAAGATAGAAGTTAGATAACGTTTTTAAGGAGTAAGATACAGATAAATACGTGTAATTGTCATTTGCATAAATCGACATCCGATTCGTTAACCTAAATTAAAAAACACACACACACACAACGGAAAAGTATAGATACATTTGTGATGACATTAGAAATAACGAATGAAGAAAATCATTAGACAATCCAAATTTAACGTCTACTTAATTTACGACGCCGATGTATATATGAAAATTTGTCGTCTGGTTTGCATTGACTAAAATGTATACATGAGAGGAGAAGATGAAAGAGAGGAAGAGAGAGACAAGGAAAAAAGGTTGAGAGGAAAAGAAAGAAAGAAAAGAGGGGTATTTAGAAGAGAAATAATATGTAATCAACAGCAATTTGAAAAAGCATGTAATTTTCCCTTACAGATTACAAATTTAAAATAAACATATCAAAATATTTAATCCAGTAAAAACCTACTGTTTATTTCCATATACACGAATATACAGATATACATATACACACACATAACCCCCCCATATATATATATATATATATATATATATATATATATATATATATATATATATATATATATATATATATATTAGCTCCTATTACTGTCGAACACTGTCTATTCTATTCTTATATTATGGATAGAATCAATTTCGGAGTATCACTTAAGAACATTCCCACCACGAACAAAAAGGATTATTTCGTCCATCTGACACAACAAACAGAAAACCTTATCAGAAGAATGAGATGGAAAGCTTACTTCTTTAAGAGACCGAGGGTGTTGAAACAAAATGGCTATTTTTGTAGTGATTTTATAACATATTTATGTTATAAATTTTTTTAAAAATAAATAATTATACATATATATATATATATATATATATATATATATATATATATATATATATGATAGGGGGGGCAGAGAGATGCTCGCAAAAACAACGGAAATGTTGCAATAAAGAGGTCAAGCTAATGTGGTATATATCAACATAGAAAATATCAAATACGTGGAAAGAAAGCCAACGGAGAAAGTCGATAGACTGAATTACAGAGCTAACGAGTGATACATTATGGACAGTAATTGATATGGAGAGATTAACAAATATGAAGAGAATGAGATAACTAGATATTTAGAGACTTTCCAATGTATTTTATTCATGATTTTAATAATATTTTTAATATGTTTAATAAATTATGCAAGGGAAGTACGACAACAAAATTCCACAATTAACTACGTGTTCGGGTACGGATCTATTGACCTCCCCTTTTATATATAAACCTTTCAAGGTGGTCGCATACACATCTCTATACGATTATATCTAAGTTTCAGATAGATAGATATTAGGTTGGTGCAAAAATAATGTCGTTTTCTCACATATGTTAATATGTGAGAAAACGTCATTGTTTTGCAACAACCTAATAGATAGATAGATAGATAGATAGATAGTCAAAGTTTTATAACTACGTAGATATATATGTGCGGGCTATATAGACGTACATATACCAAGTACAAAAACAAAGTGAAAACAATGTCTAAATAATGTAAAGAAACTATGTAGACATATGCACTATCCCTCTCGCTTTCTCTCTCTCTCACTCTCTCTCTCACTCTCTCTCTCTGTATATATATATATATATATATATATATATATATTAGTAGTCGTAGTAGTAGTAGTAGTAATCTTATAAGTATAAGAAACTATACTTGTTCCGAAAACTTTCGGTGTCTTGATTTGCAAATAATCAAACCAATACCAAAGGGAAAAAAGGATATATATATATATATATATATATAAAAGAAAGAACCAAGAACATGTACGTTAGCCGAAAATAATCGTCTAGCATGGAAGTCCAAAGCCCAAAGAAAAAAACAAACGATACGAGTACGCAAAATAAGTAAATAAACTGCTCAATGCAATCTATTAACTATATATATATATATATATATATATATATATATATATATATATATATATATATATATATATACATATATATATATATATAACTATATATACAATATATTAACTATATATATATATATATATATATATACATATATATATAACTAGATAACTATATATATATATATATATATATACATATATAAATATATATATATATATATATATATATATATATAAATATATATATATATATATATATATATATATATATATATATATATATATATATATATATATATATATATCCTATCCGTAGCGACTCTAGTTCATTCATGTTTGTCGGTTTGCAATATTTAACAAAATATACAATTGGTATAACTTAGATACTAAAATAATTCCTTTACTCTAACTAAAATATATAATTTTAAAATCGCTAGTCAGATATGTTTTTCTTTTGTTGAATAACGTGTCTATTTATTTCGAGTGTTTTTTTGCACATATGTGTATGCGTTAGTGCGTTTAGGTATATCGCTGAGAATTTTAAGTTTATGATCATTACTGATGACTGTTATCATATTTCCTCAACACTACACTAGTCACACTCCTCCCCCGAACACTCCAGTTGACGAGTTAAGGGTTTTTTCGATTTTCGTCGACTTTAATTAATTTAATTGGACATCAGAAAACAATAATTTGAAATAAAAACGTGTTCTTTGAAAAGCGGGGCATGCAAGGCATTAGAGATTTTTAAAAGGTTATTTATAAAATTAAAGCAAGAACACTTCCTATTCAATATCTCCACCTCAGATAGGGCTTAGATCAAGGTACCCAAACAAGACACGTTAATTTTATCTCATTCTTTTTTTACTTATTTCTTCTTACTTTCTTCTTAATTATGAACAGTATTTCGGTCAATATTTTGACGTACGTGGTTAAAACAATTAATTTTGGATCCAGCTAAATTCAAGAGTGACAACGTCGCACTACGAAATATTTTTGTTGCTTTGAAATAGATATAATTGAATGTTGAAACACTCGGGGTAAGCGGCACATACCCGACCGCCGGAGTCACCACGGATATTCAAGAAATCTGAAGAAAAACTCGAGAGCCTGTATAGAAATATAGAGTGTGAACACATATTCACTATACTGTCCAAACAGAAACTTTCTCATATTAACAAGGCTTGGATCAACACGTGGTATGGTTTTCAGGCAATTTCCAAAGGAGCTGCACGCTGGAATCGACCTCGATATATATATATATATATATATATATATATATATATATATATATATATATATTGACTTTGTCTATTTCCTCAATATATAGGTTCATGCATAGCAAG
>OZ010590.1:43370965-43380965 GCA_963932145.1 Acanthosepion lycidas | reverse complement strand
GTTTTGAATTCAGAGTTGTCCTTCTCCTAGACCAGTTGCTATCCAAGGCTATAGAACCCAGTCTGTCCTGCTATTTTACCCATAGCTGGGGGGAGAAGTAGAGGATTTACACCTCACAAGGGTATTAACACATAAGAGAATGTAATGGATTCGACTGGAATTTGAACGCGGCACTCCGGTTCCTCAATCCAAGCCGCTATCCATTACTCCACCGTATATATTCAGGAATCGCCATCGTCATGCAACTGGTATGACATAATCTTCATTATTAATATTTTATTCGAGTTGATGTTGACTTTAATGTGTTTATCAGTAGACCTGACGAATTTTAAATGTTCGCTAAGTTAGAAAGATACAATATACAGATACAATATACGATCGGTGTAGGTTGTTTGCTATACAACATATATAGAAATATATTACGGCTTGTGCCTCAATATACAAGTCCTGTAAATTTATATAGCTTTGGAACAGTTCATTTTATAATTTAGTCTGGCCTCATTTACCGGTAGGCCTTAGTTTTGGGCCACCGGTAGTTGTCTGTGTGTTTGTTGGTCGACCTATACGTTAGATATAGGCCTAAATCAGTATTTTATGCTAAAAATCTTGTGGTTGGCTTGTACGCAAGGTTGATTTGTACTTCGCAATTTATGGTATATATGACAAAAAATACAGTTTTAAGGTATGCTCAATATGAGGAATAGAGCGTATGTAAGTACAAAAGTGGACATTGAGGTCGTAACACCTAGCGGCAGAATCTTCATGCCATATATATATATATATATATATATATATATATATATATATATATATATATATATATATATATATTTATATAATTCTAATGTACAAGATCCTAATGTACAGCCAGTTAGATCAGGTCTAGAGGAATGTAGGACGCCCATGGCTAAGATACAAAGACAAGCTGAAAAGTAACTTGTCAGCAGTTAATATAACACATAACATCCTTGAGCGCTTAGGTTTGGAGCGGGTAGAATGGAGATCAACGTGTTTTAGTGGCAATTTTCAATCTGCTTGTCTGAATCATCTTCAAGAAGCGAGTGCAAGATCTAAAAGGTCAACCAATCTAACAGTGATCTCATCTCACAATCCTCACACTTGCTCCATATGTGGCCTCCTTTGTAAATCAATAGTGGGTCTTAAATGTCACTTAAGATTAGCTCATAAACTTTCATAACTGAATCAATAAGCTGGCAGATCCTCATACGTCGAAACCGACGGTGGAGAGTCCATTATATATATATATATATATATATATATATATATATATATATGTGTGTGTGTGTGTGTGTGTGTGTGAGTGTGTGTATGAATAGCGAGTGATTTATGCTCTTCTCAAGGGTATTTTTGCAAAGAAACTAAACAAAAATACAACATCTTTAATGGAAATTGAACTCGGTTCGTCGATTCCACGCTTTACCATCCAACTTATATACAAATGAAAAATCTTGTCGAGATCTTTGATGGTACCTCGAACATGAGAGTACCCTTTTTCAGTTCCGTTCATAGTTTTTCTATCACTGTATTTTTGTAAGTTACGTATTTATTTTCAAGTTTCAGCGTTCGGAAAAGTAGTTTCGCCTCCAGTATGTTAAGACGTTGCTACATTTCCTTTTGAAATCATTTGACTTGAAGACTGTTTGATGTTAGCTTATTGAAACCGAAAGAAAAAAAACGATATCCGCGGAACTTAGAATGGCAGAGGGATGTGTTTGTATTTGCTTGTCCGCTAAAGAAATCATAAAAGATTGTTTTTGTTGCCTTTTGAGTAGAAAAGAGCCTTTTTCTTCAAAATCAACCTCAATCGCAAAAGGCAAATCAAATAAAAGTCAGTAAGCTGTTATACAATCCACATAGTCACTGTTGTTTTCTTTCCACTTGTATTGATAAATTAGCCTTGTAACGTGTCACATTTTTTTCTGTAAGTAAATAAAGACTGATTTTAAACATTTTATAATTTGTGGAGAAAAATGATGCATTTTCAATATTACTCAATGATCTGGCCGATATGACCTCCATTTAATGGCTTTATTATATATTTGGGATAGGAGTCATTCACTTGTTCAAATTTAAATTTAATTTAAATCAAATTTAAAAAAATCTATAACGGGTGCAATAATAGATCGATCTGACCCCTTTGAGATGTATTTGACGCAACATTTTATTGAATGAACTGATTAGCAGATTTCAACATTGATATGACAATTGAATTGTCGCAACAAATATGTATTGTAAGGCTCTACAAACTGATTGGTGATTTCTTGCTCAATCTGACGTCAATATTGTCTCATTTAGATCTTGCCGATGTGACCTCCATCTTCTGACTTTCTCCTTCTATATTTTGGATAGGAGTCATTCCTTTGTTCAAATTTAAATGTAATCTAAATCAAAGGGAAAAAAAGTTTCAGTGTTAGGGTGCTGCCACCTCCTCCTTTGATCAAAATGAAATATACTTATCCAAATACCCTAGGAGTCATTCCCATGTTCAAATTTAAATTCAATTTATATCAAAGGGAAAAAAAAATCAGTGGAGTGCCCCCCCAGAAACCCCCTTTGATCAAAATGAAATATACTTATCTAAGTATCCAGAGTAATGCTATTATATATGTGGTTATGGGGTTCTATCTTCAAAACCCTTGGATGAGTTCAATAACAAACAAAATAAAAAAATAATAATAAAATAGTCTTTTATACTTGAATAATGAATATATGATCGTTGAAAAAAGTTTGAATTATCAATTAATGATATCAGAAGTTGATATACAATAGAACATCAACTGAAGATGACTACTGAAGGTCAGGTCCTTAATTTTTAACGACAATGACGGGCAACGCTTGATAAAAGGAGCTTCCAATCTAAACCCTCTCCGAAGTTTTTCATTGCCAAATTTTTAAAACTGCTGTAAGAGACTGTTTTTGAGAAGGTATATATTTATCTCACCGTATGTTAAAGAAGAAATATCGCCCGTTTCCCTTTTATATACAGAAACTTTGAAAGTAAAATGTTGAAGTTGTTCTCTGCTAAATATTATATGTCCAGTCGATTCCTTTTAATATATAATATATAATTATTTATGCCAGGTCACTTTACGGGTCCTACTGGTAACATGTGACCCAGTGTTTCTTCCCTCCTGGCAGGATCACTGGCGCCTAAACCTGTTCCCGTACAAATCTTTTCCAATAAGGAGGGTGGCTAGATACATCGAAGGTTAAAATCAAAACCTTGTCAAAAGGTGGATGAAGCTTCTTTTCAGGTCAGGACCTAGCACAATGGGGCAGATCCGTACCAATAGCGATGTACGCAGGCAATGGAGCGATGAAGCATCGCTTGGCGGAGGGCTTCTTAGACTGAAGTTAACAGCTTGGAAAGTTCTGTCGACTGAATCAATGGTCACGTGTCCTCGACTTCAAGTTGGGGAACATTAACAGGAGTGACAAGACACGTAACGGATGAATGAATAACTCATCAGTTTTCTACTGAGAAATGAATTGGTTAAGTGCTTATTTGTTCAGCTATCCAACGACCACATCAGGTTCTGGAAATTATGGTAATGACGAATTATTCTTGATGTCCTAGCTCAGATTAAATCTGTTCAAATATTGATTAAAAATCTAGTCTGTATTAACATATTAAATCAATGTTTAGACGCTTTTGTACAAGGGTCAATTATTCGTACGCATAACACAGATATGTTATGGTGAAAGCGCGAGTAATTCACAGTCTGAAAGTATTTAACACGTTTTTAGAAAGCCTTTTGATATTTATCTATAGTACTTATTTATATAGTCGAAGACGAGTCACTTGCACAATGTTTAATGTCTAGTGTGGCCGAGTGGTTAGCGCGTTCGTATTCTAAACTTGAGACCCGGGTTCGAATCTTACCATGGTCGATTTGTTTTGGTATTATCAGACTGGAGGGTCCCACTGTGCGCTACCTTTGTAAAGTGCCTGAAAACCATACCACTGGTTGACCTAAGCCTTGTGAGAGGAATTGGGGAGACGGAACCCCTGGGTGCACCGTGCTAGCACAAAATCACAAGTCATCGTGTCCGAGGGCTTGAGCGTGCTGGCCTTGTTCAAATTGATGATCACGCACTTTTCCAGAAATTCTAACTAAGGTGTGCTCAGCATAGTTGCAGTGTAAACCATAGGTGGGCTCTGTGGATGTTGAATAAACACAAAGGCGCCTGAGCAAGCGTCTGCAATAGGGACGGGTATCCTCGAATATGAGTGGCCAGCTATACATGCATACCATGTCTAGCGTATCACTGTTCTAGCTGATTCCGTATTTCTTTTGAACCTAAGAACTGAACCACTTAATTTTTCTTGGTGAAAAAAGCGGCAAGTTTGTTATTGAAACTTAACTATTCTTACTTTGATGTAAATGATCGCGATTTTATTTCTCATTGTATGTATCCTCTGTTTAAGCATATCCTTGATGTTTTGTCTGCAATAGATTCTGTTTATAATTTTCCATGGGATCTTTCTTCTCATTTTCCTGTTGTTTTTCTCATTTTTCTCTTTTTCTATGATTTTTTGTTTTTGTTAACTTGTTCTTGTTAAGAGCGACTGCCATAATAATATCTTTGTTTTGGGAATCCCATTATAGTCATATTGAGTCCACTTCCACCTTTTTTTCTCTATGCATAGGGTCTGTTTCTGGTTTCTGTATAGCAGAGTCTCGCGTATTGTCAGTAATTTTTCGGTCCGCCGATCAATCGATTTATTTAATTTGTTACTTATCTAGCATCAATTCGATATTGCTTGCGACCATATTCGGTTCAGACATCGCTTCTCGTCCGATCACTGAAGTTAAGCCACTCCAAACATTGATAGTGCCTAGGTGGGTGGCTGCTTGGTAGGTGGAAGTTTGGATGTACGGGTGCGGTGTCTTGAATAAAGTCTCAGAATTTACAAGCTTAGAAGTACAGAAAAGAGTTTACTGTTAAACACTTTTGTTTTAAACTTTCATTTAACCATCGCTAGACTCCAGAAGTGCAACACACTGGGCCTTCTTGGCTTCACGTGTAACACTGACTTGAAGTGGAGGGGATTACAACGAATCAATAGCTGCATCTACTGCAAGGCTCAATGCGACAGAATCTATCTTGTACATTTACAAATTTGCCATTCGTCCGTGCAGTGAATACTGTTGCAATAACTGGAAAATTTGCTCCTGATGTGCATCCATAGATTCTCGACTAATTACAAAGTAATGTAATGTAATCGATTCTGAACAGGCATTCTGACTTCAGTCACTTTCTCACCGACATTATGTGGCTTCCCTCTGTCTTTTCTATCAATATTTTCATGGTAACTGCTCTAACAAGCTTTTCTTCCCTGGTGCCCTGACTACATGAATGAAATGTCAATGGCCAACCGCTGGAGCAAGTAGATCAGTTCTCGTATCTGGGAAGCATTCCGACATCAACACCCGCATGCAAAAAGGACGTGGAGATAGAATCAGGGCAGCCCACTCCGCCTTTGGCCGACTCAACTGCTGCATATTTAAAAACCACGCACAGACGATGGCCACCAAAATCATGGTATTCCGGGCAGTAGTCCTCTGCACCCTTTTATACGCTTGCATAACATGGACCCTATATAGAAGCGAGGTAAAAATGCTAGAACGCTTGCAACAACTGAAGCTAAGGCAAATTCTTAACATCTCTTGGGAGAGCTACACCACCAACACAGAAGTGCTGGACAGAGCCTCAGTGAGCAGCGTCGTGGCCACTATTATCTACCACCGCCTCCGCTGGGCAGGACACGTCCACAGGACGGATCCTTCCAGTCTCCCCAAGAATGTATATGTCGAGCTGGCCATTGGGAACAGACCCCGAGGAGCACCCAAAATGCCCTACAAGGACCAACTAACGCGCACCCTGATACTTACCAACATCAGCTCGTCCTCGTGGGAAGAAACTGCCAGGGACTGAACGACGTGATCAATACGCGAAGGCATCGCGGACTACGAGGAAACGAGGAGGGAGAATGAAGAGGCAAGGCGACGAAGGAGAAGAGAGCGCTGTGAACGACCCCGTCCACCCCCTCCCCTCCCCTGTGAGCACTGTCCGCGACTGATCCACCACCGACTGGGTCTCGCAAGTCATGTCAAACATAAACATCAACCGTGAAGATAGGACTTAAAAGATTGGCAGAACCCGATACTCGGACACGACTGGGAGCCGACGAGTTAATGCAACCCAACCGTCACATCTACTCCAACAGTTTCTTTTCTCGTCGCACTTCCTACCGGCGGAACTCCCGTCTTTTCAGTTGCTTCCTTGACAATTAAAGTCTTCAAAAATTTAAACGCAAAATCAATCACCATTTTCTGTCTTCTGGAATCCCGTTCATCTTTTTATCCTTTCCCCAATTCTTCCTATTTTCAGTCTTCACATTCACGTTCATTTCCTGTAACCCCCTGCGTACTAGTGGCATTTCCGCATTGCTTAGCGTGGAATGATTAAAAATGTTTTGGAAAGAAAAAAAAAGAAGAATTAAGACTGATTCATTTTTTAGGCTATTTTGAAAGGCGCATTAACAAGCGCCTCTTGGACGTGTGAGTCCGATTACCTTAGAATTATTTGTTTATCGTACGCACAAGTTATCCTTTGATTTTTTTTCCTACTTCTTTTTTAACATACCTTTAAATCTCATTGTTTGCTGTCGGGATCGGTTCAGACTTAATAATATCATTGGGAGAAAAGCTATAACTCACCTTCAGCCATTAACAATGACAGAAAGATGTTTTCTATCGGCCAACTGGTACCTAATGAGTGAAATATTTCGAAAACATTGCAGACACATATTTTATGTTATTCAACGAAGATGTTAGCCTTTCTGTAAGGTTCTGCTCTTGGCTACGAACACATTAGCTTATTTGTAAAGTTATTCATCAGGTCACGAGTATGGTTGCCAGTCTATAGCGTTCCTCTGTAGCAGGCATGGGGAACCTTTTCCGATTAGTGGGTCCTATGAGATATGGTTCATCATAAGGCGGACTTCACGATTAAAAATGTTGAGATAATTTTTCATTAAAGATGCCTTAGTAATTTTCAATACAGAACAACATATGCGTTAGCGTCTGTCTTAGGAATCGGGAAATGATGATTTTTTTTTTTTGGAGAAAAGAATTTTCTATAATTAAAAAAAAATAAAGACTTGGTTTAATATTAACGCAGATGACAGTGTGATTAGCACACAGCGCTTCATGTGTTTAATTTCCAATTTGTTCACTTCAAAATAAAATAAATAAATAAATAAACAAAAAAATAAATAAATAATAGATTTCTTCTCCAGGTGGAAATGTAAGGATCCTATTTTGAAACAAGTATTTATAATCAGAAATAAAAATATTTTTTTAAAATTTTCAATGTTCATAAATAAACTTCAGGTTAACTGTGAAAGCCAAGGTGAACTATGGAAGACACTAAGTGATGTAATTTAATACCTAATAAATGGAAATGAATGTATGTTGTTACTGTTGATGCTGATTTTTTTTTTTTTTTTTTAATGCAAATATCTTTTTTTTTATTCTAGTTTCAGAAATAAATTTACGTATTAATTTATTTTAAATAATAGAAAGTTTGGAATTTAACCATTTTGTTTTAATTTAAAAAGAATAACAGTCATTTATGTTGGCATGAAAAAGGAGTATATCTTTTAAGAAAGGAGATATTTGGAAAAAAATCCACGACAAAGATTTATATTTTGGTAAGATTCGGTAGCGTCACACCACAAGAATTGTCGTAAATTACTTTCTCTTTTAATAAGTGCAGCATTCTTTAGATCGAAGTTGATTGAAATACTTTCTATGTATGACTAATGTATTTACCAATTTGTTATGCAGAAGGTCCTTTTCATTTCCAAAGATAATCAAGAAGTTTACTTTCTTTAGTAGGAAAAATAGAAAAGTTTTGACGGAAAAATCAACAACAACATTAACAACATGCATCTACTTCCGTTTATTACGCATTAAGTTGCATCACTTAGTGTCTTCCATAGTTAACCTTGACAGAGGTGGTGTAAACGGCTCGCATTGGGAAATCGTTAAGCCTAGTTTGAGTGCCAGTCGTATTTGTTCCATCCACTTTCGCAAAAATACCCTTGGGAAAGTTATGAATTCATTTTTTATTCGGTGTGTGGGGGGGGAGTTATGAATTCACCTTTTATTTTATTTCAGTTATGGGTTAAATTGTAGGACTCATATCTGAAAAAAAAAATGATTGTTATTCTAAAAAAAAAAAGTTAATGAAATATTCACTCCTAATAATAGTTATTCTTGCACTCCAAAATAATTTTCTCTTTAAATACCAATAAGAGATTGATAGACGGTAGAAATAAATCAATTCTATCGATATTAGGAAGGGAGAAGTTAAAAACTATTTGTAGAAAGAATTTTTATGACTCATACCCAACATTAACAGTAATTGTTCAGTTAATGGATACCAACTGTTTCCTGTATGGAAACGGTTGTTTTTCACCATTACAGTTGAACCTCGGTTCACGAATTTAATTCGTTCCTGAAAGCCGTTCGTAACTCGAAACGTTCGCAACCCGAAACTACC
The DNA here is from genome assembly GCA_963932145.1 of Acanthosepion lycidas. Lineage (NCBI taxonomy): Eukaryota > Metazoa > Mollusca > Cephalopoda > Sepiida > Sepiidae > Acanthosepion > Acanthosepion lycidas. Next base: position 43,372,370 of record OZ010590.1, on the reverse strand, counting down.
AATAGGAATCAATGTAGAGGAAAAAGATACAGTACAATAAAATTGGAAAATAAAAGCACGCCACAACACACGAATGTTCGGGTTAACTCGATTCGGCAATAAAGTTTGAGAACCGAAATTTTGTTCGATAACCGAGACATTTTCATCTCAAATTTTCTGTTCGAAAACCGATTTGTTCGACATGTGAGATGTTCGAGATTCGATACGATAGAAATATGTAATAATATCCGAAATAGTACAAACATGATACCGTCCTGGGTAAGACGATAAACTGCATCCGTGTCCTGGGTAAGACGATAAACTGCATCCGTGTCCTGGGTAAGACGATAAACTGCATCCGTGTCCTGGGTAAGACGATAAACTGCATCCGAGCCCTGGGTAAGACGATAAACTATAGTCGTTTCCTGGGTAAGACGATAAACTCCATCCGTATCATGGGTAAGACAATAAACTACATTCGCGTTCTGGGTAAGACGATTAGTTACATCCAACAGAAAGCCCTCTGATCATGAGCTTTCAGGATCGTGGAACCATATTTTAATTACTGATGTTCCCAAGTCCAACTAGACCCGCGGTGGCAGCACCTGTTAGGGACCAAGCTGTCGGAAAATCGTTGACCCACAAACTGGGATCAAAATACTATGAAAGTGGAAACATAGGTTTTAATACCAGTAATACCTTTTTGTAAAACGTTATTATCAGCAATGAGTTTTTGAAGAAAATAATTATTACCAGCAGTATATTTTTGAAACAAAAATATTACCAGCAATAAAAGTCTTGTCGGTATTAAATAATCCATAGAGGTTGATATACAATAAAGCAAACCAAACCAAACCAAACCAAACCAAACAAGCATGATAATGAGTTTTATTTTTTCATGGGTTGTGACATCATTCGGTATTGTTTCGAATATCTGAATGCACTCTCTGACATCGTCAGAATCACAAGTTTTCACGGTTCATATTTTTGTTATCTGGTTCTTTTATCGGCAAACTTATCGATTAGTTGTTTGTTAATTTGTACTAGGTTCTTCGGTGCTAGTAAATACTGGATTGAATTTTCAACGTCTTTTTTCTCTGGCCTTTTCAATATTGGGAAACGAATCCATAGGAAGTTGCATTCAAAAAACAACTCCCTGTATGCAATACTTGGAGAACTCCAGAGAATCCATGACTCCTAGTATAATACATAATGGAGGCAATAAGAAACATGTCTCCAATGTTAAGGACGATGATGAAATCGATAAAATCGATATCAAAATCGATATGGATTACACTTCTGAAAGATTTTTACCCAAGGATGTGAATTCTTTTTATATTTTTCCCGAAAACAAACTAAATTTAGTTCACATGAGTTATTTATATATTGGACTCATGCAGATCAGCACTGGGACCGACTTTTGCGA
>OZ010590.1:43355965-43368465 GCA_963932145.1 Acanthosepion lycidas | reverse complement strand
TCCTCACTGGGTACCCCATACTTTCGACCTTGTGCCACATCTAAGCCGGGCTTTGAAAATAGCTATTACAACAGATGTTTAGTTCTTATTTTTTTTTTTTTTTTTTACGACCTAAAGGTTATTTAGTTTCCTTTCTAAGGCTGCTATTAACACAACCTAATTTTATTTTTTAACTGAGAATCACCAATATAGATAATGAAAACACGTTCTACCTGTTTAGAAATGCTTACATTGTCTTTTGGGTGACGTTAGAAGTCAAACTTTTACAACATTATAATGGAACGTTGCGAATAACGCTATGGAACGTTGTAGAAATATATCAGCGCTTTGTAGAGCTGATCTTCTCGTTTCAACCTTGTCTCCTTTTCTACTCTTCCTTCCAGCCATGAACTTCGATTCATCCTCCTTTTAACTTTTCTATTATCTCTTCATTGTACTACATCTTTCTTTCTTTCTTTCTGTTGAGGGATCCTCCCATTTTTACACAAATGGACTCACCCAGGATATATATATAGACTACTGCTAGTGAATACCGGAGGGAAGAACGAGAACGAGAACGAGAACAAGCCCGAGCACGAGCCCGAGCTCGAGCCCGAGCCCGAGCCCGAGCCCGAGCCGGAGCGAGCAAGAGTCACAGTGAGCAAGAACGTAGACTTGGTAAGAAGTCATACAGTGATACCAAAGAATGTATATATATTTTGCTACTAACCCGCATTCATGGAACTACTAACCTTCATTACCAGTTTGTATTATTACATTAATACATTTATTTTCCTATATTCATTCTTGGCGTTTGTTATTTATTGGTACCGGATTTTATCCCGGAATCCACAACACTTTCTTTCTTTCTTTCTTTCTTTCTTTCTTTCTTTCTTTCTTAACGTCTCCCACACGTTCTTCTTTTCCGTTTCCTCTCTTTATCATTTTTATTTTGTCCCACCTTCTCATGTTCCTATTTACTTTTTCTTCTATCTCCGCTTGACTTTCTCTCTTTATCCTCTGCAATTTCAAATTGATGGCGGAACAACGTTTAGGATAGATAGCAAAAAGGCAACATTTATTAACTATAAAGGATATGAAATTATGGAGAGCCAACGTCTCGAAATGACACGAAACATTAAAGAAGAAACATTTCTAGTTCGCATTTTGTGCAGTTCTCTTTGATAACAAGTATATATGTCTTATTACAATTTTTTTCAAGCATTTCAACCCTAGCAAGGCGGGGAGCCACTAGCACGGAAGGGGTTACAGAGGATTTGGAGCGAGAGCAGATAGGAATGATATAAGAGAGGATGAGGAAAAGGATAGATCAAGGCAACTGGAGATGTCGATTAACATTACATTTGAATAGCTGGAGATTATAGCTCTCAGGGAAACTGGAATAGAGAAGGGAGTTCCACAGGCGAGATATGAAGCTATTGGAGTAGAAGAGACGGTTACATTTAACAGTTTCAACAGTGAAAGGGTGAGAGCGGAAAGCCAGCCTCGTAGGACGCTTGAATTCGCGAAGTCTGGGAACCAGCGAAAGCAGCTTATCGGAGCAATTACTATGAAAGTATTTGTAAAAATGACAGAGAGAGGCGACGGCACGTCTGTTAGAGAGCGACTGCAGACGAGATGCCAGATCAGAGCTAATTACATTGCATTGACGTTTAGTTCTTATTTCCCGCGTTTCTTTACTGCATCTGCTAAAAATTCTTGTAGTTTCTTTTCTAACAAAGCTTATATTTTTAAAACTGAGCAAAAATAATTTAGATGATGAAGACACGTTCTACCTTTCTGGAAATTATTATATATTTTCTGTTTTGTGACGTTACAACATTTTAACATTTCAATGTAACCTAGTCTACTAAGAAATATTATGACTAATAAATCCAATCTCAATTAATAATTTTATGTAACACTGTAGAAATACAACATCATTATTTTATTAGCTGAGTTGCTGCCATCGTTTCAACATTCTTCCAAACTTGTCTTACTTATCTTCCGTTGCAAAGGACAGGAAGTTGTGGAGAGCCATCATCGCCAATGTCCTGAAGAGATTGACACAGAGAACTGAGAAAATGTGTCTATTCAATTTTCTTCTGCAAGAATATTAGCGAGAAACGGATTAATATACACTCAGTAAGAATTTGAACTATGTTCCCACGCCACTAACTAAGCGGCTATACCGTTACTTAATATGTTGTAAAGAGTACAAGTTGGAACGGACATTGTAGATGCCAAGAGCATTACAGATATCAACTCTGAAGCAATGGCCGCTGATTAAGGCCAGTTTGACGTTATGTGGATACGAGCGCGTACCAGACAGTGGCCATAAATCTATTCTCTAAGTGCATCGACAGGACGTACGCATTTATGTATCTAATACATTCTTATACAGACGTGATTGCTAAACGAAAGTAAGTCGTTCACGACGAAATAGAGGCATGAGTATATTTTCCAATATTCGCATTGGAAACATTGCATTAATTTAGATATTTGAGGATCAGTCTCTTTCATCCTGTTCATACAAACATAAATCAAACTTTATTAAGAAATGAACCAATCTATTGGAAATAAATTTGTAAATATTCAGAACAGTATTTCCTATATAACGACATATTTATATGAGTTATATATGCAATCATATCTATCTATCTATCTATCTATCTATCTATCTATCAGTGTCACTCTGTTTTTCTACGTTTCTCTATCACAAAGTCTATTCTTATCTATCTATCTATCTATCTATCTATCTATCTATCTATCTATCTATCTATCAGTGTCACTCTGTTTTTCTACGTTTCTCTATCACAAAGTCTATTCTTATCTATCTATCTATCTATCTATCTATCTATCTATCTATCTATCAGTGTCACTCTGTTTTTCTACGTTTCTCTATCACAAAGTCTATTCTTATCTATCTATCTATCTATCTATCTATCTATCTATCTATCTATCTATCTATCTATCTATCTATCTTTTCTATCTATCTATCAGTGTCACTCTGTTTTTCTACGTTTCTCTATCACAAAGTCTATTCTTATCTATCTATCTATCTATCTATCTATCTATCTATCTATCTATCTATCTATCTTTTCTATCTATCTATCAGTGTCACTCTGTTTTTCTACGTTTCTCTATCACAAAGTCTATTCTTATCTATCTATCTATCTATCTATCTATCTATCTATCTATCTATCTATCTATCTATCTATCTAGCGATATCAACCGCTTTGTGGTTCTTTCCCCGGCACTGAGTATTTATCCGAATCCATCTACGTACGCCCACATGCAACCATATCCAAGTGATCATCCTTACATGGATAGAAATCGATAAAAAAAACATGAGAAATACAATCGTATACAGATGCGCATGTAGCCGGGCCATTCGTGCCTTGGAAAAATGCATTCATAAGATCACTGCGATAAATTCCTTACGAATAAATAGCTTATATTCATTATACTCATATGTACAAGTTCAAATACTTCATCTATCTATCTATCTATCTATCTATCTATCTATCTATCTATCTATCTATCTCGCTCGCTCGCTCGTTATCTAGCCCTTTCTCTCTCTCTCTCTCTCTCTCTCTCTCTCTCTCTCTCTATATATATATATATATATATATATATATATATATATATATATATATATATATATATATATATATATATATATATATATATATATGCATATGCGTTGATGTGAGTTTGTGACCCTGGGTTTCACGCCCTTTGCGATCGTCGGCCAATTTGTCTGAATCCTTTATTTCGCTCACTGGACACATGGCACAGTGGATAAAGGCGTTGGTTAGATCCAGTGACAGGACCCAAAGAGTGTGAGTTCAATACCCGGTTAAGGCAGTGGAGAACTTTCAGAGGGAAATTAACAGGAGATAACTGATGACTGACATCCATCAAACATGGCACGTGGAACTAGAACAGTCTACCCCAGTGAGCGAAATAAAGGGTTCAGTTCGACATTCCAAACACCTGAAGAAGGCCGGAGCGTACAACGGCCGAAACGTTGTGATAAATATGGCGACAAAGATGAGGACAATAGTCCGAATAATGTAAATAATATATATATATATATATATATATATATATATATATATATATATATATAGTTGTATATTTAGGCAGCAATCCTTCGTTTATGCATGTTTCATTAAAAACGACAATGTACTACGGTTAAGATTATTATAGAATATTTCTTCTGTTCGAACAAGAGCTTTCTGTTCTGGACAAAGAGTGTGTAAAATCCACAACACACTAAAATATATGCATAATGCATACGCTTAATTAAGCTGAAAAATCGAATCATCCTTGATAATGGCTAAAGGTATAGCCGAAAGCGCTCGAAAATATAAAACATTTGGACAGTTCTTACACACCCTTTGTCCAGAAAAGAAAGCTCTTGTTCGAACACATGAAAAATTAAATAAAAAGCTTAACCGTAGTACCTTGTCTGTCGTTTTTAATGAAACATGCATACATACACAGACACACACACACATATATATATATATATATATATATATTAAAGGAAAGCAAAAAGCTGGTGATAGAACCACACACACACACACACACACACACACACACATATATATATATATATATATATATATATATATATATATATTAAAGGAAAGCAAAAAGCTGGTGATAGAACCAACGGACAACTTGTCAAACCCTAAAAATCTTATTCAGATGCAGTCTCGAATAAAAATCAACAATACTGAAAAAAGAAAGAGAAAAAAGCCTAAAAGGAAACTACTCAGTAAATTAAAGTGCTCGAAGCCTAGATTGCCTAGACCGAGGAAAAAAAAAAAAAACGCTTAATTAGTCGTAACTCGAGTTTCACACCCACGCGATCTTCAGAGAACTTGAACGGAAACAACAGACGGGAGAGGAAGGCTTTATATAACTTGTGAATCGCCCTAAATTATCACCGGAAAAAAAAATAAAATGAATTCATTAAAAACGTATTAGGTTGGTGCAAAAATAATGACGTAATAATGTCGTTTTTTGACGTTAAAAATACGTCAAAAAACGACATTATTACGTCATTATTTTTGCACCAACCTAATACGTTTTTTGAAATACATTCTCCAGGTAACCTTACGCGACCTACCTATATCTCTTTTAATGTTTCAATAATACACTGATAGCGTAGTAGTGTTACCGTATTTACTGTGGAAAAAATCAATTTATGATTATTGTAATTTTTTGCCATTCATTTTCAGTAGCCGCTGTATATATTTTCTCTTAACTTTATTTTTATTTTTTCTCTGTGTTAGCCAAATAAACTATATTTTCCGCTACCTTCCATGGGACAGGTACTTTTTAGTCTAGAGTTGCATATAGCTTTGTTTTGTTTACATTCACTGTTATTGCACCAGATCTCTGTCTTCGCCCGTTCAAAAAGTGTGGTTCGTTCTGCCAAAAGTCTTCACCACTATAATCAAATCATATATGCTAGTGTCTGGGCTGTCGGTTCCTATGAACTGAGCTGCTTGACACTCACACGTCGGATACGACGGGGGAGACCACTATATATATATATATATATATATATATATATATATATATATCGTCAGGGAAGAGCCGGTCTTCACTGACGATCCATTTAGGTGAAACCTAGGTAGGTTTGTCTCACTAGGTGTATCTAGGTCTGCTCTACGGTTGTATTGAGCTCTTTTGTTAGTTGTTTACTCGTATCGGGGTTTTTTCTTTGGGCTTCAGACCTGCATCTGTGCGATTTTTTTCGGCAGTAGTTCATGTTTGTAGCTCTTTCTTTTTTTTAAAACCTTTTTTCCCTCGAGATTGATTTGATTATTGGCAAATCAAAAATTCGAGGGTTTTTCGAAACGAGTCTAGTTATCTATATCTATCTATCTATCTATCTATCTATCTATCTATATATATATATATATATATATATATATATATAGAGAGAGAGAGAGAGAGAGAGAGAGAGTCTGTGTGTGTTGGTACTGAGAAGGTTTATTGCTAATTTTTTTACCAAGCATCCGATTTATTGACGGAAAGGAATGAGCCCTTTAGTTGGTGTGAGAACTTATCAGTATAATCAGTCTATTGAATGCAAATGAGAAAGCTTTACCATCAAGTTAATTGCTCATTCGTAGACAAGAGAACCAGCACAACTCAGCATCATTTTCTTTCAGTATTTTCTCTCCAAGTGCATATCAGCTAAACTCTATTAGATAATGATGAAGATAAAATGATGCCAATAATATTATTTTTCAAGAATATTATATTTATAGTTCCTACCGCCGGTTGTTTTGTTCATAAATGCGTTGAACGTAGCTGCTGGGTTTATATTATTGGTGGATATTTCTTCCACACTGTTAAACGTCATCCATGTATGTATGTATGCATGTATGTATGTATGTATGTATGTATCTATCTATCTATCTATCTATCTATCTATCTATCTATCTCAGTCTATTCATATCTATCTATCTCAGTCTATTCACATTTATTGATCTATCTATTCTAGATCTTACCTATCTTATCTATCATCGTCTGTCCATACCTATCGGTAAATGTATATATGTATATATATATATATGTCTCACCATATTTTTTCTTTCTACATTAGCCTGTTTATTTGTATCGATTCTGTTTTCATATCTCTGTATCTTTAGATCAAATTACTAATTTTTCCTTATCGAATTCGTGGATATAGTTTTACATATTTTTATAACCCTATATTTTATCAATATATGATATGCACACATATACACACACAGATATATATATATATATATATATATATATATATATATATATATATATATATACAAATTCTTGTTTAATCTTATCTTTATCGATCGATAAAAATTCACAAAGCGACCTGTTTAACTAAATAAATCAATATCTATGACTACCTACCAGTTTGTATTGTGTTAAAAACGAAGCTGATTACGTCGCAGTATATCCGATTTAATATGTTTTGTTTTTATATTGAATACCTACTGTGTTGCTATGCATGAACCTATATATTGAGGAAATAGACAAAGACAAAGTGTGTGTGTATATATATATATATATATATATATATATATATATCGAAGTCGATTGCAGCGTGCGGCACCTTTGAAACGTACCTGAAAACCATACTGTGGCTCGATCCAAGCCTTTTGAGTGAGATTAGGTAGACAGAACTCTTGTGGGTCGTCGATACCTGTGCTCGAACGAAGTCACAAGTCATCGTGCTCGAGGGCTTTAGCGTGCTGGCCTTGTTCAAAATATTGATCACCCTAGATAACACGCTCTCCCTCAGAAACTGTAACTAAGGTCTGCTCAGCATAGTTGCAGTACAAACACAAATGTGCCTGAGCGAGCGTCTACAATAGGGATTGGATAGCCGCCTGACTAGAGGTTATCCTCGAATACGAGTGTCCAGCTATTATTATTATTATCTCTCTCTCTATATATATATATATGTGTGTGTGCGTGTGTGTGTGCGGGTGTATACATTTGAGTGTGTGTGTGTGTATGTGTGTGTGTGTGTGTGTGTGTGTGTATTGTAGTTTAATTTATTAAATTTCCTCCAAACCTTTTCTTCTGTTGGTTAACTGTCGATGTACATCTAATGAATGCTGTTGTGTTCAACATCCAAAACATTGTCATAACAGCAACAAATTTGAGGATAGTAGCCCTAATGTAAATAGTGTAAATAAAAAAGAACATTTTTATTATAATACACATTTATTTATTTATACACTAGTTCTAGTAAATATCCCCGGTTTTAATTAATGTCTACAGGTATAGAATTCGAATATATTACATTATTCAGCTCTAGGTCGTACAGTGCCCAAATAGTGCTTCTAAAACATAGTAGATTTTCTAAATGTCACCTTCAACCTAAGAAAATGCACATATAAACCATATAGAAAACCTAATGATAAACCACTCTATATACACACATCTTCCAACCACCCGCCTTCTATAATCAAACAGATACCAAAATCGATTAACCGCAGGCTTTCCGACAATTCCTCCAATGAATCCATATTTAACAAAGCTAAGAAAGACTATGAAACAGCCCTAAAAGATAGCGGATTCCCAGCAACACTCACATACTCACCACAGAACACAAAAAAAAGCCAACAGGAGAAGAAATATCATATGGTTCAACCCGCCGTACAGCAAAAACGTAAAAAACAAACGTAGGAAAAATATTCTTCAAAATCTTACACAAACACTCCCTGTAATTAAGCACCCTACACAAAATATTCAATAAAAACACAGTAAAAATCAGCTACAGCTGCACCGAGAACATGGCACAAATACTAAAAAAGCACAACAGGAAAATTAGCAACAAACCACACGAACAAATTAAACCCACGTGCAACTGCAGAATAAAGAACGAATGTCCCTTAAACGGAAATTTTTTACAAAACAACGTAATATAGCAAGCCACGATAAAACCACCAGATAATGGAGAAAAAGTATACATAGGAGCAACTGAAGGACCCTGGAAACAAAGAAATTATACACACAAACATCTTTCACAAATAGTAAATATGCGAACAGTACAATGCTTTCTAAGTATGTCTGGGGAATTAAAAACAAAACGCACATCACACCAAACATATCTTGGAAAATAAGGAAAAGATCATCAGCCTTCAACAATCAATCAAAAACTTGCAAAATTTGCTTGGAGGAAAAAATAGCTATCATTACTTTCCCAGACCAAAATAAATTATTAAATAAAAGATCCGAGCTCATCTCAAAATGCAGACATGAAAACAAATTTTTACTACGTTACTTAAAAAATTGAAAAGGAAAAAAACAAAATAAAAACAAATAAATAAACAAATAAACAAAATAACAATAAAATAAGCTAAATTAATTAATACAAACAAATTACCAAATCACACCTGTTAGAATAGATGAAAAAGAATAATAATAATAACAAAAAAATACGAACCCAAATAAATAAAGTAAATAATAAACAAATTAGTAAACCATTATGACCAAAATATTAGTTAGACTAAAAAATCGAACCAAAGAAATCGGACGAAAAAAATACCTATAACTGTTATATAACGATAAAAAAAAAAAAAATAATAATAATAATAATAATAATAATAATAATAATAAATAAATAAATAAATACTACGTTACTTAAAAATCGAAAAACCGAAAAAGAGAAAATATACAAGTAAAATAAATTAACCTAAATTCATCCAAGTAAATAAAGAAACAAACCAATCCCGATAAAGTTACCGTTAGAAAAAAACAAATAAAAATAATCAACCCAAATAAACACAAATTAAAAACTGTTCCTGCGAAAATAATAGTTAGAACAAACTACAACAATCAACCCCAAAATCGAATAAATATCTTTAATTAAATTCTCAAACCAAAACAAAACTATTAAATAAGTGACATAAACAAATTTTTACTACGTTAATAAAAACATCGGATAAAAAAAATAAATAAATAAATAAAATAAGAAACAAAAAATAAAAACAAGCAAAATAATTTAACCCAAATGAATAAATAAACGAATTCCGGTAAAACAACCGCCATAATAGACTTCCCACAATGCACCACTGACCCGAATATATATAAATAGCCGAGAAACATCACAGCACATGTGGCCTGACGATTGCATATAGCATGAAACAGACTGTCGCCTCTAGGTGTTGACTTCTATGTTCACTTTCATATATATATATATATATATATATATATATATATATATATATATATACATATATATATATATATATATATATATATATATATATATATATATAACGTTTAATATATATATAGCAAAATTGTCCAAATCGTGACAAAGAAATGCGATAATTGTCCATCCCATAAATGATTAATATCTAAGAAACCGGTAAACTGAGTTTGTTCTTACCAAGTCTTCAGATATGACGTTTAGCGTCCTTCACAACATATGTCATAAGAATCACTGAAAAAAAACACTGAGTTATTCAGCTAGAAAGTGAACACGGTAAAATCATTTTGTGTCAGTCCCACTATTCTTTCCTAACTGAACAATGGTGAATGAGGAAAAGAATCATTCAGGCCTTAGGTTATGCTACCAACGATCACTATCCGTCTTCCACCCACAAAGTCCATTCAAGAACCATGAAGAGAACGATTAGTTTTTAAAAAATAGGGAACAGTAGAAAGGAAAAAGGATCAGGAGTTCATAGCAGCAAGAGGGATCATCTTATCAACTTAGAGCTTAATAAATTCTTACTGCTCAAAGTAGAGTCCAGTAATGAAATTATAAGAACCTGAAAGAACTCCAGTAAGATATCTTTAATCATTTCTAGGATACAAGAAATCTAACAACGGCTTAATTAATTTTGCGGTAACACCCGATATATATATATATATATATATATATATATATATATATATATATATATATATATTTATATATACACACACACACACACACACACATATATATATATATATATATATATGTGTGTGTGTGTGTGTGTCTTTCAGAAATGAAGAAACTATAAAAAGGCAATATGAATAATAAAAACAAAAGGAAGACTTATCTTAGCCAACCTGTTTCATCATTTGATGGACGTTATCAAGGTAATTTACCTTGGAACTCTTTGGCTAACATAAGTTTTCATTTTGTCTTTATTATACACACGTACACACACAAACACATATATATTGTTTGGTTGAATAATCTAGAAATACCTAGAATAATCTAGTCTTTTTATTTTTATTTTAATTTCTCAAATTTACGGATTATTTTCTTAATGATGTTATACAAGTATACTCCACCATGAAGCAAAAACTTCAAGTTCTTGAAGCAGTTTATATACGAAAAATACAACCGACACTATATAAGATTAATCATGAGTATCGCAGCATTGTTTTAGAATGCCTATAAACGCAATGTTTTGTGATGCTCAACTTGTATTTTATTTTCTTTAATTGAAGGTTCAGTATTTTTAAAGCATTAATAATAAAAAAAAAAAAAATATAAATTAATTTAACTCACTTACATGCATATTATCCTTAACAGTTTATTTTTAAAATTGACTGTAACTGAGCGAGTTCATAAATGTATATAATTATAACAGGGCGCCTTTCATGCGCATTTACAAAAAAATCACAACAAACATTTACATGTAACTTTTATCTTCGCAATTCGCATCTGAATATATCTATCTATCTATCTATCTATCTATCTATCTATCTATATATATATATATATATATATATATATATATATATATATATATATAATGAAAACAGACAAGTTTGATTAATCGCTCTGATTTAACATTGAGCTCTCTGGATTTTATCCTTCTTCGGATTATCCATACGGATTACGAAGATTTTCATGACTTAATTATATATATATATATATATATATATATATATATATATATATATATATATATATATTATGTCATTCCAAGACAGCACTGTTTTGCTGTATCACAGTACCTCATTGCGACTAGACAACCAAATGCCTCAAGCCCGGATCGAAACTCAACTGATTTGGTGTGAGTCAGAGCTTCTACCACTGAGCCTTCTTCACTCGAAGCCAAATCTAACGTAATGTTTTTACAAACGTAAACAAACGATAAGCAGACATAGGGCTCCATTCATTTTAACCGAAGAGGTTCGCATTTACGCAGGTGGGCGTTGTTTTTAAAGCTTGTCACACAACAGTACTCAATTGAAAATGTATTTTCAAGAGCTAAATTATGTATATTATAAATATATATATATATATATATATATATATATATATATATATATATATATATATATATATATATATATATTCGGTCCCGGATTGTGGCAATCGGATGTCAAGCCACATTGATAAACAGGCGTATATGTGGATGAAATTATATATATATATATATATATATATATATATATATATATATATATATATAGGCTGATGTAAATTTTTTCTGCAATAGTTTAACCTTCTGATTGATCTTTGTACATTGCTATGACTAGCAAATTCCTCGCCGTTTCTTACTCCGTTATGCCCTTAGTGGTACTCATTTTCTTAGCCTTGTGCCAGACTTCGTTATACCTCGTAAATGCGTACCGATTTCAACTCCAAAATATATGTATACGTTATATTTATCAATAGATCTGTGTTTTATGTACGTCTTTATCGATCTGCCTATCAATTGCTTAAAGGTCACAAGTCACAATGATTACTGTGTAACAATATATGCCTGTCGCTTTCTTTATCCTCCCTCTTCCAATCTATCTGCGTCTATTCTCCAAATTTATACAGAAGCAATTTAATTTTCTTTTAATATTATACACGAGACTTTTTTATGCTTCGCCAAAAGCAGCCAACCATCAATAGACACATATAACAACGTCTTTATACCATTAATACATTTACATAAAAATAATTAGATTTCCATGTGCCATTGTTGCAATACGTCCGGAAGATAAATATTCATAGAACCAGTTCTGTATTACTGATATCCAATATATTTAAA
>OZ010590.1:43318465-43350965 GCA_963932145.1 Acanthosepion lycidas | reverse complement strand
ATGAGTCACGCGAATTGTTTTGGTGAAGTTTTTTCACTTGGCCTTGAACATATAATACGTCTTTCAATTTTGGAACATACTTGCTAAATATTTTACAACTACGAAATTGACGTGATACATATCAGTTTATAGATACGCCTTTATATATATATATATATATATATATATATATATATATATATATATATGCTCGATGATTATCCAGATGTAAAGAAATGACGCCACACATTAATGGATAAAGTCTGACAATTATTTTAAGACATTGTTTATTTACCGGCCTGAATGTCCGAGAAATTTTCATAGAAAATATGCGTCCTCCGACAGGAATCAAATCTGTATCCTATACAGAACCGTCATATAGCCTGACGTGCTTTTACCGATTGAGCCACAGAGGAGAGTTTCGTTTAGCAAGGATGCTTTTACTGTTTTTAAACCACAATTCTCCATGATTTTCTCTCATACATTCATATCTGCTCGATGCGTATCCAAATGTAAACAAATAACGTCACACATTATGAAATTGACAAAGTCCGACAATTATTTTAGGAAATTTTTTTATGTTTAAACGTTCTTTTTATAGGCACAAATATTTAAGTAAATGCTCTGTTTATAATAAACAATATTAACAACATTTACCGCATATGAAAATTCCTCGGACATTCAGTCCGGTAAATGTTGTTAATAATGTTTATTATAAAAAGGGCATTTACTTAAATATTTGTATCTATAAAAAGAACGTATAATCATAAAAAAAATGTGTTAAAATAATTGTCGAACTTTGTCCATTTCATAATATATATACAAATATATATATGTATATATAATTATTTATTTAAAAATATGATTCCAACTCGCTACATAAGAGTTCTCATGTTTCAAAACAAGAGCCGAAAACTTCAATATAATTATTTGAATTAAATTGAATTAACGTAGGCTCTGTTCCATCTTCAAGCGAATTTTTTTTTTGGAATAAGTTATTTCTGAAATTTACGTGTTTTAATAGCATATTCATTATTGAAATCAAAATTTCCATGGTAACGGCCAGCGCGATTGTTCAAATAGAAAGGGGCGCAGGGTGTTAATAATTTGTGTCAGTATAGAGTTACATTCATAGATGTCAAGTCAGGGTAAGGTTGGGGTGTCTAAATTTAAAACTGAAGATGATTTCGTCTAGTCTGGTTTACGTGTATTTTATTTTTTCTGAAAGGGTTTTGTGTATATAAAAAAACTGCCGTAACATTTGTTTTTTAACGACTTCATAAAGGGTTATTTTTTTTAGGGTATTTAAACTATTTATTAGGACTATGGATTAAAAAAAAAATGTAATTATTCAATTGAAAGATTTGATGATGTCGGCAAAAAACCGTTAACTCATGTCTAATGTTTAATAGATTTTTATTATTTAGAAACTTAATAACGTGTAGTTTCTCATGTAGGCATAAAGGGCATGGGTCATCCTAAGTTTTGCAAGTTCTAGTTTTGTTTATAATTTTCCATTTTACTTTTGGTTTTGTATTCAATAGCGGTTAATTAAAATGTATGACAGAAAACCATGTCACTGGCATGTTCGTAAGGGGGAGTCATAAATTATATTCATTTTTGCGTATCACTTTGAATTCTTCGAAAAATGTAATATTAATAGCATTTTATTCATTTATATACATTCCATTATTTGCCATGTTTTGTTACCATTCTCAAGCCGCTCTTCCATTCCTTACGTTCTGTAATATATTTTCGACGAACTCTTGATTCTACTAGAGAGAATACATTAGAGAAAATTTTCTCCATCAAAGCGTTTAACAGTCATCAAAAAAGTTACTGATCATTTGGTGCCCGGTGAGGAGAATGTTTTTTAGTGTGTTGTTCTTGTTAAAGGCGACCTTTAATTGTCATGTAAAACAACATTTGTGCTTGAATACACCATGTATGCTACCACTGATGAGCAAAAACTAAGTTATGTTAGTTTACCCCGAATTCATTCTTAAACATGAATGAATTAATGCGTTTCGATAAAAAATTGTATGGACCTTGTTCCAGCTGCTTCCCATTACATTTTAAGCATTTTAAATGAAAAACGCCCCAATAATTCCACCACACGCGCAACATTATCATTCCTCTGTACCGCTCAGATTTTGGAGATGTATGTTCTTTTTGGAAGATTGGTAGGTAGCCGGGTGGTTTGATCGTTCGCATTCTGTCCATGAGATCTGGGTTCGAATCTCACTATGGTCGATTTGTCAGGAAGGAATCTTCCTGATGTTATCGGACTGGAGGAAAGTGCCTGAAAACCATGGCTTGTGAGTGAAATTGTGGTCAGCAGCCGTCGATAGCTCTGCTAGCACGAAATCGACAGTCATCGTGCTGGCCTTATTTAAATTGATGATCACGCTAGATAACACGTTCTTTGCTAGAAACTGTATCTAAGGTCTGCTCAGTATAGTTGCAGTATAAACCACAGGTGGGCTCTGTGTGTCTTGAATAAACACAAATGTGCTTGCAATCCTAATTGGCTAGAGGGGTATCCTCGAATACGAGTTTCCAGCTATATACATGTCGTCTATAAACCATTTCTCATCACTAATAGTGATATATTTATGGAACGGTTAGTGAAGGCGATGCATTCTTTATTACAACTGATTTCCCAAAACGGGAATTACTTATGGCATTACCCAGTATATCTCCATATTATATAGATTATTAATGATAGTGAGTTTCATTCGTTTGATAGAAACGTTAGTAAGCAATCGATAATACACATTAAACAGATAATTTAATGGAGGCGCATATCGTGAAATACACGCCGATATCTGCCTTGCATTTCTTAATCGACTATAAGTTTGCATACGATAAGAGTAAAATTGAAATAACCGTTTAAAATGGCGTGCAGCTATCGACCACCAATCAGTTGATCAATAACTCAGCCACTCACTCAATCACTCACGCAATCAGTCAGTCTCTCTTCCTCTCAATCCCTTTCTCTCCCCATATATATATTTATATATATATATATATATATATATATATATATATATATATATATATATATACCCTGTGTCAATAATCAGCTTAGACATGTGTTTGTTTATTCTCAATAATATCTTTCCGTAAATGAAAATATGCTGCCAAAATATACGATATATATATATATATATATATATATATATATATAATATTTATTGATAAATTATAACATGAGTATGTTATAACATCACTACAAAAATAGCCATTTTGTTTCTGGTGTTTGTCAAGTGATGTGGTAGCAAGTAAAATGAATTGCTCTTCAAAGGTTCAAAACTAACCACTACCCCCATTGTAGGAAATATTTTTTACGTAAGGTGTAATGGTCAATCAAATTACAAGTCTATGATAATTCAAATAACGCGACAACGTAACTTAGATACAATTTATTAATGCTTTAAAATTAATATTAGTTTATATAAGAAAATCAGAATAACTCATTAATCTCCAGTTAATTATGTCTTTAAAAAGTTACGAATACTAAACTCTAAATATTGGGATATATATATATCATTGGCACAGTACTGTTTAGCAGTATCATAGTTCCTCAGTACGACGATATTCGAATGCTTCAAGCCAGGAACGAAACCCGACAAACTTAGTGTTAGACACAGTTTCTACCATTGAGCTATCATCATTCAGCAGAGAGAATCAGCTAATTCTAGTGTATTGCTTTTACGAATGTAAACAAACGCCAGTCAAAGTGCGCCTATTCATTTAAGTGAAGAGCTTTGCATTAGCGCAACTGGCTATTGTTTATAGGATCAGCTTATCTCTCAACAGTGCTCAATTGAAATATATTTTTCAAGAGCTTAATCATATATATATATATATATATATATATATATATATATATATATATATATATATTATGAAATGGAGAATGTCCGACAATCATTTTAAATAAAATTTACCGGCCTGAATGTTAAATTATTATTAAAAAGAATGTTAAACATAAAAATGTTTTAACATAATGGTCGGACTTTGTCCATTTCATAATGTGTGACATCATTTGTTTACATTTGATGCACCATGAGAAGATATGAATGTACGTGAGAGATTCATGGATGATTGAAGTTTAAAAGGAGTAAATTCGACCTTGCTAACCGAACGCACCTCTGTGGCTCAATCGGTTAATGACGGTTCCGAATAGGATACAGGTTCGAATCCTGTCGGAGGACGAATATTTTCTATGAAAATTTCTTGGACATTCATGTGAATGTTATTTAATACTGTTTATTATAAACCGTGTATTTACTTAAATATTTGTATCTATAAAAAGAATGTTAAATATAAAAATGTCTTAATACATGTATATATATATATATGTATTAATTATTGAATATATATATATATATATATATATATATATATATATATATATATATATATATATATATATGAGAGAGAAAGAGGAGCTCTTAAATCAATGCACCTGACCAATATATCAAGATATTTTTCTAAATAAATAATTATGTCAAGATATTTAGTAATAAACATGATTTTATTTACTGAACTTTACAGCGATTTCTGGTTATACTCTGGCGTGCGAAATGTCGTAGCTTTAATTGTGTAAACTTAATATTGTTAAATTCCACCCTATCATGGTGACATGACGAAATTCTGACATCGGTCTTTGGTGTTGTAACATCTGCTTAGTTATAAACACTAGCTCATCTGCTCATGGTAAAGCGAGTTTTCATTTACCAATCTACGCGATCAGGGCAGCCTGAGGCGGTGTGATAGTCAGCAAGCTTGTCTCGCTTGAACAATTACGAATGAATGGTGATTTCGATCCTCACTGGGGGCCCCGTACTTTTGGCCTTGTGCCGCATCTAAGCTAAGCTTGGAAAATCACTATACTAAACTACGCCAACATTATCACGGATCCCGTAACCTCTTAGGGTCGTAGGATCATCGGGTCTACTGAAGCCATAACGGAAGTGATGCATACTGATCAAGGCAGGCTAACCTAGCCCGACCCTGACCAGTTCAATTTGAATTCAGAATTTTTTTAAATATAGTGCCTAATCCCTCCGGCTATTTACCCATAGCTAGGTGGAGAAAGAGATGAATTTATACGCTTTCCAAGGATATTAGCCTGAAAGTTTATATTTGTTTTGAACCTGCCCTTAAAAAATAGTGAAAAAGACGGATATCATTTAAGAATTTCACGTCATCTTGCTGCTCCGTGTGTGTGTTCGTTTTCTGCTTTAGATTTTCACAGGTTAGTCGAGGAAACAACTTCTTTGACCTGTCGGTCGAGTCAAGAATATACCTACTGCATTGAATGGAGAGTAGATAAGAGCGATCTCCACAAAGAGCCACAGTCTATCAGGTGACTCCGGCAGAATCATGAGCTATCAATGTTTATTTACTGACTCGGGTATAAACACGACTTATGTTTACCAATAGATTCATGTATGAATACGACCGATGTTGGATTATTGCCTCAAGTAGAAAAAGGACCTATAGAGACTCCAGTGTTTACTTATTATCTGAAGTATAAACACGATCAATGGTTACTTATAAACTGAACTATTTCACATTTACATATAAGAATGAACCAATTTAGATCTTAATAAGACAGTAAATGTCGCTATGCCGTAAGTTTCACGAGCCAAACTGAATAATTGTGCTAGAAGATCATTTACGATATTCATTGGCATTCACATATGTATCAATGTGTGAAAGGGACCGAATCCATTTAGCTGATTATAGAAATCAGGATGTTTCCAAAGGTTTGATCTATTCGACCGCGAAATACTTATACTCACACACTCATTATCTAAGTACAAGAGAGAGAAAACATATGCCAAGATCTGTACCATATTCACTTTGCGAATATATTCACCTCTGTTTCGCACAGACTTAGAGTAGCAGGTCAAGCAAACTTTAGAAGATAATTTGATTGACTGGTTCGTTTTTTTACGACTTATCTCCCCTTTATAGCATTTTTTTTTAGGATGAAGGGCATTAAAAAAAATAAGAAACTTTATTCAATAATAAAGAAAGCCAGATGATTCAAAAGAGAATTTCAGTTGGCTGAAGAAGTGCAAATAGACCATGATACATATACTGCAGCAGCAAAGGACCTAAAAAAGAAAGCAAGATCAGATGCAATGTACCATATGTAGAAACGATAGCAAGAGAAGCATTTTCATCGCCAGAAAACTGTCCGGACCAAAAAAGCCGATGTAGACAAAGCCCGTACCCATCAGAGGGTACGTAGTGCAGGATTACAAGCAGATACAATTGATTATTTTGTCTCAAGATGAATGGTGTTAGCACCTACTGAATATAAAACTCTGTATGATAGAGTGGGCCAATATTTACAATGTCTTTGAAGTCAAAATTGCTGGTTTTTCAGTGGTTTATTGATAAAGGCATTTAAGGCAAGCAGGCTTTGTGATAGAATGTTCAATATTGAAGATAACGATAGATTAATGGAATTAGTAAAAAAACGAGCAGAAATGACACGTGAAAAAACTTGTTTATTATATATATAATCAATACATATATGTATTTATATATATATACATATGTATATATATACATATTTTAAGACATTTTTGTTTAACATTCTTTTTATAGATACAAATATTTAATTAAATGCTCTGATTATAATAAACAGTATTAACAACATTTACCGGCCTGAATGTTAAATTATTATTAAAAAGAATGTTTAACATTAAAATGTCTTAAAATTATTGTCGGACTTTGTCCATTTCATAATGTGTGACGTCATTTGTTTACATTTGATACGCCATGAGCAGATATGAATGTACGTGAGAGATTCATGGATGATTGAAGTTTAAAAGCAGTAAATTCGACCTTGCTAACCGAACGCTCCTCTGTGGCTCAATCGGTAAGAGCACGTCAGGCTATATGACGGTTCCGTATAGGATACAGGTCGGAGGACGAATATTTTCTATGAAAACTTCTCGGAAATTCAGGCAGGTAAATGTTATTTAATACTGTTTATTATAAACAGAGCATTTACTTAAATATTTGTATCTATAAAAAGAATGTTAAACATAAAAATGTCTTAAAATAATTGTCGGACTTTGTCCATTTCATTATATATATATATATATATATATATATATATATATATATATATATATATATATATATATAAGCTTGTCTTGCTTGAACAATTACGAATGAGGAGGAAATTCAATCCTCATTGGGTACCCCTTACTTTCGGCCTTGTGCCACATCAAGACTACGCTTAGAAAATTGTTGGGTACCCTGAAACGATGTAATGGTGAGCCAGAAGAATTACCACTGAGCAATGAGTTCAATCCTCACTGGATGCACCCTACTTTCTAAACTATGCTTAGAAAATCATTATGGGAACCTCGAGGCGGTGTAATGTTTAGCAAAGTTATTTCGTATCAAATATGACGAAAATATATCTATAAAAGGGCAATAGGAATGATAAAAACAAAAGGAAGACTTATCTTAGCCAACCTGTTTCGCCATTTGATGGACTTTATCAAGGTAATTTACCTTGGAACTCTTTGGCTAACATAAGTTTTCATTTTGTCTTTATTATACACACGTACACACATAAACACATATAAATTGTTTGGTTGAATAATCTAGAAATACCTAGAATAATCTAGTCTTTTTATTTTTATTTTAATTTCTCAAATTTACGGATTATTTTCTTAATGATGTTATACAAGTATACTCCACCATGAAGCAAGATCTTCAAGTTCTTGAAGCAGTTTATATACGAAAAATACAATCGACACTATATAAGATTAATCATGAGTATCGCAGCATTGTTTTAGAATGCGTATAAACGCAATGTTTTGTGATGCTCAACTTGTATTTTATTTTCTTTAATTGAAGGTTCAGTATTTTTAAAGCATTAATAATAAAAAAAATATAAATTAATTTAACTCACTTACATGCATATTATTCTTAACAGTTAATTTTAGAATTGACTGTAACTGAGCGAGTTCATAAATGTATATAATTATAACAGGGCGCCTTTCATGCGCATTTACAAAAAAAATCACAACAAACATTTACATGGATTTTTTTGTCTACACCTCTGAAGTTTATCTTGGATGAGATTAGAATTACTTGAGAAAATAAAAGAAATGACGAAACCTATGGCGCCTTCCATAATGAGTTAATAACAAGACTGTTTTTTCAGTCTTTCGCTTATAAAAACATTTAAGGCAAGCAGGTTTTTTGGTAGAATGTTCAATGTCGAAGCTAAGGATAGGGCATTAAAACCATTAATAAAATGTTCTGATGAGTAGTTGCATCCATGTAACTACGAAACTTTAGAGTAAATATAAGTTATGTGAAAAACTTATCATATATATATATATATATATATATATATATATATATATATATATATATATATATATATATCTTTAAGATGTGATTTTATATATGCGTTGATAATACTGTTCTAACTTTTGATAATGAAAACATTCGTTATAAAAATTGCGAAGCTCCTGAAAACACGTTAGATTCTCCGCACAGCCTTTTCCAAAATTGATATTCCTTTCTTCTCCATTTGTATGCTTTGCAAATGTGCACGTGTCTAGTTTAATGTTAATCAATGAACCCTTATGGCAAATATCCCTGAGAACAAAGGATCATTCAGCGTATTTTATAACTGTGAATAGAGAAAGTAAAGTGTTTATTTCGGAGGATGTCACAGTAATCACTGTCGACCCATTGTAGAAGCTGCCGATGTAGGAGTACTAATACTATTTTTATTACTACTAAGAGATTTTTACTATGAAGCAATATCATTATGTGTTGTTATCGACTTTAATGATAGTCTTAGTAACAATAATAGCGCCATCTTTTTGCGTGAATCTACCGTCACGCGTAAAAAGGCAACGCAATCAGGGACAACAACTGATAATTACATCAAATGTATTGCTTCCTTGTATAGTTTTATTGATGTGTTGACTCAAGTGCATTTCATACGGAGAATTCAAATTTGAATATAAATTCACTGTTTGTAATAGACAATTTTAAATTTACTAACGTCTGGTACAGTATGTAACACGAATTGGTTTTATTACAGAAGAAATGTTGGACGAAATGACCACTTTAACAATTACTCCAAAGCGAAGATCTTTCTCACTGCTAACAATGCTACAAATGTTGTTCACCTAGTGAGGACACAAATTACTGCTGCATAATTTGTCGGTAAGACTAGGTCCAGATTGCTTCATCGTATAGCAATGTTTAAACTGAATTTACTTTTAGCACCGAGTTAAGAATGAGTTCACGACATTAATAAATTGCGCAGTTCGATGGCGAAGTTTTCATTCTAAGAGCTTAATCTGGCACAAGGCTGCGAATAGGAGCTTTAAATAACGACCAATATCTTCAGTCAGTTACGTGCCATGCGTGATACAAGCGTAAGCGTTCATGTATCTTTTGATACATGGCTGACGAAATCTAAATCAAATCCCCAAAACACTGACACGCAACAATTCACACTAATTCGACTGGATAGTTCCACCCAATCTGTCAATCAGTTATGTGCCATGCGTGATATACGCTTAGGCGATCACTGACGAGGCATATTTTTCCCGCAGTAGGTTGCCATTTCTTTCTGTGGTAGAGCAGTTGCCATCAAAGCTATAGAACCCGGTCTGTTCAGCTATTTTCCCATGGCTGTTGGAAGAAGAGGATTCATACCTTTCTCAAGGGTATTAACACGTAAGTGAATGTAATGGATTCGGCTGGAATTCGAACTCGGCTCTCCGATTCCTCATTCTGAGCCGATATCCATTACTCCACCGTTCCTCCTCCAATTCCCCACCCCCGACCAATATCTACAATCTTAATTTTATGTTTCGTGTCAGTTTCTCTTAAAACTCTGCATATCTCAGAAGAGAAAAAAGAGAAAGAGAAAAAAAGAGAGAGAAAGAGATAGAGAGAAAGAGAGAGAGAGAAAAAGAGTGGGAGAAAGAGAAAGAGTGAGAGAGAGAAAGAGATAGAGAGAGAGATAAAGAGTGAGCGAAAGAGAAAGAGTGAGAAAGAGAGACAGAAAAAAGAGAGAAAGAGAGCGAGAGAAAGAGATAGAGAGAAAGAGAGAGAGAAAAAGAGTGAGTGAAAGCGTGAGAATGAGAGAGAGAAAAAGAGAGAGAAATAGAGAGAGAAAAAGAGTGAGAGAAAGAGAAAGAGTGAGAGAGAGAGAAAGAGACAGAGAAAAAGAGAGAAAAAGACATAGAGAGAAAAAGAGAGACAGAAAGAAAGAAAGAGAAAAAGAGCAGATATCACAAACAATTGCGAATGATAAAGAATCAAAATTTTATTTTCCTCTGTTAAAATATTAAATTCTTTCAGTTACTTTTAAACATTAATCTTTTTCCACTTCCTTGGGTTATACTTAATCGAAAAAAAAGATAACATATTTCTTCCTCTTCTGTCATGCGTGTGCATATTGTGGATTAATGCCAGCTGGATTATTGTGGATTATTATTGGATTATTGTGGTTTAATGTCTGGTGGCTGTTGCAAGAGATTGAATTATAGCAAATCGTAAATCGCCAGCACTTTTCAACGCCCCCGTAAGGAGACTAGCATTTCCTTTCTGAGAAACTTCGATTCATCTACAATTCCATTCAGTCCCGATTCAAGTCTTCGTGAATATTTGTCACATCACGGACAATTTCAAAGAGACATAAAGATTCTAAACATAGAAAACGGACCGAAAGCGTGAAACAGAAAGCCTATTGCTGGCCGCCCAACCTCAACCGCGGGACCTCTGAGCACAAACTCTGTCCGAAAGAACATCTACCATCTAAAGGAGTAAAATATGCATAGATTATATGCGAAGGAGTTTGAGAACGTGGCCAATATAGTAGGCCCTAACGACATGCATGCGCAAAGGGACGACAAGCGGCAACTTACTTTTCTCTTTATGTGCCATGTCCTTTCCCAACGTAGGCGATCGTGGCTCTCCACCTCCCGCTATCCACTTGCAGCTCTCAGAAAGTTCTTTCCCTCTGCTAACTTCTCCAGACGACGTTCTGTCATTCACCTGCTCAAACTTTCCAGGTATGTCACGCGCCTTGTTTTTCTATTCAACCCGTGAGTATCAGATTCTCCTGGCTCTCCTTCATCATGATGTGTCCCAGAAACTTCAGCTGCCTCTTTCTGATGTCTCTTTGTTTGCAACCTCTCTAAGACCTCATTGTTGCACACAAGCGGCACCACGATACGATATATTTAAATCTCCACTGCTGTGTCAGCATGAAATACCATTTTGAAAGTGTTACAGTAAAAAACAGCCAAGAGTTATTGAGAATAAACAAGCAAAGCTCTTGTGGGCCTAGCAAATGTCAAGCGAGCCGAAACTCGAGCATACAAAGCCTGATATTACTGCGGTTGATAAAATGAACCTAAAGTGTCTTCTTGTTGATGTTAAAAGAGATCTAAATCTTTTTAAAGAAAGAGGCCGAGAAACCCATCAGACTTAGTCATTCGCGAAGACGATATGGATATTAACATAGTCCCCATAATCGCTGATGCACTAGACTGTTTTTTTTTTCCAGAAATTTAGACAGTATACTTCTTTTATGTGCCGTGTTCCTAGAAAACGTAAGCGATCACGGCTCTCCATTTCCCCCTATCCCTTGTACTTCTCAATATGTTTTGTCCTTTTGCTAATTCTTCCAAACCCAGTTCTGTCTTCCAATTGACGCTAGTTGCTTTCCCTTGTCTCTCTTTTCCTCTATCCGCCTCTTGATTATCAGATTCTCCAAGCACTCTTTTCTCATTACGTGTCCCAGAAGTTTCAGCGGCCTTTTCCTGATGTAAAGTATAAACTTCCTCCTTGTATGCTTCTTCTCCAAAACCTCATCGTTGCTCGCATGTTCGGTTCATGGTATCCTTAGCATCCTTCTGTAGAACCATACCTCTGTTGCCTCGAGTCTCTTCTTCATCTTTGAGGAGACCGTCCAACATTCGCTGGCGTAAAAATAACACGTAGCAGTTCAGTACGCTTTGCCTTGTTATCAACGAAATGCTCCTGTCTCATAATATACTGCTTAGCTTTTGGAATGCATCTCAATGCGTTTTCGGATCTCTCTACGACGTAAGTGACAAGTGGCAACGGAAGTAGGGTTCTACAGAAGGATGCTAAGGATACCAGATTAGAGCATAAACCTCAAAGGTTATGGGAAAACGAGAAATAGAAATCCTTATGTGTGATGAAGATAAAACCAGAAAAGGTAGTGAAATACTTCCAACCCCACATTGTAGTATTTTCGGAAGGAGTGTCGATAGAAGATCTACTGTTCTTTAAGGTTATAGACATGGCCAATACTTTTGATACTGGACTTGTTGGAAAGAAGAGAGACGACAAATATCCGGATCTGAAATGCGAATTGAAAGGATCAGGTATTGTATTGATCTGATTGTTATCCCCACAATGATAAAGTCTTCAGGTACGATCTCGAAATAGTACCATAAGTGGTAACATAATATCAGCCCAAACATCTAAGTACAGTGCGGACCTTAGGGATAATGTGAACATCTAAGGTTGCAGGTAGCATTTGATGTTCAACCGAACAGAGCCGATTATTTTACATCTTTGAAGAAGAGATGAAAGGGACTATTACTACTACTTCTACTACTACTACTACTACTACTATTAATAATCACACTAATAATAATGAAATCAATAATTGATGCTATTGATATTATTATTGTATTTGTTATTATTTTACTCGTTCGAAAGTAATCGAAATTTTGGGCACCCTATTGTTTCGCTGTCAGCTTATGGCGAAGATCAATTTGTTAGTGTGTCAATTCTCTTTGGTTTTCCAACCAAATACTTTGTTTCGTATTTTTCCACGCTTATTAAGTCGGAAAATAATGATAGAAATAATAATAATAATAATAATAATAATAATAATAATAATAATAATAATAATAATGATGATAATTATAATAATAAAAATAATAATAATGATAATAATAATAATAATAATGATAATAATAATAATAATAATAATAATAATAATGATGATAATTATAATAATAAAAATAATAATAATGATAATAATAATAATAATAATAATAATAATGATAATAATAATGATAATAATAATAATGATAATAATAATAATAATAATAATGATAATAATAATGATAATAATAATAATGATAATGATAATAATGCTAATAATAATAATAATAATAATAATAATAATGATAATAATAATAATAATGATAATAATAATAATGATAATAATAATGACAATAATAATAATAATAATGATAATAATAATAACGATAATGATAATAATGATAATAATAATAATGATAATGATAATAATAATAATAATAATAATGATAATAATAATAATAATGATAATAATAATAATGATAATAATAATAATAATGATAATAATAATAATGATAATGATAATAATAATAATGATAATGATAATAATAATAATAATAATAATAATAATAATAATGATAATAAAGCTTATAAGTACCTAGGAATTAGCGAAGGAGATGGCATACAACACCCCCAAATGAAAGAAAAAATAAGAAAAGAGTACTACAGGCGAGTACGTCTGATACTAAATACTGAACTAAACTCAAAAAATAGAATATCAGCTATAAACACATTGGCTGTCCCAGTGGTGCATTACAGCTTTAATGTCCTTAACTGGACCATAGCTGAAATTAAGCGAATGGACGCCAAAACGAGAAAGCTTCTCACTTGCTATCGCATGCATCATCCCAAAGCTGATGTTGATCGTCTGTATGTGCCCAGATCTGAAGGAGGCAGAGGATTAGTTCAACTAGAAATGTCCTACAAAACTACAACAATTGGTCTCCAAAAATACTTGGAAACTACAGAAGACTGGATGATGGTATGCGTCAAGGAACATGAAAGTAGTAAGCGTCTTTACTCCGTAATGAAAGAAGCCAACAAATTCAAACTGGGGCTTCAAATGGGCGTAGAGATGCAACTACAGCACAATACACCGGCTGAAACTGCAAAATACTTGAAAAAGACAGCAAAGACGAATGCAACCGACCAGATACAGAAGCGATGGCAAGATAAACCGCTTCATGGCCAATACTCTGCCCGTATCAAACAAGCTGATGTAGACAAAACACGTACCCATCAGTGGCTACGCAGTGCAGGGTTGAAAGCGGAAACTGAAGGTTTTATCCTTGCTGCGCAGGACCAATGCTTGCTAACTAGGAATTATCAAGCACATATACTAAAATATTGTGTCAGCCAAAAATGCAGATTCTGTGATAAATATCCAGAAACGATTGATCATCTTGTATCAGGTTGCAGGATGTTGGCACCCACTGAATATAAAACCCGCCATGACAGAGTGGGCCAATATCTGCACTGGAAAATCTGCAACTTCTACGGGAAGGAAACTGAAAGAAACTGGTACCAACACCACCCAGACCCGGTTACGGAGATAGGACCTGTTACAATTCTATGGGACTACACAATTCACACTGACAGAACAATCAAGGCCAACCGCCCAGATATTGTTATTAAAGACCACAAACAAAAACGGTGCATCCCTGCTGACTGCAATGTATCTTTGAAGATATTCAAAAAGCTGTCAAAATACAAGGACCTTGAAATAGAGGTCTCGAAAATGTGGCATATGGGAACATCAACAATCCCTGTTGTAGTTGGAGCCCTAGGACTGGTTGGAAAAGATTGCAGTAGACTAATTGCAGGGATTCCTGGAAGCCCATGCCTCAAGGAGATACAAAAAATTGTTCTGTCAAGTACAGCCCACACTTTAAGAAGGGCTCTATCTAATTAAATATTTTTTTTATTTTTTTTTTTTTTGTCAGTGAAAAGTGTCATGATGCCATTTCTAAACTTAGGTCCCTGGGTGGGACCCGGAAAGAAATGTGTAAACGCCAGAAAGCAAAGAAAATAAAAATGATAATAATAGTAATGATGATATAATAATAATAATAATAATAATAATAATAATAATAATGATAATAATAATGAGCAAAGCAATAATTTTTGCTATTATTATTATCATTATTCATGATTCCTAAGATTATTTAATACATCAATTTTTGTCGTGGTCGTTGTCTGTTGTCGTGGGCGTCGTGGTGGTGGTCGTGGTGGTGGTTGTGGTGGTGGTCGTGGTGGTGGTCGTGGTGGTGGTTGTGGTAGTGGTGGTGGTCCTCGGCTTTATCTCGTATCCAAGTTTTTAATTTCTTCTTTGTTGATCGCATTGTTTCTGATGATGTTGCTGATAACTAAATTCTTCCCCAACATGCAGGTTAAGAACTAGAAGTTTCCGATTTCAACAAAACCTGTTCCCGTAATCCGTTCCCTATCGCCGTTTGCCTTTGCAAGATTATCTCGTACCCGAGACTTTAATTTCTTCTTTGTTGATCGCTTCCTTTATGATGATGGCGCTGATAATTATATTCTCCCCCAACGTGCAAAAATTTCCGATTTCAACAAAATCTTCTCCCGTCATCCAATCCCTATGGGCGTTTTGTCTTTGAAAAATTTGGTTGGAGGTGAAACAAAATCAGAGTAGAAAAAAGTGCTAATGGCGTGAATTTGTTTAACTTGCCAGGAAGTCACCAACAGACTTTATTTCATGACCTCCCTTTGTGCTCTGCTCTTGACCAATTACATTTTTTTCAGATTGACAAGATCCAATCTACTGAAGGGAATTGGGCGAGCCTTTATCAATAGTATTCTCATGCTACAACCCGTCAGGATGCAGGTGATAAAAACGCGACTCAAATACACTTTTCTTTACCTCTAAATTGCCGGGCATTCTTTGGAAAGATGGATCAGTAGTTTTACGTTTCATTCTCTACAGTTTGGCATTCAAACATATCATTCTCTTTGATTGGTTGAGTGAAGAGTCCCGCCTACCCTGCCATTTAACCCATAGATAGGGGAAGAAGAGATAGATTCATGCCTTTCACAAAGCCATTAGTCTTAGTGTGATCGCAATAGACTATCCTGAAATTTGAACTTGAATCCCACACTCCACTCGGGTATCTGTGAATATTAGCCGCACATATTATTAGTATTAGAATTTTAATGATATTAATCACTGAGTTTAATTATAATTGAGTTTAATTATAATTGAGTTTTATTACTGATTTTAATTATTAATAGTGTTACATTAAAACTCGGTGAATTATATCAGCAGTAATAACTAGTGACTTTCGATAGAAACCAGTGACACCAAATTTACCAAATTATCGAGTTATACACTCAGTATTCTAGCCAATGCTCGTAATGCTGTCGTCAGCTTTTTTTTAAAATTGTTTCTCTAAGTTTTAAATCTTCTATTCTCTTCCTAAGAGTCTTTCGAAATGTTCATTGTGCTCCGATAAATATAACTGTCTTCCTCATGTTGCAAAATGCAATGACATTTTTTCAAATATTCGATATTTGTGTATCATTACAGTGCTTTTTTGGAACGGTTGTATTCCCTATTCTTTATTCATAATGGCTTGATCCGTTCTCCTGACCTGAACTGGGTGATTCAGACATCCATTATCATCTATGTAAATAAATGAAAATGTCAGTATGTCACACTTGTACAACTTTACTCCTATAGGCCGTAGCCCAACATATTATACCATTTTAGAATCAGGTTGACCCCGTGAGCAAATTAAAAACATTGTGAGCCGGATCCGGACCCGCAGTCCTGAAATTTTGCATTCCCAAGTTTTCATTATTGCGATTGTTTTCAGGTTCCGCCGTCTTGGCTTCTACTGATAAAAACAATTAAAGGGACACAACTCCTTAACTTTCAATAGCTTATGTTCATATAAAAAAATACTGTTCTCAAAATACATTATTTCAAAATAAAATTGTTCGTGTTTTCAATTCCTAGAGGACGAAGTCCACCATATCATACCGTTTTGTAATCAGGCCGGCTCCGTGAGCAAATTAAAAAGATTCCGGGCCGGATCGAGACACGCTGTTCTAAAATTTTGGATTCCCAACTTTTCATTACTACGATTGTGCTTTACGTTATATTTTGCGTGGAAACTTTTCGGAAGACAACGATTTTTATAACTTGGACACAAATTTGGGAATAACTGATATTAATTGCAAAATTTACCGAAAGTCACCCATGAAATAAAAATAATTCTTTGTACGGAAAGTAAGGACCGACCTACATAAAATTGTCTTTAAATAAAATGACGTCATAAGAATTATGATTCAACTTTTAAAAGGTAATCTTAAATATTATATTAATGAAATACTTAAATGCAAAGATCAGCTTTGAGGTCTTCTGTAGTTTATTGCTGGCTATCGCGTACGGCAGAAGTATGCTTCACAAAAAGAAATCTTTGCCAACAGTGGACCAGATTACAATCAAAAGAGCCAAGGCTGCAGCGAGTAAAAGAAAGCCTCATACAAAAAGAAAACCCAGATCAACCTGCAGCCAGGAGAGCTACCAATGCTGAGCATATGCAAAAACTTAGGGATTCTCAAACTCCTGAACAATACGTATTGGGATGGCCAAGGACACATTTCAAAAGCTGAGTACTGCGAGACAAGGATTTCTTTGGTAATAAAGAAAAGAATACTGAGCTGTTACGTTGCATGTGTCCTTTTTCACGGTAACAAATGTTGGACGATTTCCTCAAAAATGAAGAAGAGACTCGAGGTGGCAGAGATCTGGTTCTACAGAAGGATGCTAAGGATATAATAGACCGAGCGTGTGAGCAACGATGAAGTCGCAGACAGGTTGCAAACAAGGAGAAGGCTTATGCTTAATATCAGGAAGAGGCAGCTGAAGTTTCTGGGACACATAAGGAGGAAGCAGGGCCTGGACAATCTGATACCCACAGGTCGAATTTTAATGCTGAGTTATTTTTCTTTAGTGGTGGAGGGGGGGAATTGTGGGAGGCAGAAGGATTAAAATATTTCTGGCCAGCAAGGGTTATAGGGGAATGTCAGAAAGCTGAGGTCATTGGTGAGGGGGATTAAAGATTTGGGTTTGCCGGTGTAGTGAGAATG
Source organism: Acanthosepion lycidas (assembly GCA_963932145.1). Classification (NCBI taxonomy): domain Eukaryota; kingdom Metazoa; phylum Mollusca; class Cephalopoda; order Sepiida; family Sepiidae; genus Acanthosepion; species Acanthosepion lycidas. The sequence goes on along the minus strand of OZ010590.1, from coordinate 43,332,923 downwards.
GTCACGTGTGTATTTAGCAAAAACGTATTTGTAAATTTTGTTCATATCTTGCGACTTTCCAATATTTGGACTTTTTTCGATGGTGTCGCTTAAATTAACAATTTGGCTCTCAAGCCTAATTCTCCTTGGAGCCGTAGGATACCAAAACTATATCTTAATTAATTTTGGTACAAGAGACATTTCACAGTGTTTCATAAATGAGTCAAGGATATCATAGGTAGTATTTATTAGTCATGACCCATGGGTGTGTCGTTCGGTACCTGAGTCCATTTTACAACCCAGAGTTAAACACGAACCACACGAATTCTTGGGACACATCTGTGTATATAAAAATTAAAAAAATGATCTGAAAAACAAAACAAAAAACAAAAACAAAACAAAAAAAACAAGCAAAAAAAAAAACAATAGAAATTCCAAAAGGAAAACGACTTAAAAAATGAAAATTATTAAAATATTTTCGAAAAGAAATGTAATTTTGGTGTACTATGATCACATAAGCAGTTAATTATAGCATTTCATTCCCAATAATCCTCATATAAAAAAATTGGAAAACGATCCACCAGACGGTCCTCTGGACTTTGCAGTCATACTACCACCGATAGGTCGTGTGGGAGCAAACGTGTTAAGCAAGTTTGGCAATCACTGAATTGGATTATTTTTAAGTTGAATGCATATCTATGTATCAGCAGTTCTTCTAATAGTAAAAAATATTACGACTGACGATAATTCAATTTCCGTAATAATTCTTAAAGCCTGCTGATATTAAAAAAAGAAAAGAAATAAGATATTTATACGAGTTGTATAGATACGATTAACCAAAATTGAAAATACTTATTCGTTGAATTTGTGAATTGTATGGAACTTTTACTGAATATCCAAGAATGGTCATCGACATTTATACAAAATAATCGACACAAAACTGGGCATAAAAATTAAGGATTATCTTATTAAGTTACAATTTACTAAACGTAATATTTAGTTAACGTTTATTTAAGAGGAAAATATAATAATTTGCAATGATTTTATCATTAAACTTACTAAAAACATCGTCTGCAAGTGATAGAAAATGCAGAACCATTTTGGGGGTCTGTCATTCGTAAAAAAATAAAAAATGTAATTCATATTTTTATGCCTCTATAACATCTTTGAGTATTTTATGTCTTTTAGAACCTCCTTGTATCAAAAAATGACAATTCCATTCTGTGGTCAAAATACAGTTTCTATTAAATAACAAGGCTTATGTGTCTATTCCAGATCTTCTCTTGTACAGTTTAGGAAATGTCTAGAATATTTTATTTGAATTAATTACATTGATAATATTACTGCTGTTACGTCCACAACATCTATTCTTGGGATACTTTAACTTATATTTAACTTTATTAGTCCATTTTGTATTTACTTGACCCCACTGAGTCAGATTGTGACACAAGGTTTTTTAACGTGGAGACCCGAGTGATTTCACTCTGGCCACTGGTTTTAGCTGGCCATAGCTTAGCCAAGCTGGTCTAAGCTAGTCATAGTTGGTCTTGGCTTATCTTATCTTGTCCAATCTGGTCAGAGCCGATCTAAGCTAGTCATAGCCGTGATACTACAAGCGCAGGGACGGAACCCTGCGTCCGGTGAGTATCAATGTGTTACAAACGACTCGAGCGAGCAGTTTACACACTTTATTAGTCCAGTTTTGGTAAATTTTATTCTAGTAATATTAAATATACATAGAGTTCGGGTACATTTAATGTCCTTATGGGGTCGCTGTTGCATCATTCAAGTCCTTCTTAAGACAGTCACGTTCCATTGTCCGTTACTATTTTTGTTTCACTCTTACGAAATTAAAAAAAAAAGTCTTAATGTGTTGGATAAAAAATCTTTTGCGAACAACATTTACAAGTTAATGCCGTACAATTAGACTACAGTGGTCAAAACACCGAAGGGATGAACTAGCTTTTATCTTACTGTTAAATACGAATTTAAATAATTAGCTGCTACTTTTTAGCCAAATACGCTCAATATTTTTAAAAATATTAATTTCAATAAAGAAGTATTGAAATAAGAAAACTTTTAACTTTAAATTTAGATATAGTAATTTTATCACTTCAAATTCAGTGGTAATTATTAGTCCTATTCTACCTTATAATACTGATAATTAAAATACTTAAAGTATTGCTTGTTACTATTTTTACTTTTTCAGTGAAATGTTCGTCGGACAAATATAATTTGGCTAAATGCCTCTCGGCCAAATGTCCGTTGGCTTCTAATACTGCTAATTAAAACACTTAAAGTATTGCTTGTTACTATTTTTACTTGTACCATTTCTGTGAAATGTTCGTCGGCCAAACATACGTTGGCTAAATGTCTCTCGGACAAATATCCGTTGGTCTGTCGGCCAAATGTCCGGCCACGGTTGATTTTAGAAGATCAGGTTTCCCGATACTTTTACATTTTCCCTCGGATTTCCAATTCTTATATTTGTTGCACTTATTTTTAATGCACTGTTTCAAACTGCCTAAAAATAATTGTTAAAAATACACATTTTATATTCTACAACTGTTAAAGTCCAGATTTTCCTTCAGATTTTTTTTTGTTGAACGTCAAGTTTTGATGTGTTGGTATGACGGATTTTTTTTTTTGTCTTATGGCTCCCCCTAGTTTCCTGGCCTGAATTGATTCTTCCGCTCGAAATTGAAATAATGTTATTTTTTCCTATTCCAAAGGACACTTCCGTATTGCACTTATAATTCAGACATAAAAGAATATTTTGGGGGCTTTCTTACTTTCCGGCTATTTATTTGTTTTTCTTACCAATACTTATACGGCTACTTTTATATTCACTAAATTTATGGCTATCGTTAGTTGTATTTTTACACCGCGTTCTAATGTCTCTTATTGAACCTGGCTGCTTTTACGACACCACATGGAAATGGTATCCAACAGAGACCGCTTCAAACTCGCGAAATAATGAAGGTTTATGATAGCAGATACTAAAATGATCTCCCAACCAGCTAATCTCTGATAATATGACTTGTTGTAATAACGAAGAAATAAGTAAAAATGAAACTGAATACATCATGATATATAATATTATTCCGACTGTATCTATCACTGTTATGTTTTCTTTAAAAAAAAAAATGGCGCTGAGACGAAAACTGCCTACAAGTATAAAATTAACATCTACATCTATCCGACTAAGATCAAAATGGCCGTAAATATCACAATTAATTAAAAAAAAAACAAGGAATGATTCACCGGTGCCACAGGAAATTGCTCAATGTCATGCGGAGCAATAGAAACACGGTAAAGGAGCTTACTGCTTCTAGCAAAAAGTGCTCTACAAATGGACATTAAAGTCACCCGTAACAGACCATTACATTAATAGGAACAAGAATAAGCAGCTGAAAAAAAAGTTTAGTTTAAATTTCACACAGGAATATATATATATATATATATTTTTTTTTAAGCTTAGCGCTCCGAGTACGGGATGAAGCCACTAGGATGCAGGGGGGTTGCAGAAGATTTGTAGCAAGAGCAGATAGGAGTGATAGAAGAATGGCTGAAGGGAAGGGTAGTGTGTAATTGTTTAAAAAATATGATTCCTTTAAAAATAAAAAAAATAAATATAAAATAAAATAATTATAATTTAAGCTCTACCTCTCTATGGCGCACTGTTTTTTTAAAAATAAAAACAAAAATACTAAAGAACTCCGGATTTTTTACCTAACGTGTTCTTTTCTATTTTTCTACATATCTGCACACACACACACACGCACTCACACACACACACACACACATATATATATATATATATATATATATATATATATATATATATATATATATATATATATATATATATATATATATATATATAAAAGCAATTATACGAACCGACAAGTGGCTGACGTAATAATGTATATCACTGCTCAGTTTTCCCGCTTACAATTTCAAATTCTGATCTTCAAGGTAACAAATCTCTACCCAGATATAGGATTCCAGCTACACAGTCTACTTTTTCTTTTGTTTATTCTGATCTCGCTCAAATTAAGATAACTTCAATAAATATATTTCAAATTATTTAAATTTTCATGAACGGTCGAAGAATAACGATCCGGAACTATGATAAAACGAATAAACTCAAAAGAAATCAATAAGAAAAAAAAAAAAAATCCGATGAAATTATTATATATATTTATTTAAGCGATTTTTCCCAATTTTCACTAGCAGACTAGCAAGAACCAAACTGTTTTCACCATTATCGTGATCTGTTCTTTTATCGAAATTTTATGGCAACGTTAAAGGAAAGGTTAAGATGGGTCTTATGGAGATGTTCTTTTACCTTTATTTCTGCTGACTATTATTATAACAAATCCCAGCTGTTTATTCTACGAGCGTTAATTAAGCAGCGTAGTTTGAGAATAAAGAACAAGCTCCCAAGTATGTGGTGTTTAAGTTCAATTCTCAAAACTTAGCCTTTAATCCGATCCATCCTATAAATCAATAAAAATGAATTAAAACAGAAACAAGATGAAAGAAAGACGAGTTAAAACCAATAATAACAGATAATGAGGCATCAAAATAATTCGATGACTAACAAAGGAATGAATATGGTTTGAAAGGTTTTTGTCATGCTTTACTGTAAGCTTTTTCAATCACCTGATAAATTTTCTGAAACACACAACCTTTTGAATGATATTCACTTGCATTAGAAATACAAAATATAAAGAGCTAAATATCACAATTAATTAAAAAAATTATTGCATAATTGTGCAAACAGATTAAAATTCATGAGTCATTTACACGCATTATCAAGGAAAATAACCTTATTGGAATATATATATATATATATATATATATATATATATATATATATATATATATATATATATATGTATATATGTGTGTGTGGGTGGGTGTGTGCGTGCGTACATTCATATGTGTATGTGTGAAATAATTATACAATTAACACATGTTACAAACAGAAACCTGATATTCGAAGAGAAATTGCGAGTACCCAAAATATTATTGACATTCTGTTTATTAATAATGGCTCTGCTTAAAATTTCTGCCTGTTTTGCTTTGGATTGGTTTCTACTTAACTACCCTTCAACCACTTTCGAATTGTTTCAGGCCAGATAAAGGGTTTGAATTGCAACCGTTTTGCTTATAGTTTCATGTTGTATGTGAATCTCTTATAATGTAATAAACAGATTATAATCATTTTATATATTTGTCATCAGTATGTAATTTGTTATCAGCAGGTCGTGTACTATCTTAGCTTAAATAATTTCTTTTCATATGCTTTTTTTTCTGGTGGCTATATGGAGAATCTTTATGTTGGATACTGTCAAGATGATGGCGTCTTTCATTAATTTGTCTATTATTTCATTGTTCAGTATGACAACATGCCATGGGATCCAGCTAAATATAACTGATCTTTATGATTTAGATATTTCTCCTTATATGAAAGTAAAATTCACTCATTAATACTTCGCTGGAAATTATATCCCGCAGGGTATTTAAAATCAGATATCAATATGAATCAAAACTAAATCATTATTTGGTACGTTTGCAGTAATATAACTTTTAAATATTAAATCAAACAGATCGATAAGTGTGAGGAGACATATTAAAATAGATTCAGAAAAATATTTGTTTAAGGATATGCTAAAATGTTTGTCTTAACATAATTAAAATAGTGTATTTTATTTTCATTAAATACCAGCATGCTTTACGATTCCTTAAAATTCTGACCATTTAAAATTTTGGTCCGTTAGGTTAAGTAAAGTCCTGTTATAGAATATATTATTTCAAGCATTTTTTCTTTATTTTAGTGTTGCTTTTATTTGAAATCTTCAGTTTAGCCAGTCGTTATTGTCTGAGAAGGCAATTACATCCCGCCTTTTCCACATTTATCATTAAAATCGATATTATCGACCCTCACGTCGTGTGTGTCTGCAGATTTTGTTTGATGTCATTCTTATTCAAAGGTTCTGCAATATTTCCTCTGTCTTCTCGAAGAATTGATTAAAAAAAAACACTTTATCAAATTTTTGGTTAAAATGTTTTTCTTTCAAACGACTCTCCCCATTTTACCCTTATATATACCACTTTTCATTTTTTTAAACCCCAATTTCAGACTTGCGTCTCTCCAAGCACGGTTATTTTGTGAGGTCTGCTTCGTTTTTGTGAACACGTGGGATTATTTCAATAAATACAATTCAATGCTTTCATAAATCTTACATGTCTATTCAACAATTCCTAATCTTCAATATTTTAATATTTTCTTAGTGGTTTAACCGCCGTCAAAAAATGACATATTTATTTAAGTTTTTGAAAATTTATTTGTGAATTGCGTATGCGAAATTACCCTTTCTTTATTACTGAGTTAAAAAATAAATCGGGCGCTTAAAACAGTCTGGGAGTTTAATTTAAAACATATTTGCCGCTTCATGCGTTACGTTTAAAAGTCCACTACATAGAGATAAGTAAATTGCCTATCTTATGTAGTAGACTCTCTTGGTTAGATATTCGGCTGGTGCAAAAATAATGACGTAATAATGTCGTTTTTTGACGTATTTTTAACATCAAAAAACGACATTATTACGTCATTATTTTTGCACCAACCTAATAGTAAACTAGACAAAATATTTGTATCAATAAAATTATAAGAGAAATAACAAAACTTATGCGAGTCTTCCAAATCCCAACTTGAACATAAGCCAGATAATACTTTAGGTTTATGAAGTCAACAGAGAATCATACAGGACAGTAGGCAGATCCGTTCAGGAACCATTTCGTTATATTTAAGAACAATTTTTTAATACCTGAATATCTTGCACAGCTTCTGAATTCCATCTCGGATCCTGTTTGATTTTGGCGTCCCGGCTATGTAATTCACAATTTGGGTTGTCTATTTTGCTGACAACATACGGATTCTGTCTTCTGGCAACTGAAGATTAGTATTTTCTTTTTGGTTTCCACAACTATATTCGCTAATAGATCTTTCAGTTTTATTTCTGGGTCTGTTGCCGAAACTATATCATCTGTTTATCGTATACCATAAGGAGATACCCACCCACACACAAAAATTTGAAAGGAAAACACGAAGACAAAAACATTTTATTTAAGTTCTGGAAACCGAAAAAGAATGTGTCAAATCGTTGATGAAACAGTTCTAACTGGCTATCTGGTAAAGAAGTGGAGGGGAATGAGAATACAAACACACACACACACACACACACACACACACATATATATATATATATATATATATATATATATATATATATATATATATATATATGTCATTGAATAATATATACAAATCTATCTTTATAATTATCATTTCCAGTTATCTCACTAGTTTCATGATGTGAAGATGAAATTTATCAAGGAATGTGCCATAGTTTTTCCTACCCAAGTACTTTCAATCTCCTTTAAAATCCTCCTCACGGGCGAATTATAAAGGAAACAATATACTACAGCGCCTTTCTTGGTGAATTTCATCTTAACATCAATAAACTGATTAGACAACTGGAAAGTATGTTTATAAAATAAATAAATATGTCTACATTTTTCAATAAAATATGTTGAATGAAGATATGCTCTCTCTCACTCTCTCTCTTTCTCTCTCTCTATATATATGTATATATATAACGCATATCTTCATTTAACATGTTTCATTGAATAATACAGACACACACACACACACATATATATATATATATATATATATATATATATATATATATAATACTGAGACACTGCGCGATATTTTTAAAACCGGGGTTAATTTCATGTCAGGTCACCCTACAATTGCTACTGGTACCATTGCTAACGGATCATCAGCGACAAAACCTTACCCTACACCCGGGTTTTCTTTGGTGAAGGGGTGTCTAGGTACTCATCAAGATTAAAACTGGCAAAGCTATGTATGCAGCCAGTGTTGTGATGATTCGACATCGCTTCGCGCACGTCTTCCTCGAAAGGTTGTGATTAGCACAAGCCAGATGAGGTTATTAGTTCAAATTTAAATAATGTAAATTAAAATAATCTCTTCGCTGGCATTTCACGATGGTTGAGAGAGGGGAGAATTGTCAAGTGAACCTTTAGGTAAAAGACCTCCTCTTTACTCTCTTGCCACACATTCAATACAAGAGTTAATCGTTAATAATTCGTTCCCTTATACTTTATTTACTTTGTATTCTGTTCAAATGTGTACACCAGAGTGAATGCATTTTTTTATGTGCTAAGCGTGCCTACACACATGAAAATATTTGTTAGTCATTGCAGGGGAACAGGTCCATGTTACACGTCTTTCTTTCTCATGGAAATCAGTGGCTTGATTCCAATCTCTCATTGCCATTTCATTCGGACTCTTGGAATAGGGATCTGCCACCACAGCCATTACTTCAAGGAATATGAGAACTACTTGAAACCTTCATCATTATCTCAAGACCCATAACCTAGTGTCATCGTAGGGTACTGCCTAGTTGAGCAGTCCCCTGCACATATCTGGATTGAAACTGTAGTTTTATTTTTTTCTTGAGCAACATGTCTTGCTTAAATAGATATAGCAGAGACTATACATCTTCAGTTGAAACCATAGCAGATGCCCTCCTACTGAAGGCTCAATTTGGTCACCGAGGCGTGAACATTGATTCCATCGGTAGAAATCTCCGTTTGGCCGTTGACTACTGCATTTAATGATGTCATTTGCTTACGTTAAGATACGCTTCGAGCAGATATGATCGTTCGAGGAAAATCATGGGAAATCTGTAGTTTAAAAGAAGTAATTCGACATTGCTAACCAGACGCTTCCTTCGTAGCAAAATGGTATAACACGTCGGGCCAAATGGGGGTTCCGTGTAGGATACAGGCTTGATTCATGTCGGAGGACGACTATTTTCTATGAAACTTCTCGGGCATTCAGGCCGCTAAATGTTGTTCATACTGTTTGTCCTAAACAGAGCATTTACTTAAATATTCGAGTCTATATAAATAATGTATTGTAATAAAATATATTCAAATAATTGTCGGACTTTGTCCATTTCATAATATTAGTCTATAGTTAAATTGTATTCGTGTTTATACATGAGTCACTACGCAAACATTGCATTTGTTTATTCCTGAGTCTGTGGTTAAATATTGGCTGTGTTGATATTTGAGTGAAAATTTAAACATTTGTTGTCTTTATACTTCAGTCAAAAGCTAACATTTTATACTTGAGGCTATAAACAAGAATTAGTCGTCTTTATATATTATCCATAGTTAAATTTCAGTATTCGTTGTACATGAGTCACTAGTTAAACATTGGTCTTTTTTTATTCTTGAGTATATGGGTAAATATTGGTTGCGTTTATACTTGAGTCAATAAGTAAACAACAGTCGTATTTATACATGAGTAAATAGGCCAACATTAATTGTATTTTAAACTAACTTTAGTTAAGGTATAAAACAAATTGTAGAGCGTCATATGTCTCGAGGTCTGTGCAACTGTCTTGTGAATCTTAGACGACGGGACGTCTTACTTAGCTTTGGTTTGTCTGGCATAAGCTTACAACTGAACGTGCACCCAATAATGACTGAAATCGCTACTGTAGTTACGGTTCGCAAGATTCATGGCGAAGTGCCATAGGTATTATTTCAAACTAGTTTGGCAGAGAATCAAAGGTTTAGCCTCTTTAGCAAGGATCCAAACCACAACGACAGTAAGGCTCTCTGAAGTCTATCTCACTAATTATTACTAGCGCGATGAGGCGCCTCCAGGTCAGAGTTTAGAACAAAATTATCTTTTATTGTTTTGACGTTGGAAAAGTATGAGAAAATTTTCAGCTTGCGATACAGATGAAATATTACTTAAAAAACAGGATATTCACATAACATTGAATACTGCTGCCATATCTGGTCTGGTTCCCTTGCTGTTCATCTCAAGATTCTTGACAAAACCTAAAGTAAGATCTGTAATATAATCCATCTTGAATTGGCCCCTCGAATTCCCTCTGTCTTTTCTACAATTATTTTCATAGCTACTAATCTGACGAGCTTTTTTTCCCCTAGTGCCTCAACTACATGAATTTAAGCGTGCTACAGGATTGGCATTTAGGTCCCACCCTCTTACCGTTGAAATAATTAAATGTAACTGACACATCTACTCCAACAGTTTCTTTCCTCGCACTTCGCAACATTGAAATTCCTTTACTCTGACTTGCTTCCATGATAACTAAAATCTTCAAAAATTTAAATGGAACCTCAACTGATATCTTCTGTTGCTTGTTCCCTGTTTTTTTCTCCTTTCCTTATTTCCCCTAAACCCGGCCTTTTCTCTCACTTTCACTCTCTGTAACCCCCGGCGGGCTAGTGTCATTACTGCCTTGCTTAGCGTGAAATGCACAAAAAAATAAAAATAAATAAAAACCTTTTATATCATTTCCCTCATTATATATCTATACGTTTGTGTAAAAATTTCTTTTCTTCTAAGATGCATTTCAGCAAGAATTCGCTAATTTTCATTGTTTTGTAGGACTCGATCTCTGTTTAAGTATCCAGATATCCTAGTATATTAATCTCATAAAAAAAATCTAGTGTTTTATTAAGCACGGTCGTGACACAAGGAAGAGAACTCAGTAGTCAGTCACGCTTACGGCCACATCACGTCAAAACAACGGTTCCCGTACAACCACAAAGCAACGTTTCGTCAGTGTCTAGGTGGGTGACTGCCTGGGAATGGTAGGTGCTCTAAGCTTGGATGTGCGTGTGGTGTATACGGAATTCAAAATAAAAATAAAAAACTCTATAAACGATTAAACCTGAAAATTTTTTTTTACACATTTTAACATTGTCCTGACGCAAGCGCAAGAAAGACAAATGTTTTGTTTACCATTTCAATCACAATTCTCGCAATTTGCAACGTGTATGCAGATAATTGGAATGTGTGCACAGAAACATTACGCCTTGTCAAATAGTGCGGCAGACGAGACGTCTAGCGATAGTTGACATTATGGAAAAAGCGTCACGCAAACAATTTCTAAGAATAGGTTTTTAGAGATATTTTTTTTTAGAACGGATAAATATTACTTTACAAAATTCACTGTCTGCCTGCCCTCGAGTGTTCTTCGAAATTTGACCACGCCTTAAGTTCGATTACATAGAAAGGTAATACTTACAATGATTTTCCAGATAGTCAAGTAAACACTAATTGAAAGCTTCGTGCTACTGTACATTCTACTATAGAAACTATTGACTAATTATGATATGTGCAGTGACTTTTATAGTAAGACCACTGTATCTCTTGGTGCATACTGTTTCTTCTTTCTTTATGTCTTTTTATTAGGTTGGTGCAAAAATAATGACGTAAAAATGTCGTTTTTTGACGTATTTTTAACGTCAAAAAACGACACTATTCCGTCATTATTTTTGCACCAACCTTTCTTTCTTTTCTTTTCTTTCCTTCTTTCTTTTTTTCGTACTTTATAATCTCATTCATATCTGTCTCTTTTTTAAAAAGTTTTTCGATTGAAGATTTGAAAACTACATCTTATCATATGCTTAATATCTAATCACTAGATATTCCTATAAAAATCGGTGACACGATTCCATTAAACTATATTGCTAAAAATCTCATTAGATACAAAGAAAACAGTACTGGACTTTTCTCCAATATGCAGTGTGTAGTAACCTAGAAAGGGTTACAAAACGGAGGTTGGAAATGAAATGGTAATCTTTATAACATCAACAAAATACAATACTCGCCAGCAGCGTAAAGTAGGTAAAAAACTACTAGTGGTGGACTACTTAGACGGCATATTACGATATTTACCTGCTTCACCACGAGGTAGGATGTGGCACAAGGCCAAATTTAATGTGAGGAATCCGATCCCGTGGGCTCAGGCAAACATTGCCCGTAGACTCCGTATGCGAGGGATCGTGTATCTGTCTACCTTTCCGACGAGACATCGCATAGCCTCGTCCGGGTTCGTCTTCGACCGAAGGTAGAGAGTTTGATATGGCAAGAGCTTCCTGCCAGCGTAGACAGCATATTAGATATTTACCTGCCTCCCCAAGAGGTAGGAGACGGCAAAAGGCCAAATTTTATGTGGGGATATCGGAGTCTGTGGGCTCGGCAAAAATTGCCCGTAGACCCCGATACGCGGGATCGGGTACCTGTCTACCTCCACAGACGAGTCTCTGCCCTTCGGCATAGCCTCGTCCGGGTTTCTCTCTTCCCGAAGGCAGAGAGTTCGTAACGGCAAGAGCTACCCACGCCGACAGCTCACGCTGCCAGCTAAGGCAGCATATTGCCCCACTTAATATAGTGTCCAACGCATTTATTTGTGTATTAAAATTAAAAAAAAAAACATTGTGGAATAAGAACAGTCTGACTTCGAAGATTAAATAAAAGTTTCAGTTCCGTACTCATATAAACCTGATGAAGTCCGGAGGCAACAACGGACGAAACGTTATATTAGAAACACAAGAGATGAAGACAATAGACTGCTTGCTAAGTAGTCTTCTCATCACAAAAATTCAGACACAAATCCCGCTGCGAATATTAAGACTATTCACGCAATGTAAACTTTTCTTTATCGTTTGGTCTTTGGAAAACAAAGTTAATGTGGCTCTTCCTTCTCTCTCTCTATCTATCTATCTATATCTATATCTATATATATATATATATATATATATATATATATATATATATATATGAACATATTTTTGCAGATTCATGTGTTTCATATCTGTAAAAATGAGTTCATATATATATATATATATATATATATATATATATATATATATATATATATATATATATATATATTTACTATTCTTCACGTTGTTAAGTACAACACCAGAGGCGAGAGAAATAATGAAAGGATGATTCTGTTGTGTAAATTTTCCAATTAAGGAAAGCCTGTCGTGAAAACCATCATTCATATTTTTTCCCTTATTTGGGCGTGAGTCATCACGGGATTATTTCAACGAGGAATTTTTAATGCGTATATATATATATATATATATAAAAATATGATTCCAACACACTACATAAGAGTTCTAACTCTTTTGTAGCATGTTGGAATCATATTTTTAAATAAATAATTATATTTATGCTCTACTTTTTTAACGAGCACTATTTTTTAAAAATAATAACAAAAATACTAAAGAACTTTGGATTATTTACCTAACGAGTTCTTTCCTATTTTCTATATATTTTACACACACACACACACACACACACACACATACACACACACACACACATATATATATATATATATATATATATATATATATATATATATATATAATGACCAGCTGCTCTTTTCTAAGTAAATCCGCCTGAAAGGGCGGCTACTTGTTGACACCTACTCTTTCTTTAATATCCCCATAATCAACTTGTTTTTTTTTTTTTTGTTTTTTTTTACTAAGCGCGCTTTAATTAAATTTTATGGAGAGAGTTCAGAAAATCTCAAACCATCGATCATGACGATTTGTGTACGGACACCAATGGTCTCTAACAGTTCCATCTACCTAATTTCACTCATCAGGTTTTGATCAAAGATTGGAATGGTTTCCAGGCATATTCAAACGTTTCGATTAACTCCCCAAACGATAAAATCAAGAAATATCCTTCTTGACATATCGACTATTATGAAATTTGAACCTGTTCCTTATGTCAGGGATGCAAGCCTTCAACAAAAGTAGAATACACATATCACCGGCTCCCATAATCATGTAGCGACAAACATTTATATGCACAAAATCTGAGTATCATCTACCATGTATTCAATTGTGAAAGCAGAATAACATATGTCATATCTTTATTAATTCAAAACCTACAGAGAAAAATAAATGTCGCTATAAAATATCCCATATGGAATTGACGTGCCATTAAACAAAGAAATCAAATCTTGGGGAAAAAAATGGAATTGTTTCCAGTTTTGCATTCAGAATTTTCCCCGATCCGAGGTTGGAGAACCCAGTTTCATCTTCATCTTATCCTAGCTGGAGAAAGATGTGATGAACTCATATCTTTTACCTGGAACATTTTTGAGAAAGTGAGAGCAAAAGGCTTAGCTTGAATTTGAATTTGGTCTGTTACTTTTGATTTTTGCGCTAATAACTCTTACCTTACTTACACAATACTTATTCACACGGTGTTGAAATGATCAAACATATCACAAAATGAAGACGGTGAATTCACTGCTTATAATATATATTTATATATCGTAATAATTTTAAACCAAATCCTCGGTAAGAAGACGCCTAATAACATATAACATAGGGGCAGGACACTTGTTTCAGAAGGTTGTGATCAAGAAGTTATCTTCGTGGTAAATCCACCATGATCAGATTCGAAACTGATCCTCATAATCGGAAGACGAACCTTGAAACTACTCTATCACATCACTTATATATATATATATATATATATATATATATATATATATATATATATATATATATA
>OZ010590.1:43303465-43315965 GCA_963932145.1 Acanthosepion lycidas | reverse complement strand
TGTTTGTCTATAGTTAACTTACATTCATATTACATCTTATTTCCCATTGGTATAGTGTTATATATATATGTGTGTGTATGTCTATTTGTTTGTATATATATATATATATATATATATATATATATATATATATATATATATATATATATATAGGTACGTGACAAACTATGAAATGGACAAAGTCCGACAATTATTTTAATATATTTTATATTTGTGTGTATAAAACTTTTTTTCTGTTAAATATTAATCCTCACCTTCACCTTTAGGCCTTTCTGTTCTTTTCTTTTCTTACCCCCCTCTAGAGCTTTCATACATTTCCCTCCCACATTTGTTTCCCACATATACATTCTTTTGTTCTTTATACGGGGAGTAATATTTTCCGATTTCTTTTTAAATTTGTAGGTCTCATGAATTGATTACAATTTAAATGTAATAAAACCGTGGGTTGTTAGTGTTTGAACCTTTCATATTATATTCTTACTCTGTCCTGGATCTTGAGTTCTACCTGGATTCTATGCTCTTGGAATTATATATATATATATATATATATATATATATATATATATATATATATATATATATATTGACCACTAATATTATCAATATTTATATATAGGTATGTATGTGTGTGTGTGCGCGCGCGCACGCGCGTGTGTGTGCGTAGCGTTAATGTATGTATGTATGCATGTTTTTCTGTCTATATGTTTAATGTCTACGTCTATATATATATATATATAGATAATATATAAGATATATATATATATATATATATATATATATATATATATATATATATGAAGAGATAACTTAAACACATGTATCCACTAACACTAACGTTTATGATAAGAAATACTATTAGACCAAAAATTCCATTTTAAAATTACTGTATATATATATGTGTGTGTGTGCATATATATATATAAGAGAGAGAGAGAGAAAATAGATAGATAGATAGATAGATAGATAGATACTCTTTACTAAGCATCCCCGTTTCTTAGGTTAGCCTGCTCAGCTAAATTTGTTTGTCCAACAGCCACAGAAAACATCTATGATTTATAATGAAAATATGCAGATAGGTACATCCGTATGCATAGATAGATAGATACATCGATAGATACGATACGATGCGAACAGACTTAGGTATATATATATATATATATATATATATATATATATATATATATATATATATATATATATATAGATAGATAGATAGATAGATGAACAGAATGAGATAGATAGATAGATAGATAGATAGATAGATAGATAGATAGATAGATTGAAGCACGTAATTTGCATTACCTGATCGTATAATGGTTCACACACAACACAAATTCCTGCAAGTGGCTATATCTACATTTTTATATATAGCATAATGACGAAAGCTATTTACTTTCCACGACCATTACTTAGTTTTCAACGCCATTGCTTTACTTGTTAATGCACTTAATCAAACAATCTTCAATTGATCACATATATCGAACATATACAGTGAAAGTTAAAAAAATTATCTTCATGTCTGTGTGTTGTGTGCATCCGTATATTTCAGTGTGATCATGTATGTCTATATAAATACACGATGCTCTCGTTAGGCAAGAGATGTACCCTGCCGGCTAAGTGGTGATTTCTCTCAGAAAGTTGGACGCAGGTTCGATATCTGTTGTAGAGCATATTTACTTTATTACGGCCAAATCTCGTTTAAACACCTCTTCTCGTACGAGCACCGAAGTTGAGCAACGTTTAGCCTTGTCAGTACTTAGATGGGTGTCCGCTTGGAAATAGCAGTTTCTGTAAACTTAGATGTGTAATAGATAACATTACGGTATTAGAAGCCGGAGAGAGCCATTTACCAATTCCAGGCGTGTTCCGAAAATTTGCTTACGCGTAAATACCCTTGGGGTGGTACGAATACACCTCTTCTCCCCCAGATATGGGTTAATTAGTAGAACGTATGCAAATAAATCATTATTACCTCCCAAATTATTCTTACAATCTAAAATTAGTTTATGATTTTGAATAACCTGTAAAAGGTTGATAAGCCGTAAATAATCAAATGCGCTGATCGATAGACGTAATGCAATCTCTTTATAATAAAAACGGGGCGTTAATTTAAATTACGAATATTCAATAATAATGATACATACATGCATACATATATATATATATATATATATATATATATATATATATATATATATATATATATATATTTATATATATATGTGTGTGTGTGTGTGTCTGTGTCTGTGTATAGCTGTGTCTGTGTGTGTGTGCGTGTATATATATATATATATATATATATATATATATATATATATATATATATAAGTAAAATAATTATATGATATTAATTATAAGAACTGATCTCTGGTATAACTTAATTCATTCTTCATCAGTCTATAGTGACATGTCCGTAACATAGTCAATGGCTCTGATGACAGGGTTCATGCCTTTTACAAAGAGCATCAGTACGCAGTATATATAAGCAGGCTTTGCCGAAATACGAAATTGCGATTTCGGATTTTGTTTTGCCTGCCGATTCGTGTATGGCTGTGCGAAAAATAAACAGCCATGTGCATCGTTCTTTTTATAGAGGTTTTCTCTTGCTGAATGCTCGCGCGGATGCAAATAGGAGAGAGGGAGAGAAAGAGAGGAAAAAGAGAGCAGGGAGAAGGGTGGGGAGAAATCTAGAATTTAAGGAGAGAAAATGTTAGTGAAAGGCTATGATTGTCATAAAATGTAAGGTTGGGACATGAAAGACATTGCTCATTCAAATTATACTTTCAAATTATCAAGCATTTTTCTCTTTCTTTCCAACTCAAATCCCTCTCCGTATGTCTTCTTGTGTGCATTTAAAACTTTATATAAACACAGCTTACACTACTCTTTATATAGACAACATACATTACTTTATATATACACAACTAACTTACATAAAGGATAATAAATTTACATATGCCAGCGTATTTGAGTATCGATATATAACAAATTTACATGCTGTTAAAAAAGATTATTTTGAAGATTATATTTTTTTATTTCATGAGAAAATGGATTAAGCATTCGTATGAATTAATAAGGAGTTGTGTTATTGATGACTTCAGTGGGGCCCCCATTTGGTGACATTCAGTCTATCGTATATTCTTCCAGCTCACCGGGATTAACAAATACAAATATGTCAATACTTATTAAATATCTCATCATCCATCCATCTATCTATCTATCTATCTATCTATCTATCTATCTATCTATCTATCTATCTATCTATCTATCTATCTATCTATGTCCGTTCATATCTATCTATCTATCTTCGTCTGTTCATATCTATCTATCTATCTATCTATCTATCTATCTATCTATCTATCTATCTATCTATGTCTGTTCATATCTATCTATCTATCTATCTATCTATCTATCTATCTATCTATGTCTGTTCATATCTATCTATCTATCTATCTATCTATCTATCTATTTATCTATCTATCTATCTATCTCCGTCTGTTCATAACTATCTATCTTCGTCTGTTCATATCTATCTATCTATCTATCTATCTATCTATCTATCTATCTATCTATGTCTGTTCATATCTATCTATCTATCTTTGTTCATATCTATCTATCTATCTTCGTCTGTTCATATCTATCTATCTATCTATCTATCTATGTCTGTTCATATCTATCTATCTATCTATCTATCTATCTATCTATCTATCTATCTATATATATATATATATATATATATATATTTGTCTGCTCATTATCTATCTATCTACTTATCTATCAGTTATTTTTCTCTTATTTTATTTAACTCTCTATGTCTTTCAGAATTTCACTTTCTCTCTCCCTCTCTTCACACACACCCAGGCGGGTGCGCGCACATACACACGCACACACAAGCACACACACATATATATATATTCGTGTGTGTCTTATTGTGTGTGTAAATATGTGTTCGTTTCCGACCTATTTAACCAACAATATTTATTCCGATGAATGCGTGTGCAATTATTTCGTATGTATGAACTGTAATAAGATGTCCAAAATACCGAATGATCTGCAACATTTCCCTCAACACACGCACAAACAAATTCACGTGCACACACATACACACACACACACACACACACACACACACAGGGACGCACGCACGCAGGCGCACGCCCGCAGGTACACGCATCCACCTATTTTTCAGTGAGAAAGAGATTAAAGCAAGATAAACGCATCTTTACATATGCCGTGTTTGTTTATTGCCTCGTGTAATCAATTGTCTTCATTCGCATTAAAGAAATGATAGTAATTGTTCTAAAACAATTTACGTAGAGATTTCAACTGAGAATCTTTCACAACATCTAACCCACGTCCGTACTCATGTACCTACAGGCTTTTCACATATCCACTTGCATACCTGCCTACTCGCTACCTAATTCCGGCATACCTACTTACTGGCATGTTAATTATTTAATTAAAATAAGCAGGAGTTAGTTGGAAGAGTAGGAAATGGACTTAACTTCTTTATTTCTTACTAATTACATCTATCTATCTATCTATCTATCTATCTATCTCTGCTCGGATGTATGTATATCTATCTATCTATCTATCTATCTATCTATCTATCTATCTATCTATCTATCTATCTCTGCTCGGATGTATGTATATCTATCTATCTATCTATCTATCTATCTATCTATCTCTGATCGGATCTATCTATCTATCTATCTATCTATCTATCTATCTATCTATCTATCTATCTAAATCCCTTCTTATCTATCTTTCTCTCTGTCTGTCTATCTGACAATCTAATTTATTCGTTTAAATTCAGTTGACCTCTTTCTCTAATTCTCTCACTATATCTCTCTTTTAAATCTGTTATTGTCTCTCTCTCAATCTCATTCTTTTCATTCTATCTATCTATCTATCTATCTATCTATCTATCTATCTATCTATCTATCATTTCCGTCTGTTATTTTTTTCTGTCTGAGAAACACCTGCTTTGTTTGGCGTTCTAGTTCCTGAAGCCACATTTTATCGCAACTCTCATCGGGCCTTTTTTCATACTAGTCGTAATTTAGACTGAACCAAGTATCTTAAACAAATAACGTTTGCTTATTCTACCAATTGCTTGATTAATCAAATGAAATTCACCTGCCAAACTACTTTGGTAAGCAAGTTAATCTTCCACATCTTCACTTCTGTCATCTGCCTGAGAGAAATCCACAAATAAAACCACAGACCAGACTAGATATAAAATAAATTCATCATCACACATATTTGAACCCCTACCTATCTATCTATCTATCTATCTATGAGCGATAAATCCGTATCCAAACATGTAGTTTGCGTAATTTTCTCGTATTTTTCATTGCATAATTGTTTAAACACATTGAAATTCATGACTCAGTTACATGCATTATCAAGGAAAATAACCTTATATGAAAATAACCTTATATGAAATATATATATATATATATATATATATATATATATATATATATATATATATATATATATATATATATGTATATATGTGTGTTTGTGTGTGCGTTTGTGTGTGTGTGTGCATCCATGAGCACGTGTATGTGTGAAATATTTATACAATTCACACACGTTAGTCGATAACTTAGCACTTTGTATTCTGAATAAAGCCAACTTAATTGCTCTAACTTTTATCTTTGCCTTTCTTCTGGCGTTTGGGCCCGTTTTTTGCTTTTGTTTTTTTCCTTACAGACACACATATATATATATATATATATATGTGAACTGATATTAAAAAATTCTATTAAAGTCTTAGGTAGCTCATATAAAAGCGTCGTCCTTCGCAAAAATGTAAATATGTATTGAACCATTCGATCAACCGTTACCCAGATATCACTCAGTATCTATCTATCTATCTATCTATCTATCTATCTATCTATCTATCTATCTGTCTATCTATCTGTCTATCTAACTATGTGCGTGTGTATGTGTATGATACAATTATGGTTTTAATGTATGCTATATTTATGTGTGAAAGCAGTAAATTTCAGGGATAGAGCGTGTGTAAATATAAAATAGATATATTCGCCTGTAGGTCCACCTAAATATGATGGTCTGCAAAAAAGGTCTATCGCCAAACCATTGGAATATAATGAATTCTCATGTTTTACGAACATTGCGATGCTGTGATGGACTCCGTACCGCTGGTTAAATATAAACATATTTTTAGGTACGTAATCCCATTGACAAATATGCAGGGTATAGGTGTGAAACCTAATTTCTGTTTGCTTACGGTCATATTTACATTGACACCTCGGTTCTCGTATAATTATCGAAGTTAAGCGACTTCGAGACTGGTCAGTACCTAGATGGGTGACGACTTTGGAAGATCTGGTACCGTAAGCTTGGATGTGCGAGTGGTGTAATGGATAACGGCTCGGAATCTGAAATAAGAGAGTTCTAATTCTAGTCGGGTTCCTTCAATTACTTGCTTATATCCATGGGAAAGATATGAACCCACAAAAAATCACACACCAGCTAGGAGTATCAGTAAAATTAATAAAATCTCAAAAAAAATTACCTTAACCTAAAATCATTTTCAAACTTTGAATAACCTGCAAAAGGTTGATATACCGTAAAAAAGCACAACTAAACCTAATATCTACGGATCACTGTTTAGTGCATCCACTTTAGCCTTTAAGCAACCTCTGCTAATCTTAGGTAATTGCGGTTTAATCAGCATGATAAACCCATACAAATATAAGAATTTTCTATCTATCTATCTGGACATGATTTGCTTTTTGATGACTCATCAGTTATAATTATCCAATATATTTCTGTTTCATTCCCAGTTGTCGAATTTGCAGTATGCTGGAGTGCTTTTTTTGATATAGACATTTAAGGACTGAAGTAAAACGAAGACACTCAAGGTAGTACACATTCCTTTTCAATTTCTTGTATACCAATATATATGCATATACTGGGCCCTCCCGATGTATTCGACGTCTGGGGGTAGATTAACGCATTTGTCAGAAACGAACAGCCAGATTATTCGCACATAGGATTTGATTATAGTGGTGAAAGCTTATGCAGAACCAACTACACTATTTGGAAATAGCGAATACAGAAAACTGTTGAGTATGCTGTGCCAAATGTCCCCCAGACAAACCTTGTAAAATTTTATTCTCAGCTTTCCTCCTTCTGTATAGGATATAGGATCGAGTCAGCAGTGCTATTTTACCCATAGATGAAGAGGAGAAGATAGATTTATATATTTTCTCCAGAATATTTCCACGTAAGTGAAGATAACACACTCAATTAGAATTAGAAGTAAGTTCCTTAAGCCGAGCCGCTATCTCGTACTCCAAGGGGCCTCCAATATATATATATATATATATATATATATATATATATATATATATATATATATATATATATATAATGTCATACACACACATATTTATATACATATATATATATATATATATATATATATAAATTTTTAAAGTGAAAATTGAAATGCAAACATATATATATATATATATATATATATATATATATATATATATATATACACGACTGGTAGAATAAATCAGACGAGCAAGGTATATCTGAAAGATAATAGTTTTAAGGCAAACTATCTCTATATTTAAAGTGCTCAATATAAATAGAGAAATAGAAAATACATGTAAATTTATCCGTCCCGACGGAGGTTGCACTCACTCCTCTGCGACCGTGGTAGTAAAATTTTTCAATCATATCCCCTGACGAGTGGATGTACTCTTCGTCAAACACAGATATGATAGATACGTATAAATGATTTCTTTAATTTTATTCGTTTATCTATCTATCTATCTATCTATCTATCTATCTATCTATCTATCTATCTATCTATCTATGTGTGTGTGTGTGCGTATGTGTGAAAAGACGCAGGGAGAGAAGGATCTAGTGTGCTAATTTTGGTTGAAAACGAAATGTAGAATTCGGCGACTTTCGTGACTAGCAGCATGTGGTTAATGCGTAACCTTTTTAAAAATTATGAAACTTTATTTTTGAATTACGAGCTTTTATCTAGTATAGAAGAATTTTACTGTTGCCAGTAAAAGAAAGGCAACAATCGCAACACCCCCACCCAAAAAAAAATCACTCCGTGTATACAAGTATTAGGTTGGTGCAAAAATAATGACGTAACAATGTCGTTTTTTGACGTTAAAAATACGTCAAAAAACGACATTATTACGTCATCATTTTTTGCACCAACCTAATAGTAGAAATATATACGTGTATGCAAATCGCGTAAGTATTACGTTTCCTATTGATATAAGCCTGGGTAAATATCGATAAAACTAAGCCCATATAAGAAAATGAAATTGCGACCTGCATCGTATCAGAAACAGTTATTTATTTTCGGTCCTATTTAAACCCCATCACTTTGAATATTGATTTTATGAGAAAGACACGCTGTCAAGTATTAGAAGATTGACACATCAAAATCTTTGCATCCACTTTTAGTCTTGAAATACCCTCAGCTAATCTGAAGTAATAGCGGTATTACTAGCAAGATAAACGTACACATATATTAGAATAATCTATCTATCTATCTATCTATCTATCTATCTATCTATCTATCTATCTATCTATCTATTGACTAAATCCTTTCGTAATAGCACCCCTCCACTCCCGTAAATGTTAACGCGGATAATATTCGGAAACATTTCTTTATATAAAAAATATAAAAATTAACGGGTTCGTTCTTCAGCTTAGACAAAGCCATATTCTATTTATTTCCATGTATACGGCTGGACCCTATCTTGTGGCTTAGGTTGTTGCAGATATTCCCCAGTTGCACAGGGTTTGCGGCGCGAACACAGGTTGAAGCGATTTAGAGAGCAAGAAGCCTGCTCATTTCTTGAAATTGTCTAAAATAATCACCGATATAAACTTGTCCTTATTCCGAAGTAAATTACATGTTAAGAAATATAATAGTCAGAGCTACAACGCACGAAAAATATTTTCTTTTAATATGCTGTCCACGTATGCTCATGCAAAAGATTTCATATATATATATATATATATATATATATATATATATATATATATATATATATATGTGTGTGTGTGTGTGTGTGTGGTTGTATTAATAGGAGCAGACAGGCTTGCCTATCGTCCGTTACACATTCCACTCCGGTCTTTGGAACAAGGGTAGGGGTTTAGCCTTGTTTCCTGTTCAGGATTTGGGTTACAAAATTGGTTCGAAAGACTGCTTCACTTCTATACTTTTAATGTCCCTGCGTGAACTCTGTAATTTTATTCTCTAATTAAATCTTGACCTCTTCAAGTCTAGAATTAGTTGTCTATCTTTCCTGTTAACTTGCCATTTCTTATGCTACTACAAATGCACACAGTAACGCTCTACCTTGAGTGGCTCTTGGGTCTTGTATTGGATGAACATTAGCATATATATATATATATATATATATATATATATACAAATATTTTTTAAAAAAATATGATTACATCGCTACATAAGAGTTGTCATGTTTCAAAACAAGAGCCGAAAACTTCAATGTAATTATTTGAATTAAATTGAATTATTATTTACCTAACGAGTTCTGTCCTATTTTCTATATATTTTCACACAACACAAACACACACACGCATATATATATATATATATATATATATATATATATATATATATATATATATATATATATATATATATATATATATATGTTTATGTTTAAGTTCTTTCCGACCATATACATCTATTTACTTACAAGGTGTCGTGAGATGTATATCTGTACATATATATATATATATATATATATATATATATATATATATATATATATATATACACAGATAGATAGATAGATAGATAGATATATAGATAGATAGATGTTTTGACGCACACGATATGTCATTTGGCAGTGCACGCTTATGCTTTCAAAATTAATAGTTCCTATAAAGGAAAGCACGCCAAATAGCATAGATAAAAAAGAAAAGAGTAAAATCTCTACGCTCATCCATAATTACAGATAAAATAGCCATTTATGCGCACAGTTCTTGCACACACGAAGAGAATTAGAAGAATACGACCAGCGATACAAATTACACATTAGGCTCGACTCACAGCCCGGTTGCTTTATTAGATCCGTATATAATTACCAATGGCGCCAGTAATACGTGTTCGAATCCAGGTAAAATTTAAGACATTGAATTTTCAAGTCACGTAGTTAGACAGACATCCATCTTCCCCCAGAAGAAATAGTGCTATTTTTCCACTGCCGGCAGATTTAGGAAGCAACTACAAATTAACTCATATAAAACCACATCCAAATACAGTTGCAAATATTTCTAGCCAATGTAAAACTTTCATTGCGTAGTGGTTTGCCAGCTAATCTCGCAGGCCGTTTCTACCGAGTACCGTGTTCATTCCACACTGGGCTCCGTATATTTTTTGAGCGCGTGCCAAGTCTAGAAGACTAAAAACTACAAGCGAACATGCGTTCAACATGTGTTCAAATCATTTTCAGAAGGGAGAAACGCCCCATTTATAGAATAGCGGTCACCTCGGAAGTCGTTGATCGTGAATTTGTTACCCACAATGGGTTGCATGTATTTTCTTTTCGAGTTGGTTAACATTCTGTACTCGTCTGAATATCGACCTTTTTTTTAATATTGTGATTGTATCAAAGATTTATCTAAAAATCAATTTGTACTCATCAGGAATAATTCAATGGTGGTATAACCCCCCCCCCCAAAAAAAAAACATAAACGTCTCTTTGCAGATGATAGTTTTTAAACCTAACAGGTCAGTATTTTAGTTAATTCGCTGTATTAGAATATTGTAAAATGCGAATTTAATTCTTTTTGAATAAGATTAAATTAAAAATTATATATAGGTAAGACTCACCCAAAATAAACACTATTAACGTCCCTATGTTTACGTTAATTTAAAAACATTATCAATCTATAGTCATTTATATCATAAGAGTAGACAGCCTGGAATCCGAAGACTGCAAATAGGATAAAATTATGTACAGAATTATAAGGCAAATTTATATGTATGAGGCAAAAATCATATAATTAAATTTGATAGAAGAATAATTGTGCAAAATAGTACACATTGGGTGAAAACAAAACTAAAAAAAGAAACAGCTCAGTGCTAAAAAAAACAAAAAAAATAAACCTAGAAAAAACAACAACAACAACAAAATAAAAAAAAACAGAATATTCCTAAACATGGACAACGGAAATGTAATAATCTGCCTCCATAGATTAAATAAAGTGTTCAATTCGAGAGTCCATAAAAGCTACCCGGATCCAAAAACACCTGATGAAGTTTAGAGGGAACAATGGCCAAACCCTTGCGATAACAGTATAAAAGATGA
This sequence comes from Acanthosepion lycidas, assembly GCA_963932145.1. Lineage (NCBI taxonomy): Eukaryota > Metazoa > Mollusca > Cephalopoda > Sepiida > Sepiidae > Acanthosepion > Acanthosepion lycidas. The sequence goes on along the minus strand of OZ010590.1, from coordinate 43,304,599 downwards.
GGACATTAGTCCGAATGTAAATAATGCAGATTTATAAGGTGAAATTATACATAGGTTATTAAGGCACATAGATAGATAGATAGATAGATAGATAGATAGAGAGGTAGATAGATAGATAAATAGATAGATAGATAGATAGATAGATAGATAGATAGATATGTACAAATTAAGATAGATAGATAGATAGATAGATAGATAGATAGATAGATAGATAAACAAATAAAATTAAACAATCATTTATACGTATCTGTCAATTCTGTGTTTGACGGAGATTACATCCACTCGTCAGGGGATATGATTGTAAAATTTTACTATCACGGTTGCAGACGAGTGGGTACAACCTTCGTTAAATTCTGCGCCGGGGCAGATGAATTTACATGTATTTTCTATTTCTCTATCTATTTGTAGTGAACACTTTAAATACAAAGATAGCCTGCCTTAAAACATTGTAACATTTAGAAGGCAAAACTTTTAGAAGGCAAATTTATAAATTTATTACATGGACAAATTTGTAACGCAAATTTAGAAAGCAAATCCACGTGAGGAAATATTATATGTATAATGCTAAAGCTTTATTAGACAAATTTCTAAGGCAAATATATAGAAATGCTTCTAAGAGAAAACAACGTCTGCTCGTTATGTAAGCTATATCATTGTATTTACTTTTGATATACGTACATTTCACCTCTTCACTCATCCTTTCAATCTATAAAAATCTAAATTGATTTCGGTATTTGCTGGAATGAGCCGGATCAACCTGTTGTTAAATCATTACTTGATACTTTAAATTGAAATTACAGAAAAGATTACACTATTTGGGGAAGAGGTCACCGACCTTCCAATAATTATTGTATACAAGATGAGAATTTATTTCGACATGCAATTTTATTGAGCGAAGAGTGGCAAGTATATGTGCTATAGTTTAATATATTTTAACAATTTAGGCTTCTCTGAAAGCTATGATAACTTCTATTAAATTCAGAGACTAAAAACTCCTATCGGTGTAATCATAAAGTACCTATGATGAACACTTAATATATATTAGATAAAATCGCCCCTAAACGATACCCTGGGAGAAGTTCCAAACAATTTGAGAGGAAAATAGAGATAAAATAATTATATACACTATTTACA
>OZ010590.1:43293465-43295965 GCA_963932145.1 Acanthosepion lycidas | reverse complement strand
CTATCTATCTATATAGCAATCTATCAAGCTAGCGAACGAGTTAGCAATCTTTCTATCTATCGAAACCTGTTCATATCTATCTATCTATCTATCTATCTATCTATCTATCTATCTATCTATCTATCTATCTATCTATCTATCTATATAACTATCTATCAAGCTAACGCCTGAGATAGTCATATTCCTATCTAATTAAATCCGTACATATCTATCTATCTATCTATCTATCTATCTATCTATCTATCTATCTATCTATCTATCTATCAAGCTAGCGAACGAGTTAGCAATCTTTCTATCTATCGAAACCTGTTCATATCTATCTATCTATCTATCTATCTATCTATCTATCTATCTATCTATATAACTATCTATCAAGCTAACGCCTGAGATAGTCATATTCCTATCTAATTAAATCCGTACATATCTATCTATCTATCTATCTATCTATCTATCTATCTATCTATCTATCTATCTATCTATCTATCTATATATATATATATATATATATATATATATGCTACTCTCTATATAACTATCTATCAAGCTAATGACTGAGATAGTCATATTCCTATCTAATTAAATCCGTACATATCTATCTATCTATCTATCTATCTATCTATCTATCTATCTATCTATCTATCTATCTATCTATCTATCTAAATCTGTTACTATGTATCAATCTATCAAGCTACTGAGCTAGCTAGTCATCTTCTCATCTAAGTAAATCACTTCACTATCTATCTAGCTAGCTAGCTATCTATCTAGCTAGCTAGTTAGCTATCTATCTATCTATCTATCTATCTATCTATCTATCTATCTATCTATCTATCTATCTAGTTAGCTAGCTATCTAGCTAGCAATATAAATTAATAGCTAATGTTCTTTTGTGAGAGTAAATAGTTACGAATGCGTTGATAAATAGGCAATTTCCTTCTAGGAAAGAATAGTGATTCACAGAGTCAATCTCGCAATTCAACTCAAACTTGAAACTGAATAACATGCGCTAACAGCGACTTGACTTTTCTCCGTGTTTCCTGTATCGTATAGAAATTATTATCATTATTATTTCATCCTATGATATTTGTTTATACTCATATTCTTTCGGTCGCTGAAACGTCGACGTTTTCCATTCGTGTGAATAGACCATCAAAGAATTTTATGATACCAGTTATTCCTGAAGCACAGAAATTGGAATGAGAAAGTAATTTCCTACATCAGTTCCAAATACTGAGGTTGCTGAGTACGATATTCAGTTAAAGCAGGCCGAAGAATAAAATGGTCGAATCGTTGTGACTCTGAAAACGAATATTATCATACCTATCGAAATAGAAAATTAGATAGATAGGTATAAAGGGGCTGAGATAGGGAGGGAAGGAGGTAGGTAGATAGAAAGGTAGATAGATAGATAGATATGAACAGACAGTAATAGATAGATCGATAGATAGATCGATAGATAGATAGGAACAGACTGATAAAGATATATAGTTAGATAGATATGAACTGACTGATACACACACACACACACACACACACACACTCATATATATATATATATATATATATATATATATATATATATATATATATATATATATATATATAACTACATCTACCGGTCTGACAAGATTTCTCGAATATTCAGACCGGTAAATGCAACTGGATAAAATAAATACGGTTTAATTAAAAGGAAAAAGGTAGAGCTTTTTTCTTTAAGGTTTAAACAAAATAAATTAAAAATAATATATATATATATATATATATATATATATATATATATATATATATATATATATATATAGAGAGAGAGAGAGAGAGAGAGAGAGAGAGATAGAGAGATAGGCTGAAGCAATAAATTTTGAGAGATAAAAAACAACAAAATATATAATATTTATAATAAGACTAATAATAATTTTGTATTATTAGGTCTTTTAATCAAATGAAATCATGATGAAAAAGATGTTGGAATCGAAATTTTTCGGACACGTCTGTCTCATTTCTGAATGAGAAATAAAAGATTAAGTGGGATATTTTTGTTGGGTGGAAATCTTTTCCTTTTTTTTTTTTTTCGCATGTTTTATATTGCTGCTGAGATCTAGCAGTTATTCTCTTAGTTATTTGCCACGATGGCGTTTCTACAGGGTTTTGTAGATGGCTTTTTTTGGAAGCACTCTATTGATTGTTCATATCTCCCTCTGTGTCTGTCTGTCAGTAATCGCTCTTGGACATAAAAACTACGTAAAAATCAACCGCCTATGCACAAATAAATCAACCATATTCCTTCATAATTCGTAAGATCTTTTCTCCATAGAAACGAAAACAAAACTTTTAAACACGTGCATATGAACATGAATGCTCCAAGCACATGAACTCACACAACCACATGGTCGCGTGTTCACACATTCTTCATAAAGCCTATCAAGAACGCAACCCAATAGAAAAATTTCACTGACTTAGACACGTATATACATAAGTAAACAATTGTATATATTCATTAAACATT
>OZ010590.1:43245965-43285965 GCA_963932145.1 Acanthosepion lycidas | reverse complement strand
AAAATGATCTCAAACTTCTCTGTCTGTATGTCTGTCTATACCTCCCTATCCCTCACACGCGCACCTCTTCATTTTGTCTCTCTGTCTCTGTCTGTCTGTCTGTCTGTCTCTCTCTCTCTCTCTCTCTCTCTATATATATATATATATATATATATATATATATATATATATATATATATATATTAAACTGCTATCTTAGAATGTTCTCTTTATATGTCTACTTCAGCTGGTTTTCTTTTTTATTTCTTTCATCGCCTTATCTATTTCAGCCTATTTCTGTATATTTCAGTATCTATCTATCTATCTATCTATCTATCTATCTATCTATCTATCTATCTATCTATCTATCCCAGTCTGTTCATATCTATCTATCTATCTATCTATCTATCTATCTATCTATCTATCTATCTATCTCAGTCTGTTCATATCTATCTATCTATCTATCTATCTATCTATCTATCTATCTATCTATCTCAGTCTGTTCATATCTATCTATCTATCTATCTATCTATCTATCTATCTATCTATCTATCTATCTATCTATCTATCTATCTATCTATCCCAGTCTGTTCATATCTATCTATCTATCTATCTATCTATCTATCTATCTATCTATCTATCCCAGTCTGTTCATATCTATCTATCTATCTATCTATCTATCTATCTATCTATCTATCTATCTATCTCAGTCTGTTCATATCTATCTATTGGCTCTTTCTCTCTCTTTCTATCTATTTGCGGCTGTTAATATGTTTACTCTTTTTCTGTTTCTCACTCGCAGTTCGATTTAACGCACACACGCACAGACACACACAGACACACACAGACACACACACACACACACACACACACACACATATATATATATATATATATATATATATATATATATATATATATATATATATATATATATATTACTTTCTAAATTGCTCGACCGAGCGCAACGTTTAACCATTCTTTACACCACTTACATTTTTTTTTAGGCACCTTAATGTTTTAACAATCAAATACGAATCAAACCATCGATGTATTTAAAATGTTCAGGAAATACTTATATTTACATCACCAATGAATGGCGTGGTTTAGATATCAATAGTTATTTAAAAAATAAACTATTCCTCATAAATTGTTTGAGGCGTGTCAGGATTTATTCTACAGACCGATTAAGTCCGAACGATGTTTGATTATCACAATATCCATTCCATATGAACAAAGTTACTATTATCTCTTTAGCTGTCGACATGGTATTCTTGATGTCCTACAGAATTCATTAATCTTTCACTCATTGATTTTCTTATTTGCCATTGTTTCGAATTTAATATGACTTAATCATTTTCCAGTGTATTTTATCACTTTAGTATTATATTCATTCTCGCTGATATCTCTTATAATGATGCACCAAATGTTTCTCTTAGATCATTTCTTGATGAAGATGAGAAGCAAACATATAATCTATATTTTTTATTAATCAATTTACCCAAAGCAAAGCGATAATACTCTTAAGACCTATGGGGTTAATGGGGGTGGAAGAAAATAAGAAAACTTTCGAAGAAACCACAAACAAATCTTAAACAAGAAACAAAGTATATAGCTCTACTCTTGTTCAAAAGATCGGAGAGGAGTTTGAACCGGACGTTAGGCGAACCTATCTACTCTTACAAGAGAAAATAAATTGGAAAAAAAATTAGTAGTAAGTAGAATTTCAGAGTTTAAACAGAGACGTTAGAAGAATAGAGCTGAAATAGACTTCAGAAGGAACCCAAAACCCGACCCTAAACAAGAAACAAAGGGTGCACTTCTACTCCTGTTCAAATGACCGGGTGGTAGGTATGAACCGAATGATAGGCGTCTCTGAAACATTCTGGGTAAGGTGGGTAAATATGTAACTTTGCATATTGTGAATTGGCATTTTCAGTATTCGTTAGCTTACAGTTTCTTGGTTTCTAACATATTTTACTCAAAAATGTCTAAGCTATCTACTTCTCTGGATGATACGAACGAAGGGTTTACAGTCTACAATTCAAAGCCAAAGACATGCCCCCAACACTACTGTGTATTTAGAGATACTTGATAAAATTCAAAGAAGTATGTCCAATGTCCTGACCTATCATCTCAGCCTCAATCAATATCCAACCACCACAATGTAGCTTCCTTGTGCCTTTTCTATATATATTTTCATGGTTTAGTTTAATTTGGTTTAGTTTTTCATTCCTCTTGTGCTATTAGGCGTCGCCGTGGTACACAGTCGTCTGTCAGCGGAAACGAAGGCGAGTGGCCTGGAGGAAAGATATCTCGTGGGGTCTGAGCGTGTCTGCCACTGAGTCGCTCCAGCATCGTCTTGGTTTGCCTCTCGCTCTCCAGCAGAGTACCTGAGGCTGTATGCTCGTAGAGCTGGTTGATAGATAGGCATACGTGTGTCCGAACCACTTGATCCTCTGTCGATTGATGTGTTGTATGATTGGTATTGCTCATCAACGACATTTTCCTACCAACGCTGACATACCAGTACCAGACATGGCCCCTAGCAAAAATGGAAACTGATTACTTGTGAGATGAAATGCCCAAGGAAAGCAGTGAACAAGACCAGGCGAGTCAAGATCAGGAATGAGGCAATAAGAAATATGATAAGAGCAATACCAGTCATTTTCATGGTAATTGTTCTAATATTCTCTCCTCTTTAGTACTTCAAGTTCACGAGCTGAAGTGTAGTACTCGATTGGCAGTAAGGTCTTGAATAGGCACGGTCTTATCATTTTACATTTGAAATCAGTAGATGGAGATGTAATTTTTCTACCAACACTTTTTTCTCTTACACTTCTCGCTTGTGAAACTCTCTTCTGGCTTCTTACTTACCAGTCAACTTTGATCTTGAAAAGTTTAAATGCAATGTCGATCGTTAACTTGTCTTCTCAATTCCTTTTCTTTTAGTGTTCTGTCTGCTTGATAATGTTTTCTTTTTCCATATTCTCATACTCTTAATAACTTTTTGCGTCTTAGCTGCTTTATTGCCTTGATTAAAGCGATCTCTCAAGCAGGGTCTTCATGATAAAACAAGTTATGCAGCATAAGATACAGCCAGAGAGAGAAAAAAAAATGAACTTGTGTTTACTGCATAGGGAGAAATCTACATAAAATACGAAAAATACCAATAAGTTTGAAATTCACATATTTTAGAGTTGACATAAAATTTTGTTCTTTTAGTATTCCCTCTACTTATGGCTTTCTTTTTCGCTTATTCTTTCGCACTCAGTAACCCATCGCGTCTTAGTAGCTTTATTGCCTTCATTGCAATGACATGATTAAAAAAGATCTGCAAGTCCTACTTGTTCAATATTTCTTTGAAGGACCAAGTTCTAGCACAGCCATCAGGCTCTTCCAATATAGCTTTCTTTACATCACTAGTGTTTATTTAGACGTTCATAGACATTTTTGCTTTCATGCTTTTAGACACAGTTGTTAATATTCTGCTCCATTCGTCATCTGTTTACATTCGAAATGTCAGCTTCATGAAATAATTTGCTTCTTCTTTCTTTCTTTTTCTTCTTTTTTATTTTTCCTCTACATTCTTTTTCTTCTTTTTTCTTTCTTTCTTTCTTTCTTTCTTCTTTTTTTCTTTTTTCTTTCTTTCTTTCTTTCTTTCTTTTGTTTACATTCGCAACGTCAGCTTCTTTAAATAATTTGCTCCTTCTTTCTTTCGTTCTTTCTTTTCCTTCTTTTTCATTTTTCCTCTTTCTTTTTCTCATATCTTTCTTTCTTTCTTTCTTCGTCTTCTGTTTACATTCGAAACGCCAGCTTCTTTAAATAATTTGCTTTTTCTTTCTTTCGTTCTTTCTTTTCTTTCTTTTTCATTTTTCCTCTTTCTTTTTCTCCTATCTTTCTTTCTTTCTTTCTTTCTTTCTTTCTTCGTCTTCTGTTTACATTCGAAATGTCAGCTTCATGGAATAATTTGCTTCTTCTTTCTTCCTTTCTTTCTTCCTTTCTTTCTTTTTCTTCTTTTTTATTTTTCCTCTACCTTCTTTTTCTTCTTTTTCTTCTTTTTTCTTTCTTTCTTTCTTTTTTCTTTTTCTTTTTTCTTTCTTTCCTTCTTTCTTTCTTTCTTTTGTTTACATTCGCAACGTCAGCTTCTTTAAATAACTAGCTTCTTCTTTCTTTCGTTCTTTCTTTTCCTTCTTTTTCATTTTTCCTCTTTCTTTTTCTCCTATCTTTCTTTCTTTCTTTCTTTCTTTCTTTCTTCGTCTTCTGTTTACATTCGAAACGCCAGCTTCTTTAAATAATTTGCTTCTTCTTTCTTTCGTTCTTTCTTTTCCTTATTTTTTATATTTTCTCTTCTTTCTTTTTCTCTTATCTTTCTTTCTTTCTTACTTTATTTATTTCTTTCTTCTTCTTCTTCTTCTTCTTCTACTTCTATGTCACGTGTCACTACAAGACGTGGGCGATCCTGACACTCCACAACGACATGTCTTTGTAGCTCTTAGTAAATATTGTCTTTTTGTTTTCACTCCGAATCTTTGTTCTTCCAACCGTTTACACAACTTCCCTCTGTCTCTCTTTGTCTCCAATATGTCTTTCGAGTGTCATATATTCTAATCACTGAAGTTAAGCAACGTCGAGCCTGGTCAATACCTATATAATTGACTGTTTCGGAATACCATATGCTGTAAACTTGGATGCGGGTGTAGTGTAATGTAAATCGTTAAGTAGCAAGCCGAGTTTTAATTCTCTTTGGGTTCATTAGATTCAGTTACGCGCAAATACGCTTCACAAAGATATGAATCCATAACCTTTCCTCCCAGTAAGAGATTAATTAGTAAGAGCATATATTACTAAGCCATTTTTATTTCCAAAATAAATTCTCCTTATTAAAATATTTTCTGGCTTTAAATAACCGACAAAGGGTTGAGAAGCCGTAAAAAAACGAATCAATCAATTACATTTTCTAAGCTCTTTTTCCTCATTATGTGCCTCACTAGATAGGTTCAATTATCGTTCGGTTCACACTCCTCCCAGGTCTTTTGAACAGGAGTAGATGTTATGTTTAGGAATGGGTTTCTAGTTTCTTCTAAAGTCGTCTGCAAATCTATACTCGTAATACTTGATCTTTCCTACGCTCATGAGTCCACACAGTAAGCTTTTACTTTGAGTTGCTCTTGAGCCTTGTATTGGGTGAACTTTAGTAAAAAAAAAAAAAAAAAAAAAAGAAAAAAAAGAGAAATTTCAAATGTCATATTCGTTTACATTTTCTTTAAAATTTCGTCCTTGCTCACATGTTCTGTTCACGGTATCCTCGCCATCCTCGCCATCCTTCTGTACAACGAGATTTCTGTTGCTTTATATTTCGTCTTCATCTGTGAGGAAATTCATCAGGATTTATACTGCGTAAAAGTGTAGTAGGCTTTTCTTCGTTTTTAACGATTTTTTTGTTTCTTCATACTTTACTTTTGGGAGATATTTTTCGATTTCCGCATTTTGTTGGTGTATTTTCCATCCTCTGTTTAAAAAACAAAAAAAACAAAAAGAAAAAAAAAACTTCCTAGACATTTAAACTTCTGTAGTTTCTTGATTTTGGTATCTCCGACTCACATGTTGGGTCCTTCATTGTTTTGGCAAACGTACATTCTATGTTCTTACACTCGATGATTTGCCCTTTCTTCTCGTTTCCATTTACAAACTTCTTGTAGAAGTTCCTAGAGTTTCCTTTCTGTGTCTACTATCAGCAATGTATCGTCGGCGTATCTAATGTTGTTAAGATTGTGACCGAGAATAATGAATCCTGGCTGAACTTCTATTTGTCTCAGGATCACCTCACTGTAAAAGATTAATACATCTGGTGAAAAGACACATCCTTATCTTAATTACCCTTTCATTTTTGTGTATGTTAATGAATTCATTTTCTAGTTTACTTTTGTTTTTATAGCATCAATGTTTTCAATTTCTATTTTGATGGATTAGCTTTTTGGAAATTCAAGTATGGCTTTCAATAAATTTATAATATCACGTTTTTTTTCTCTTTTGCGATAATATCATTTTTATCAACAGTGACAATCTTGGTATTCTTCTATGTGCCGTGTTGTTCCAGGACGTAGGTGATCATGGCTCTCGACTTTCCCCTATATCTTGCAGCTCTCAACAAGTTAGGTTATCTTGCAAACGTCATACCAACTGCTCCAACGGGCCTATATATATATATATATATATATATATATATATATATATATATATATATATATATATATCGTTAAAAACGACTGGAAAGGTACTGCGGTAAAAAAAAAAATCTCATTTTTTTTTTTTCTTTTCTGGGCAGACATGATGTAGAAATTGTTCGAATGATGTGTATGGGGCGTGATGATTGTGTTTATATATATATATATATATATATATATATATATACATATATATATATATATATATATATATATATATATATATATATATGTGTGTGTGTGTGTGTGTGTATGTTTGTGTTTCTGTGTGTGCGTGTAAGTGATGTCAGGAATGTCAGTGTGGATATTTTTTTGTTCGTATGGTTGAGCTCTTTCCTCTCTCTGCAGACAGGGACATTGTTTCATTCCACACTAAACTAGTTTAGCAATGACCGCTTTCGCTAGGATCTGAGTGCGTTCGCGTGTACACACGTTTATCGAAAACGAAAAGCTGTGTGGTTTCATGATTTCCTGAACCAACGAAATAAAAATCAATGTGCGTCTTCGTTTGTATTTATATAGGTTGTAACATAACCTTGTTCAGACAGGCACAATACCATAAATATGTACTCTAGTGATTTTCCCACGCACTCGGTTCAGGACCCGGGCAGAGGGTATCTATTCCGACGAACAAAGGTTGCGTAATAAATTCAATAATCCAATTCTGACCTACTAATTAGGCACAGTTTATATTTTAAAAGCATTAGTATTATCAGGAACTTAAACAAAATATTTCCGAAATTAAATTCTTTGATCAATCTCTCAACAGACATAAGAGAATTTAATATACGCTTCATGAAAAGCGAGCGATATCCTCCGTTGATAGTGTGCCGTATTCCTTGGGCTTTAATAAGTGATGTGGAGTTTAATAAGTAAGCTATATGCACATTATCCGCATTTAGAAATTCAGCCCTACGGTGTGCTTAGTTAAATAATACTTACCATTCATCGACTGCACTAGTCATTGGTGTAGTAAATATTAATGGTTATATTAGGAGTAGACACTGACCGAGGAGTCAGTGTGATTTTCTGTTGAAATTTATTCAGGAATATAATATTCTCAAATTCAGTAAATGTTATCGCACACACAGACACACACACAGATAGATAGATATGAATAGACTAAGTGGATAATATAAACAGCGTAAGATAGATAGATAGATAGATAGATTTGAACAGTTTAAAATAGATCGATAGATAGATAGATAGATAGATATGAATAGACTCAGTGGATAGTATAAACAGCGTAAGATAGATAGATAGATAGATAGATAGATAGATAGATAGATAGATAGATAGATAGATTTGAAGAGTCTAAAATAGATAGATAGATAGATTTGAAGAGTCTAAAATAGATAGATAGATAGATTTGAACAGTCTAAAATAGATAGATAGATAGATTTGAACAGTCTTAGAGAGATAGATAGATAGATAGATAGATAGATAGAATTGAACAGCCTTAGATAGATAGATAGATATGAACAGGCTGGCTTAGATAGATAGATAGATAGATAGATAGATAGATAGATAGATAAAATTGAACAGAGATAGATAGATAGATAGATTCCAACAGTCTTAGATACATATATAGATAGATAGATAGAATTGAACAGTCTTAGAAAGATAGATAGATAGATAGATAGATAGATAGATAGATAGATAGATAGATAGAATTGAACAGTCTTAGATAGATAGATAGATATGAACAGGCTGGCTTAGATAGATAGATAGATAGATAGATAGATAGATAGATAGATAGATAGATAGGAACAGGCTGGCTTAGATAGATAGATAGATAGATAGATATATAGATAGATAGATAGATAGGAACAGGCTGGCTTAGATAGATAGATAGATAGATAGATGAGGACAAACTGAGGGAGAGGACAAATGAGCAACAGGATTCTCGGTTGGATCTATTTCGTACGTCCTCTCCTCGCTATTGCCAAGTTTTACAGTACTGCCCTCTTGGTAACTCGAACCAGTCAGTCTGTGGTAGCTACTGATATCTCCATGCTTCACAGCACCATACTCGGACACCATAGAACGCATGAACCACTATTTCCGCCTATATCAGCGTGTCATCTCTCATCATAATAGGTGCCTTTTTGCTACTGCTCATAACAAATGCAAGCAAATCCTCGAAAAAGCCAAGTCCTTGTTTGTTGAGAGAATGAGGCACCGCATAGCCTCTAAAAACTTATCACCCTGTGCTGATATCATTCTCTGCTGATAAAGCTGAATGGTTTACCTGTAAATTCTCCTCAAACTCCCCTCTTGACTAATTTGGTGTATCTCTGACTAACTTCACACTTAGAACTGAATCTTTGTTGAGTTATATGCATGTAAGTCCTTCCATAGTTTCTGCTATCATCTCTAACGTTGATCCTCAGAAAAGCATGTGAACCCGTTGATATCCCTGTTATAGTCATCAAGATGTTTACTCCCGAACTGTCTCCTGTTCTCTCTAAACTCCATGATAAATGCTTAGTTGACTCCTGCTTTCCTGCTTGCTGGAAGTCATTGTCTGTTGCTCCAGTTGTTAAGTACTCTGCTGAACCATCCGACACTTGCAACTCTCAGCCTATTAGACTTCTCCCTCGTTTTGGGAAAATCCTAGAGGCTCTAATCAATGCTGCATTGGTTCGTCATCAGCTCATCGCAGGGCCTTTTCTCAATCAAGCAATACGACTTTCATTTCTCCAGATCAACTGCTGATGTATTAAGGATAATTGCAGAAAGAGTCCATCATGCACTAGATAAAAACGGTGAAGTTCGTGCTGAAGCATTGAGCAGCTCGAAAGCCTTTGATTGGGTCAGCATCCGTGTCTTCTCCACAAGCTTTCCGGGCACGATTGTGAGCTGATCTAATCGTTTCTATCAAATCTTGATATGAAAGTAGTCCTGAGCGGCCACTCGTCTACATCCTTTCGGATGTCTCCCATCCTTGGTCTTACGCTGTTTTTAATCTTCATTGACGACCTTCTCGATGACGTCAGCTTTCAAATTGGCATATACGCTCACCACCTAACATTTATTTCTGCTTCGATAGTAAGGTTGATCAGACGAGGTCAAAATGGCAGCCGATGTAGAAAACGACCCCAAGACCGCCGTTAAGTGTGACAAAAGATGGATTGTCAATTTTAACGGCACCAAAACTAAACTTCTCTACATTAATCGTCTGAGAAACCACTCTCTGCCTTTCATCAGCATGGCTGAATCTATCCTCCTAGAAAGTAACTCAGTGAGCCTTCTAGGGTTAATGTTATGGGGTCATCCCCTTATCCATATAAGTGGACTCGACCAGAGTGTTAATGGGACTGCTGCCGTTAAATACCCAGAGTCAGTCAGAATATACAGAGTTAGAGAGAGAGAGAGAGAGAGAGAGAGAGAGAGAGAGAGAGAGAGAGATTGTGATTGAGTTGGAGGTAGAGTAATAGTGTGAGGTAACCGCTTGTAGAAGTCAGTTACAAGCACGTAGACTATAAGGAAGTCCTACTTCGAGACTATATATATATATATATATATATATATATATATATATATATATATATATATATATATATATATATATATTATTATTATTATTATTATTACGATTAACCGCGTTCCTAGATTTACTAACAATATACCCATTGTATTATTGTGTAAATACATTTAATTTCTAAATCTTTAATTCTTGCGTTTGTCATTCATTGGAGACCGAATTTCATCTCGAAATCCACAACAGGTAACGATCTCAGCTAGATCAGTTGCTAAGAATATCGGTTCACTGTGTCGGGTGAGACAATTTTTCTCTCCTGAATCTATGTCTACCATTCACCCATGCTTAGAATATTGTTGCTATATGTGGTCCGGTGACCTTGTTATTTTCCTGGAGCTCGTTGATAAGATCCGAAGAAGAATCAGCAATATTATTTGTCCTGATCTGGCAGCTCGGCTTCAGTCACTTGTCTACTGCCGGTAAGGGTACCCCTCTGAGTCTTTTTTATAAATTCTTTCAGGTAATTTTTCGGATGAACTCTTCGCTCTTGTAATTAAAATGTATGGTTTTAAGCGTAATATTCATCAATCTACAGTTGCGCTAGCTAGATGTAACTGCAACTTTTTTTGCTAACCGTTTCCTATCCCACACTTTTCGCTTGTGGAACTCACTTTTGACTCCATGTTTTCCAAGCAACTTTAATCTGTAAAAATGTAAATGCATTGTCAATCGCTATCTACTGTCCTTCTGATTGCATTTTTTCTCTTTCTCTTGCCTACTAATGTTTCTGTTACCACACTCTGTAAACCCTTACGGGCTAATGACTGTACTGCTTTGCTTGCTTGATAGATAGATAGATAGACAGATAGATAATCCAGAGACTGTGATATATATGGATAGATAAATAAATAATCCAAAGACTGTGATAGATAGGTAGATTGATTGATAGATAATCCAAAGACTGTGATAGATAGGTAGATAGATTGATAGATAATCCAGAAACTGTGATAGATAGAAAGATAGATAGATAATCCAGAGACTGTGATATATATATATATATATATATATATATATATATATATATATATATATATATATATATATATAAATAGATAGATAATCCAGACACTGTGATAGATAGATAGATAGATAGATAGATAATCTAGAGACTGTGATGGATAGATAGATATATAGATAGATAGATAGTCCAGAGACTGTGATATATATATATATATATATATATATATATATATATATATATATATATATATATAGATAGATAGATAGATAGATAATCCAGAGACTGTGATAGATAGATAGATAGATAGATAGATAGATAGATAGATAGGCAGGCTATATTTTGAAATTCTGTGAAGCTATAAAACTACCATATTTGTATAGAAAAAAATCTGGTTTCGGAGCTTTTTTTTACTTTATTCACAAATAAACTGCATGTCATATTTGCATGGTCGATAACAATTTCCTAACAAGTGATTTTATTTTCTTCTTTATTTATACTACCATTCTGAAATCCAAAACAGTCCTCATTTCGAAAAAATGTCTTGTCCCAAGTGAGTGTGTGCTTGTATACATGGGTGTTAGTTTATGGATGTGTATTTATTTTGTGTCCGTCTCGATAGATTAACATATGAGTTATTCACCTGTGACTACTTGCAACTGACCATTTGCCGCTAGGAGTCCATGTATATAACAAAGCTGATCACGTATTTGAAATGGATGGAGAGAGCGACAAACAGTCGGAGAGGCGGGGCGTAAAATTGATCAATAAATATGCAAGCTGAAAGATGAATAGAAAGAAAGTGAAGAAGTAGAAAATAAAAAAAAAGGCTTACGTAGGTAGGAAGGTAGCTAGATAGATAGAAAAAAGAATAAGCTAAATAAGAGCTAGCTAGATATAAAACGAACGAGAAAGGTAGAAAGATAAATAAATAACAAGCTCGCTAACTAACTAACTAACTAACTATATATATATATATATATATATATATATATATATATATATATATATATATATATATATATTATATATATATATATATATATATATTTAGATAGATAGATAGGTATGAACGGATAGTGAAAATAAATAAATAGTAACTAGATAGATAGATAGATAGATAGATAGTGTTATGGGACCTTACCCATAATAACATAATGGATTATTCCATACGTAATAAATACTGCGCCTCAAGAGGAAGCAGAGAGTTCACTCTGAAGTGGAGCGACCGGCTGGTCGGCTGATCGCTTGAACTCTCTCCCTTCGGGCGGGGAGGAACCCGAAAGAGGCTACGCCGAAGCGCTGAGTCTCTTTCGGTGTAGTTGACCGACCCTGAACCCGTTTATACGGGTTCAAAGGGCATATTTTTGCCCGAGCCCACGGGCTCGGAAACCCCAAGTTAAACCGGCCTTGTGCCACATGATGCTCTCGTGGGGGGGTGACTAAATACCGTTCAGTCTGAAGTCGGGCGACCGGCTGACCGGCTGATCGGTTGAACTCTCTGCCTTCGGGCGGGGAGAACCCGATCGAGGCTACGTCGAAGGGCAGAGTCTCTTTCGGGGAGGTAAACTGACCCTGAACCGTTTACACGAGGTCAAAGGGCATATTTTTGGCCGAGCCACGGGCTCGGAGATCCCATGGGCTCGGAGGTCCCATGGGCTCGGAAATCCCATGGGTTCGGAGATCCCACGTTAAACCGGCCTTGTGCCACATGATACCCTCGTGGGAGGGTGACTAAATACCGTTCAGTCCGAGGTCGGGTGACCGGCTGATCGGCTGAACGGCTGAACTCTCCGCCTTCGGGCGAGGAGGAACCCGAACGAGGCTACTAAACTAACCCTGAATTCGTTTATACGGGTTCAAAGGGTATACTTTTGGCCGAGTCCACGGGCTCGGAGATCCCAAGTTAAACCGCTCTTGTGCCACATGATGCCCTCGTGGGGGGTGACTAAATACTATTCAGTCTGAAGTCTGGAGTGAAGTCCATCAGGAGTCTGTCAGTCAGTCAGAGCGAGCGAGTCAGTCAGTCGAGTCAGAGGCAGTCCGAAACAGAGTCGCGTTCAGACAATTACTACTAAACCTGATTGTTCGTACTAACACTTTCTACTCTGTTTGTAATATATCTGTGCTATTCCATATCCGTGTTCGAGTTCTTCTTTATTGGTTCTACCTTGGACTGTCACCGAGGTACAAGGAACCGGACCATAACAATATATCATTCGCAGACAGTACTGTTTAGCAGTATCGTAGTTCCTCAGTGCGACGATATTTGAATGCTTCAAGTCAGGAACGAAAACCGACCGACTTGATGTCAGTCACAGTTTCTACCACTGAGCTATCATCATTCAGCAAAGAGAACCAGCTAATCCTAGCGTATTACTTTTACGAATGTAAACAAACGCCAAACAGTCAAAGTGCTCCAATTCATTTAACTGAAGAGCTTTGCATTAGAGCAACTGACTGTTGTTTATAGGATCATCTTATCTCTCAACAGTGCTCAATTGAAATATATTTTTCAAGAGTTTGATCATATATATATATCTATATCTATATCTCTATATCTATATCTATCTATCTATCTATCTACATATATATATATATATATATATATATATGTATATATATATATATATATATATATATATATATATATATATATATATTATGAAATGAACAAAAAATGGACATGTAAACAAATGTCGTCACACATTATAAAATAAACAAAATCTGACAATTATTTAAAAAAATGTCTTAAAATAATCGTCGGACTTTATCCATTTCATAATGTGTGACGTCATTTGTTTACATTTGATACGCCATGTGCAGTTATGAATGTACGCGAGAGATTCATGGATGATTGAAGTTTAAAAGCAGTAAATTCGACATTTCTGGTCGATCGATCCTCTGTGGCGAAATCGGTAAAAGCACGCCAGGCTATATGACGGTTCTGTATAAGATGCAGGTTCGAATCCTGTCTGAGGACAAATATTTTCTTTGAAAAATTTCTCGGAAATTCAAGCCGGTAAATGTTATTTAATACTGTTTATTATAAACAGACCATTTACTTAAATATTTGTTTCTATAAAAAGAATGTTAAACATAAAAATGTCTTAAAATATGTATTGATTATATATATTAGGTTGGTGTAAAATAATGTCGGTTTTTGACGTATTTTGTAACGTCAAAAACCGACATTATTTTTGCACCAACCTAATATATATATATATATATAAGAAACCGGACTATAACAGATAGATAGATAGCAAGTTATATAAATAGAAAAATAAATATATCTCATGCTATAATAACTAGATAGATAGATAGATATGAACAGAATGAGATAGATATGAAAGGATAGTAAAAAACAAATAAACAGAAACTAGCTAACTCGGTTGGTAGATAGATAGATAGTCGTATGAATAATATAAATAAAATCTATCTATATACAAACGGAGATAGAAAGATAAATCATAAATACCAAGTTAGCTCACTAGATTATATATATATATTTATATATATATATATATATATATATATATATATCGGTGTGTATGTGTTTTCTCTTGACTCCTTTCTTCTTATGATTCTGTATATATTGATATATGTGTTCACTTTTTCCTAGTCGACACCGCGACTCCCTATAACTGTTAATATTCATTTTTAAGTTGCCGAAACGTCTATGGAATTTACATATGGAAATATTCTGTGCAGACAACAATTATCAGATTTTCTTACGGTATGCTGACCATAAACATATTTCTAATTCTTCGTCCATGCAGAACAGTTTCTCTTACAATGGCATCAAACAGAATCCTATGCCACTGATATAACATACAGACAATACGCATGCGTGTAAAGGCCATCTTCTGACATATTTTTTTGATCGAATTTCGCCGATCACAAATTCCTTATTGAGTGTTCAGTTAAAATGCTTTTATAGAAAAATGTACAAAATCTAGTAAACTATTGCAAAACATATGCCTCGCTTAAAATAAAATTTGAAATATTGTATATCTTAGTATATCTTTGAACAGAAACTTTCTGTAAATATTTGCGCCAACAAAAATTTATTCTCCGTGGCCTGGTATTATGCGAAAATAAATCCCTGTTGGCGAACAGAAACCAATATTGCTAAGGAAAATATGCTGCCATATTACGTTGAAACACTGTTTCTCTTCAGATCACCAAATATAAGGAGCCCTAGGCCTGCTCAGTATTCAGATGGGTGAATACTGATTAATAGCCGGTGTTTTTAGCTACGTCATACGCCTAGCATGCTGACAACTGATACAATCACGCTACTTCAACTATTAGAAGACTTCGATATCTGTCGGTGTTTCTAGTCTGATAGGTCCCAAAATCTATCGAGAGTCGGGTGAGTGTATTAAGGAAAAAAATAATTAAGTTTTCATATTTATAAGGAAACAGGACGACTTAACATTGTATGATATTAGATCGTTGTAAAAGTTCATGACCAATTAGAAAATTAAAACATATTTTTACACACTCAAATTAAACATTTATTAGTCGATCACATTTTAAATAGTGACCGCAATCCTTTTACATCTTCGTATTTTTGTTGCAAGAAGGTTATGGGGTGGTTTTCGGCTGAATGTACAGAGTCAATTTTTTTGTCATTTGGATTTTTCTCTACAGAGGATTAAATAATGGCAATCAAGAGGTGCACATTTAAGAGAATACGATGGGTCCTGATTTGATTTCCCGTTTTGACTCTCTAAGCTTCTTTAATGTATTGCAGTTGGCGAAAGGCAGTTGGTATATAGGTTTTGAACTTTTCTTAGCAATCTCTTCTGTCGAAATATTCGATTTATTCTCCAAGATGACAATCAGAGTGTCGGAATATCGGCCAAAAGCGTGTTTCATTGTCTAGGTTTATATCACCCTGCCTAAATCTGCACACCGCTTTTTGATCGGCCAGAGGGCTGGAGCATAATCCAAATAAACAATCTGCATGATTTTTGTCGCAGTTATGACGCTTACTCCTTTTTGAAATTCACAGAGCATAATTTGGTGTAAGCACACATTTCCTCCTTCATCTGTGGACAAAATGTTAACATTCAAAAACGTCTGACACGCAGCTGAACGCTGAAAGGTTTCAATCACGAACACACCAGTAACCGGTACCAATACACAATCTTCAGTGTCAAGTTGTGTTCATTTTATATGAACAATGAAAATCAGATACTAACTTGTGTAATGATTTGATAGTTGCCAGCTAGTCAAATAGTCAATCACTAGACTGTACTCATTCGGATCGTAACTAGGTAACAGGCACTTGTTACACTTGTATCAGATTTCTGAGATGAGGCATTATGTTCATTATTTTATGTCATACCGAAATTTTTTAAATCGTTGCTACATTTATACTTTACATAGAACTGAAAGATCGAGAGACCTGATGCATATTCGTAATAAAGAACGGCATCAAAACTAAATATTTCGCGCCTTTTCTTTCGAAAGCAGCTTTCCTAGATTGCAAAAAAAATATTTGCTATTACCTCTTACATGGATATTTTATATTAACGAAATACAGAGTGCGGCAAATGTAACACCCTTTTGTATTAACTTTTATTAAAAGATTATTACAGTGTTTTAAGAAGAATGTTTATACATATTGTCACATCAAAAGAAAATGATTTATGATTAACAAACTATTTAAAATGTTACAAATGCTCTCTTTCATGTTCAATACAACGGTTAATGCAATACTTTTACAAACCATTTGAAACGTTCGTACATTAATCTCAGATAAAGTATCAAGCATTGCTTATTTTACTGAAGGAATTGTTTTCGATTTGACCCTGTAAAAATATTTTTCATTACATCACACCTAGAAAAATTCTGGCGATGATAGGTCTGGTGATCATCACGACCACGCAATTGCTCCACGTCATCCTATCCACCTAAGTTCGAAATTAAGATTTAATCATTCATAAGCTATAGTTTATCTTAAGCCATCTTAAACTACTATAATTTATTTTAGTTCAATGAAAGTTAATAAATAAAAATTGGGCGTTATTTATGGCGCACCCTGTATATTAAACGAGGAATATACAAAGCAAAATGTTGGTCAAAAGTAAATATATATATATATATATATATATATATATATATATATATATATATATATATACATACATACATGCATGCATGCATGCATACATACATACATACATATATATATATATATATATATATATATATATATATATATATATATATACACAAAGTAAGTATTTCGGAATTTACTTATATATTACATTGTTAGGAAGAATATTATATCATCTTGCAAAAAACCTAACGAACGACATCAACATGATTTTACTGGACAATAGGTCAGCCCAGATGAGATCTGAACAATTGTTACTGTATGAGAACAACCTGTGTTTAACGCGCTTGCCATCAAAATATACCCGCCGTATATAATCTTTAAATCAAGGAATACTGCATCCTATGAAGGCTAAGTTTCACCCAACTGATCATACTACTGTAGAAATGCAATGCTTTCTAAAATAATATTTTTGGAACTTAATTTATTTTTTAATCGTTTCACGCCAAGCAAGGCGGAATTGACACTAGTACGCGGGAAGTTACAGGGAATGAAAGTGAAAAAGACTGACAATAGCGAGGATTGAGGAAACGACAAAAGATAAACGAGATTTTAAATAAAAATAGAAGATGGCGATCGATTTACATTTTTGAGGATTATATTTGTCAGGGAAGCAAGTAAATGGAAGGGAGTTCCACAGGTGACAATTGCTGCTTCTTTTAGCCATTTCACCAGTAAAAGGGTGGGACCTATATATACGCTAGTAGCGCGCTTAACTTCATGTATTGCGGACACCAGGGAAAAATCTCGTCAAAGCCGTTGCCATGAAAGTATTTATAGAAAAGACAGAGGGAAGCCACAACACATCGGTGTGAATGTGACTGAAGTCGAGAGAACTGTTCATGATCGATTACATTACAGATTCTTCTTTGGATTTTGTCAAGAATCTCGAAATGTATAGCAAGAACCCCAGACCAGATATGCCAAGTGTATTCAATGCATGGACGAATGGTAGATCTGTAAATATTCAAGATGGATTCTGACGAGGTTTTCTAGCACGACGCAATCACCCAAATTTCCTTGCAGTAGATTCAGCTATTGATTCTATGTAGACGTTACACTTCAAGTTTGTGGAAAATGTGAGGCCAAGAAGTCTTAGTGTCTTGCTCCCCTTGAGTCTAGCATCAGTCATGCTGATGGCAGGCAGAAAAAGAATTGTACATTCCTTATCAAGCCTCAAAGACAAAATAATACTGCGCTATACGATGCATAAATATCACCCAAATCTCCACCCCACAATTGAAATCAACTGCTGTATAAGAATTATGTGTAAACATGTTACTTACTATAGAATTGTACATCCTTTCCAAACCCGTAACTTATTCAGAAGTACCTAAACTTGCAGTTGTATTCAACCTCTTCCTCAGATGAATGGTTAATAATGGCTTTAAGAGAGTGAAGGTTTTGGGCCTTCGAGAGGATCATCCTTCTTTGAGCCTTGGGAACTGGCACTGCAGACTCATAAAAAAAGAAATCTACTAGATGTCAGAGATGACTTAACTTTACGACTCAATAGCAACTAAAATGTATATCACAATTCGAAGAGGAAATAGTTAATATTCCGCATTACATCAAACAAGAGATTAGTAAAATATCTCCCATTTAATACTAGAAAGAGCGATAAGAGTTACTGGACTTGAGAATATTATTTTCCGGAATAAATTTCAACCGAAAATAACACTGATTCCCCGGTCAATGACTTCCGGTAATACTACCATTAAAAAGTAGTTGGGGTTGAAACTTGAATCATATTCTATTTTTATTCTCAGAATTTTAACATAGTCAGTAAAAATAAGACATTACGTAACTTAAAAAAAAAAAGAAAGAAAGAAAACGAACTTGTTATTTATATATGAATATATGGTTAAAATTTGCTATTTTCATAAGATAAGAATTTGCAATATCGTCGACAGAGTGTCTTTTACAGATGTAGACGGTGTGGACATAGGATTTGGAACGTGTCTGAGGAGCGCATTAATGTCGTGAACCGGGGAGTCACCATGCAGTGTAGATCCCTATGTCAAACTGTTGACCGTTGTCGGTTTTATCTATCAGTTTGCATGTTTCTCTCGCTATGTGTGTCTGACTGCCTCTATCTCTCTCTCCATCTCTCTCTCTCTCTCTACATATATATATATATATATATATATATATATATATATATTCAAAGAACAAATCAATAAAGTTAACGTAATTAATAGCGAATTCATTATATATATATATATATATATATATATATATATATAATGGACTCTCCCGTCGGTTTCGACGTATGAGGATCTGCCAGCTTATTGATTCAGTTATGAATGGTTATGCGTAAACTTAAGTGGCATTTAAGACCCGCTAGTGATTTACAAAGGAGGCCACATAGGGAGCAAGGGTGAGGATTGTGAGATGAGATCACTGTTAGATTCGTTGACCTTTTAGATCTTGCTCTTGATAAGAACGAATCAAGGTAAACCGCCAGAAAACCCACACAAGTGATTTGATTAAAGTGGTGAAGGCTTTTGAAGAACCATCCACACTTTTCGGAACTATTGATACACTCAGTCGGTGCAAATAAATGCCACAGACCAAGCAGACAATATACCTCAGGCTTTTCGTGTAAGAGTTTTTCATCTTCTAGACCAATCGTGTTCTATAACACTAAAGAACTTTATATATATATATATATATATATATATATATATATATATATATATATTATTAATTACATTTTTACGTCATTATTTTTGCACCAATCTAATATATATATATATATATATATATATATATATATATATATATATATATATATATATATATGAAAACTCGCTGAACGACGTGATACTTTTTATTAATTGTACAATGGATTCAATAATAAAAACAAGGATCGCGTCGTTCAGCAAGTTGTCAGTAAGTTAATGGCTTCTTAATCTGTTAGTGAAGTGAATACGCCATTAATTAGATATATCTTAATTTATTCATTGTTTGAAGGACTATTTTACAATATTAATTAAGCTGCATTATTTATTAATTTGAATATATATATATATAATGATCAAAACATAGTTTTAAGGTATTCAATATCTATAGGTAAAATGCTCAATATCAAAGATAGTGTATATGCAAATATAAAAGTGTACAACAGGAAGAGGTTAAAACCAAATGGCGACAGTCTGTTTCATTTTTCAAAGCAATCCTCAGGCCTGGAAGTTGCGTTCAATCAGAGACAGACGGTCATCGTCTGGTGTTGATCTTAGTGTCCTCTTACATACTCATATATATATATATATTTTTTTTTTTCTTTAAAAATAAATAATTATATATATATATATATATATATATTATTATTATTATTATTATTATTATTATTATTATTATTATTAAATTCAGCGTCTTCTGTCACATATGTAGTTACATTGTTTTGTATGTAAAATGTATATCATTTTCTCTCGTGCACACGAGTACAAGAACACCTTCCCGCTCACAGACAGAGCTTTCTCCTCCAAAAGACAAAGCTTCTGAAATATATTATGTTTATTATCTATATTCTTCTATCTTTATGCTTGTTAAAAATTTATCTTCAATTTTTGTAAATTTTATCTCGAATAACAAATAAAATCAAGAAAACGTTGCTTTTTTTTTTTTTAATAAAATCGTGACTTGTTAGAAACATTCTCTTTGCATTTTGCGGTCGATGTTGTTGATCATGAATCAAGTAACATGAGATAAACGACTTAAATTAAGTCAGATATCTTTAAAAGAAGAATAAAGATCACAACTACAAAATATTGCAGACTAGTAAAAGAAAAAAAAATGTAAATTTAATCAAGTATATGGGAAAATGTTATGACAAATCATAACGTAGGGTTTATGACATTTTTTGATATTATATACATTGTTAATATTTTAGATGAGGTATTTTTACTACTGTTATTTTTATTAAGAATTCATTTTATCGTTATCATTATTATTATTATTATCATTATTATTATTATTATTATTATTATTATTATCATTATTATAAAAAATGCCTTACCTTGACTAGCATTTGTTTTAGACTCACACTCCAGATCATAACCAAGGACCTCGGGCAAGCAAAGAATGTGATGTGTTGTTTCCACTTAATTAAAATAAAAGATAGCTATTGACAAAATATATTCTTTATGGTAGTAGGAGTAGTATTAGTAATTGCTTTTTGTTTTGCGTAGTGGATAAAACAAACCAAGCAAATTCTGTTCAATTCCAAGTTTATACTTCCTACATAGACACCAATGCAAATGGAAGGCTACATTTTTCATGGCGGAACTTGCATTTTTTCTGCGCAAGTATTATTATTACTACCGTATTGCCCCCAAGATGTTAAATGGATCCAAAAAGAGAGTGCACTTTTTCGATCATCTGAGTGTACGTTTTGTGCATTTCTTCAGTATGATTGATGCTAACCTCCGGGGGAGTGACTTATTGTGCCTTTTTAGAATAAGTTTTACCCTGATATCAAGTTGAAAGACTATATTGAATCACTTTGCCCGTATGCAGCTAGGAACGTTGATTTCCTGTGTTGTGATAGGCAATGATTCTCGGTAGAATTTATCTTACACATTTATAAGTCTTACATTCGTCCATGAAATGAATATTGCTGTCATATATTTTCTGGCGCTTGTGTTATTTATTTAGAGATTCCTCATAAAATAAAAAGAAGAATCGGCAATTTTACTGGTCCTGACCCGGCACCTCGGCTTCAATCACATTCACACCACTGTAACGTACCTTCTCTCTCTATATTTTCTATAAATATTTTCATGCTAAATGTTCTGATGAAATTTCATTTATGGTACCTAGACTTTTTGAATTTAAGCCCGTTACTAGATTGCTAGTATCATCATTTTAGAGTTGAAATGGCCACTAGATGTAACCACAAGGTCTATGCTAAGAGTTCCCTCAGTGGCACTAATAGCTTGTCAAACTCTCTTCATGAATTGTTTGAGACGTGCCAGGATTCATCGTACAGGCCGATTAAGTCCGAATGATGCTTGATTAGCACAGTATATACGCCATATGAACAAAGTTACTATTTTTTCTTTAGCTGTCTACATGGTATCCTTGATGTCCTACAGAATTCATTAATCTTTCAATCATTGATTTTCTTTTTTGTTATTGTTTCGAATTTAACAAAGAAGAGCATTTCGGTTAGCAAGTTCGATCTTACTGTTTTTAAACTACAATTCTCCATGATATTAAAAAGAGAAAAATCGACCTTGCTAATCAAAACGCTCCTCTGTAGCTCAATCGGTAAAAGCATGTCAGGCTATATGACGGTTCCTTATAGGATACAGGTTCAATTTCTGTCTGAGGACGCATATTTTCTATGAAAATTTCTCGGACATTCAGGCCGGTAAATGTCGTTAAAACTGTTTATTATAAACAGAGCATTTACTTAAATATTTGTATCTATAGAAAGAACGTATAAGCATAAAAAAATGTCATAAAATAATTGTCGGAATTTGTCCATTATATATATATATATATATATATGGTAAATCCACGAATTCTTTTGTTGTAAGTATTTTCCAGTTAACGTGACATAAACTAAGTACAAAGTTCAATTAATAGAGTGATATGTCTTAGTAGTTTTTATTTGTTTTGTTTTTTATAGCCGGAATTTCGTACTTCGGATGAATTGTTTTTTATAAACGTATTTCATTAGGCAGTATATATCTTATATTATAAAGAAATAATCATACATTGAATCAATTAGCAATGTTAATATTAAGGAAAAGATTACAGCATGACGATGAGGACTTGCTTCTATAAAAAATACACTAGATCGATCTGGCAACAATTTTATACATAAGGATCGCGTCATTCAGTGGATTGATAGTAGTTTAATGCTTATATTAAGTCTGTTAGTGAAGAGATTTCGCCATTAATGGAATTAATATTGCTAATTGATTCAATGTATGATTATTTCTTTATAATATAAAATATATTCTGCCTAATAAAATACGTTTATAAAAAAAACAATTGATCCGTATTACGAAATTCTAGAGAAAAAAAAAAAAAAAACTACTAAGACATATCACTCTATTAATTGAACTTTGTACTTAGTTCATACCACGTTAACTGGAAAACACTGACAGCAAAAGAATTCGTGGATTTACCAAATTACAAAATTCATATAAAAATTCTCACTTGAAATATATATATATATATATATATATATATATATATATATATATATATATATATATATATATCAGGTCAGCCCATAAGTTTTGTCCGAATTTTGAATAACGAAAACAATTGACCAAATGTTACATTTAATTACAGATTCAATCAAAAATGTATTTTCCCTGATTATATATGACTTCTGTCCATCTATTAACGAGCTTAGTAATTCCATTACTGTAAAATTATTTTGGCTGTGATTCGAAGAACTCACAAATGTCAGTTTTAACCTCTTCCTGTGTTACAAAAGCTGCTTCTTCCAAATGATTCTGTAAGCTAAGGAACAAATGGTAGTCTGAAGGAGCAAGATCGGGAGAATAAGGTGGATGAGGAATTTTCTCCCAATCAAGTTCTTCGATCTTTTGTGACGTGATTCTTGCTGTGTGGGGTCGCGCACTGTCCTGATGAAACATCACCTCTTTTCGATTCACTAGAGCAGGTCTTTTTTCCTCAAAGCTTAGTTCAAAGGCTCTAATTGCTGATAGCATAGTTGAGTATTAATTGTTGCATTAGGTGGTAAGAATTCAAAATGGATTATTCCTTGGCGATCCCACCAGATTGAAGGAAGAACCTTTTACCCATGAAGTTCCTTTCTCGGCTGTGGGTGGGGTCCTTCCCCTTTACCAAACCACTGTCTACGACGCTTAACATTTCGATAAAAGATCCATTTCTCGTCGCCAGTCACAAGTCTATCCAAAAAAGGTGAAACAAGTTGGCGAGAATGGCGAGAAGAGCAGATGTCAACTCGGGATTTGAGGTTGTTTTCAGACAATTCATGGGGCACCCATTTTCCAAGTTTAGGAACTTTTCCAAGTTGTTGAAGATGACGATGAACAGTTGTATGGTTTGAACTGAGAACCACTGCCAATTCCTCAACTGATAAAGCAGGATTTTCCTCAAGGGCTGCTTCAAGAAGCTTTTCATCAAACTCGACGTCCGGTTCGATCTTCATCTTCAAGGGTGAAATCTCCACCTATGAATTTTGCAAACCATTTCCGCAAGTTCTTTCATTCACAAATTCCTCTCCATAAACTGTGTGAATATTTCTAGCCGCTTTGGCTGCTGAGTTTCCTTTCTTGAACTCATAAAGCGTTATGTGCCTCAAATGATTCTTGGGTACTTCCATGTTAGCAGGGTTTTAATCAAACAAAATTTAATTTTATTGTTCTATGAAATAAAACTTTATCAGTTTAAATGCATCTAAACATAAAAATAATGTTCAGCTCCATTAGGCATTATAAAATACTCTTTACATTTCGTTCATTTTAACAAAAAGTTAAAATTCGGACAGAACTTATGGGATGACCTGATATATATATATATATATATATATATATATATATATATATATATATATATATATATATATATATATATATATATATTATGCAAACACATCCACGTGTATTCGAGATATAGCAAAAGCTATGAAGATGAAGTTTACTTTTTATGTCACTGTGACAATTTCCTGTTGAATGAATAACGCTACACAATCTTTCAATTTTTCTCTGAACAACTAATACTATTTGTATATCATGGAAATTGATGCATTTGTAAATGTTTTATAAAACTGAAAATATATTTTAAAAAATAATCCCAATCTTTCGGCATATTGTCACTGATAAAATGGTCATACGAAGATTTTGTTCTGTTAACACTCTAAACATACAGAATATGTCATTTTTTACGTTTAGTATCAGAAATTTCAACGTTCATCTAGGCTGTAAAAGCGTCGAGAATGGTGCGCTTATCACGGGCACGATGTAAACCATTAATGTAGCGTTTCTGGTACAAGACAAGGATTTGTTAAGCCAATGAGAATCAAACCCACTTGTTAATGTTATAAAAAGACATGCTGCTCTCCAGAAAAGTGCCTGGCACCCGCTTGCTGATATTTTAAAGACGCATTGACGAATCTGGATTTCATTTTTTTGCTTCTCTCTCTCTCTCTCTTGGTACTATCTCATTCAATAAACCTATATAGCATCAAAAGATTTAACTTAAAAGCTAATCACAATATCGAGTCTTATAACCTACTAGGATGTTTTAAGTATCATGTGAGTGTTTCTTGCGTAAGTGAGGGAGCCCACTCCTGTTCATGCGTGGTTTAAAAACAGAATTGTCTTTCTCCTACACTGACAGCAAACCAACACTAGAGATCCTAGTGTGGGGGCGATCACAATGTCTGCATCGATATATTGCTACGCTACGCTGAAATCCTAAGTTTCGTATCAAAGTTTAAATTCATTTCAAGAATTCTTTATATCATTCCTAATTTATTAAAAAATCCCTATAGAGAAAGGAGACAAACCGGATAGTTGCCCATCTTGTCTGGTGATTCTGCTATACATATACATAATTAAAAATACATAATTAAAAAAATATATAATATAAATAAAATATACATAAAATACAAAATATACATAATTGACAAATACACACACACACACACACACACACACATATATATATATATATATATATATATATATATATATATATATATATATATATATATATATATATATACATAATTAACAAATCACTAAATAGAAAAGAGACAAACCGGATAGTTTTCCATCTAGTCTGGTGCTCCTGCTATACATGTATATAATTAAAAATATATAATTAAAAATATATATAATATAAATAAAATATTAAATATATATATATAATATAAATAAAATATTAAATATATATAATATAAATAAATTATACATACAATATAAAATATACATAATCAAAATATATAATTAATAATATATATATTATCAATAAAATATACATATAATAAATGCAAAATTACAATATATAATTAAAATATATATATATATAATATAAATAAATTATACATAAAATATAAAATATACATAATTAAAAATATATAATTAAAAATATATAATTAAAAATATATAATTAAAAATATATCTAATATAGATAAAATATACATAAAATGTAAAATACACATAATTGAAAAATACATATACATATATATACATATACATAATTAACAAATCACTAAAGATAAAGGAGACAAACCAGATAGTTCCCCATCTAGTCTGTTGCTCCTGCTATACATTAAAAGATTCTTGGTATAATCCAAAGAAGAATCTGCAATATTATTTGTCTAGACCGAGCATCTCGGCTTCAGTTAATTACTATAAATACTTTCATAGTAATTTCTTTGATCACCTTTCCACTATGGTACATAAACTTTAAGGTCATTTCTAGATTAGCAGCAATGTCTCATCATTTTACAGAAGAAATGGCTAGATATAATCGTAGGTTCTATGCTAGCAGATTCTTCTATTGCACTCCCTGCTTTTAAAACTCTCTTCAGGCTTCTTCCTTTCAGTACCACTTTGACCTTCAAAAATGTAAGCGCAATGTCAATCGTTATCTTCTGTTTTCTTAATCCTTGTTGTTTTGTTGCCTTTTCACCTCAGTAGTATATTCTCTAACAGTGAGTAACCCTTGTGACTTAGAGGCTTTATTGCCTTCCTTGGAGAGAAATGACTAAAAAAAATACACGTTTTATATTCATGCCATGAAGCAAGTTTTAAAAAACGACCGCCAGAACTGTTAATAGCAGAGATCTTAAGGGGAGATCGATTTAAGGGATTCAGAAGAGGATTTGACTTACTTCTATCTTCAGACAGGGATTTTACAAGTATTTGATATTCCCTTTTTTTAAAAATAAATTAGCCTAAGATACATGAATGGACAGAGAAAATAAGGAGTTAAAGTAGAAAAAAAAGAGTTGATAATTAACCCAAAATTGAGCTTCTAAATATAATGCTTGTTAACTTGCTGAACATTCCACGTTTAACATAGATAAACGTGCAAGCAGCAGGCTTTCTTGAAAAAGATTAAAATCGTTGAAATCAGGTTAAACCCGGTTCAAATCCATTTTCTGGATTTTTTAGATTTTTGCGAATATAAATCTTTTAAAAATAATCGAATATCAAATAAAAACTCTCAAAAAAATATCGATCAGCGTTGGCGGTAAGAATAACGTTGTTTATTTTGTGTGTGTAGAAACATGCTTCTGATATTCTCAAGTATTTTCCATTTCTTTTATGGAAATTTCATTTCGTTTGTTCTTTAGATTCTACAATTTAAAAATTTGGGATGTTTTTTTTTTTACTTTTATAATTCTAATTTCAATTTGTTTAACATTTTGATGTTAAAATTCTTTCTCATTTTTTAGTTAATACTTTTAATGTCATTGTTTCTTTATCCGTGAATTCAGGTCTGAATTTCTAAGACCATATATTACTACCATTTAATATTTTTCGACTAATATCCTCATCTTTGTTGATTTTTTTCCGATATTTCGGTCAGCTTTGATATTCTTTGAAAAATTGTCTTCGCTCAATGTAAATCGAGGTTCTCTCGGAAACAAAATCAATTTCACGTAAGATTTATGAAAATTTACAAAGTATTTTTTTTTTTTTTGCAAAAATCGATAAATTTTAAAGTGAGATTAATAAATATTCTCTTCGTTGAATTTATAGTTTCGTAGATTAGCTGATACTATTTTGAGAGACCTCTCGGAAAATCTTTCAATGTTTTTATGTATTTATTTTCGGAAATAAAATAATTTTGGTAAGCGAGATATCAGGCAAATATTGGCTAATTGAAATAACAAAACGAAAAAGAAAATTACTATTGGATGCATTTTGCACCACGAAAGAACTTCCACGGACGAATAATGACTTCATTGATAGAATTACACACACACACACACACACACACACACACACACACACACACACACACACACACACACACACACCTATATATATATATATATATATATATATATATATATATATATATAAAATGGATTCCAGCAGTAAAACCATATTTATCAGTAAAACTCTTGGAACGAAAAGCATACTAAAGGAATTCTCTTCCACATTTTCATTCATCCGCACGATATATATATATATATATATATATATATATATATATATATATATATATATATATATATATATATTTACAGTACAGGGAGTCGATCGGTTGGTATATAATCCGGGTGGATTCGAGTAATATTAATTATTAAACTTATCGTCAGATAGCTCGAACGGCTAATTAGAGAACGGCTTGAAATACACTATATCTATGTTGAGGTACTTTTTGTTTTGTTTTTCCTGATATATATATATATATATATATATATATATATATATATATATATATATCCCAAATATAGAACTAAACGGCCGTACAGCGTTTTCTTTTGAGAATTCTTTTAGAGTCGATGAATAACTTAAATATGTAAGAGTAATCATGATGACAATAGATAGAGATCGGAACTGCATTTACATTTTTGCCGATGAATGTTGGCTGGAAAGCTTGAAGTTGAATTACACAAGCGAGAAGTGCGTGGAAGGAAACTGTTAGCATAGAATTTACTGCTACATCGATGCAGCTCAACTGCAAATTGATGAGATCTCACAGCCAGTTTAGTATTGCACTTAAATCCACAAAGTTTAAATACTATACCAAAGAGCGATATTTATTCCGTTTATATACAGAAATGTGGGGCGAATCCAAAATGGGGAATGAGGAAAAGGACGGTCTTGTTCTGTCTTAACGTTAATCTTATCTAGCCACAAACCCAAATATGCAATAATATTCCTTACACCAAAACAACGTATTCTTACCGTTTTTACTTCATGCATTATAATAACACATAATGTCCATGAAATCCTTACTAGTCCCTATATGTACAATTCATGAGTTAGAGGGGGAAAACCACAATTAAAAACTAGCCCCACTGTGCATTTACAATATGAAAAGAAAACTATTTACAAGAAGCCAAACAAAATAATGTTAGTAATAGAGAAGTGCTTATCCGAACAATTACCACGGAATTATTTATAGAAAAAAAACAAAAAACACAGAGAGGTAAACTTACTGCGGTGGGAGAGTGACGGAAGCTGGGCTGCCGATTCTGGACCAATAATATTGCTGATTCCTCTTTTATCAAGAAACTGAAAGAAAATAGCACCAGGTCATATGTGACAGCAATATTGTAAGCATGGACAAATGGTAGACCTAGATATGGATGATAGATTCTAGAAAGAGAAACTGTCTTGCACAACACAGTGAATCGAATTTCTCAGCCGCTGATCGAGAAATGGATTCAATATAGTCTTTCTACTACATGTCAGCTGAGAATGTTAGCCAGAGAAAGCGCAACAAATCACTTTCCTGGAGGTTAGCATCAGTCATGCTGATGGAACTCAGAGAGGAGTCTCTCATGATTAATGGAGAGAAGTTTAGTTTTTGAGGCGTTAAAATTAACAAGCCATCTTTTTCCTCTGTTAACAATGGACTTGAGGTTGTTTTGGACATTGGCTACCATTTTGAGATAATCGAACTAATCAGCTTTACTATCGAGGCATGAAATAAATGGTTGTGTCATCAATGTAGATGCCAAATTGAGAGCTGATATCATCGGGAAGGTCATTAATGAAAATTAAAAGCAAAGTAGGGCCAAAGATAGAGTTCTGAGGATACATCTGCATTAGTACAAAAGGATCTAGACGAGTGGCCATTTAGGAGAGTTTTCATAATATTGCTGATTCTTAAAAGCACATCGAGTCGCTTTCTGGAGGTTTGCATCAGCCATGCTGATGGAAGTCAGATAGGAGTCTCTCATATCATTAATGGTTTGAAGTTTAGTTCTGGAGGCGTTAAAATTAACAAGCATTTATTTTACGTTTGTTAAGTGCCATTTTGACTTTGTCATACTGAACAACCTTACTATGGAGGCAGGAGTAAATTATTGTAACCTCAGCGTATATTTACACTACTTACACTCGGACAATCGTCCCCATGCTAATCATCATCACAAAGTTTCAGCCGATGTGCCCTACGGCGTTCATCAAGAATTTGTCGATCTGGGTAACCTTTTAATACGTTTCTTCTCACTACGTAGTCTCCGGCCTGTCGGCTGGGGCTTCAGAACACGCCGATTGTAACACTGCAGAAGGGTAAGACCCCACCTCCCATCACGAAATGAGGCGTCCTGGTTAAGACGATAAAATACATCCGCGCCCTGGGTAAGACGATAAACTACATCCAACACCATGCCTCTAATCAGGACGTTTTGAGAAGCGTGAAACCACATCTTCATTGCTCATGTTCCGAGCTCCTCCCTAACCCGGTGTGGTAGCACCTGTTAGGGTCCCAGCTATGGGAAAATAGTTGACCCCCAAACTGTTGTCAAAACAATATGAAAGTGTAAAAATAGATTTTAGTACCAGCAATACATTTTAGCAAAAAAATTGTTACCAGCAATAAATTTTTGAAGAAAAATTGTTACCAGCAATAAATTTTTTAAGAAAAAATTATTACCAGCAATACATTATTACGAACAATACATTTTTGCAAAATTTTGTTACCAGCAAATTATAAAAAAAAAATATATATATATATTTTGTAAAAAAAAAATATTACCAGCAATATAGTTTTGGAAAAAGTATTACTATCAATAAAAAACTTTACGTTATTACATAACCCATTGTGTTTGATATGCCGTAAAACAAAACAAACCAAACCCATTAAGGTTGATATGCCGTAAAACAAACCAAACCAAACCCATTGAGGTTGATATGCCGTAAAACAAAACAAAACAAACTCATTGAGGTTGATATGCCGTAAAACAAAACAAAACAAAACAAACCCATTGAGGTTGATATGCCGTAAAACAAACCAAACCAAACCCATTGAGGTTGATATGCCGTAAAACAAAACAAAGCTGCTGCATTGATGTTTAATATCAATAATCGACAGATTTTTGCCTTGTCCAAAAAAGAAAATGCATAACAAAGGGGATTTCTGTGCAAAGAATTATACGCCTGGTGACAAAGTTTTCTTCGGGAACTACCATTGGGGAAAATGTGTTTGGGAGGATGGAATTACTTCAAATAGAATTGGAAGAGTAATCTATATGGTGAAAGACAAAAGATGTGCATGCAAAAGTCACGTAAACCAATTAAGACCAAGATACTCTGAAATTGTTCAACAGGATGATGAAGAAACTCTAATAGATGTCCTGTACGGCATGTTTGAAATAACCCCACCCGCTAACATAGGAGCTAGATGTTATTTGCCTTGAAAGAGTACAAAGAAAAGAAAACCCACAATGCGGTTATGTCCAGATCCGAAAAAAAGAAAGTATTAGATAGATAAATTTTCTAGAGGAAAATTTCAGCTCGGGGGAAGGTGATGTAATGGAATAACCTATCACCCCCTTGAGTAGAAACTGCCTATAAGTATCTGGATTACAGAGTCTAGCTGGGATCTGTTGAGTTCAACTCAGATTTACGCGAGAACTAGAGAACTAGCAGTAGCAGCATTCACTACTGGATTGACTTGCAACGACCGTGTGCATAACTCTTACCTATATTCTTTTTGTACTGATTTTAAAATAAACATTTACTTCTTACCCACCGTGTTGTTCACGTATATATTCCTATTAGGACTGAACATAACAAAACCTTGTCGGCATTAAATAACCCATTGATGTGTTGATCTGCTGTAAAACAAAATAAACGACACTATGTACTCAATTTGAATGATCTTGTGTCAAACGAGATTAAACTTTAAAATAAATCTCAACTAATGCATTTTTTCTTTTTGTTGCGGTTTAAAAAAAAAACACAAAAAAAAAACAGAATTTGGCTTGATGACATTCGGTCTGCCATTTTTTGCATAAATTTCAGTGTTTACGATTAATTTTCTTTCCGAGTTTGCCATTTTCTCTTCGTGGAAGATCTCGTCTTTTAAAAATAATTTTTGCAATGTCGCAACTTTTCAGGTTTGGAACACTTCTTATTTATTGTTTGTGGCTTTTGTTTACATAATTCAAACAGAGGCGTTTCATTTTGTTTATGGCTTACTGACTCATTCAATGTTATTTTTGCTTTTCTCTGCCATTTTTCGCCAAATCGTTCGTGAGAGTATTGTTAAAAAAGAAATTAATATCGAACATTTTTTTTTCTACCGCTAAATCAATCATGCTTTCATGTCTGCTATTTTTTTTAGCTTGTATTTTGAGGAAAGACTTCATTATATTTTGCTTTTTTTTTTTTGTTAGATAACTGGTTTGGAAGTGAACGGAATATTTTTTCTCAAACAATGGATTCAAGCGATTATGAAAAAAAAAGGTCATGATTTGCGACCAGATATTTTTTTTTATTCTCTGAACCTAATGTTTAATTCTATGACATTTCTATATCACTTGAACATGTATCATGCACCATTATTCAA
This sequence comes from Acanthosepion lycidas, assembly GCA_963932145.1. Classification (NCBI taxonomy): domain Eukaryota; kingdom Metazoa; phylum Mollusca; class Cephalopoda; order Sepiida; family Sepiidae; genus Acanthosepion; species Acanthosepion lycidas. Next base: position 43,253,626 of record OZ010590.1, on the reverse strand, counting down.
ATTGGTAAAAATATTGACAACACCGCGAACTTAACTCTCGTATTACCGATTCTAAATTCGAACTGTTTTCACAAGTACTGAACATTCTTTGCTTATAAGCGCTAAAAAACAACTATCAAACAATTAGTTAAGTTATTAGATATATTATCAATAATTGTATCATCAATATTATTATTATTATTATTATTATTATTATTATTTTTATTTTCTTTGCTTTCTGGCGTTTACACATTTCTTTCCGGGTCCCACCCAGGGACCTAAGGTTAGAAATGGCATCATGACACTTTTCACTGACAAAAAAAAAAAAAATTACCTAGATAGAGCCCTTCGTAAAGTGTGGGCTGTACTTGTCAGAACAATTTTTTGTATCTCCTTGAGGCATGGGCTTCCAGGAATCCCTGCAATTAGTCTACTGCAATCTTTTCCAACCAGTCCTAGGGCTCCAACTACAACAGGGATTGTTGATGTTCCCATATGCTACATTTTCGAGACCTCTATTTCAATATCCTTGTATTTTGACAGCTTTTTGAATATCTTCAAAGATACATTGCAGTCAGCAGGAACTGCCATATCAATAAGGAGGCACCGTTTTTGTTTGTGGTCTTTAATAACAATATCTGGGCGGTTGGCCTTGATTGTTCTGTCAGTGTGAATTGTGTAGTCCCATAGAATTATAACAGGTCCTATCTCCGTAACCGGGTCTGGGTGGTGTTGGTACCAGTTTCTTTCAGTTTCCTTCCCGTAGAAGTTGCAGATTTTCCAGTGCAGATATTGGCCACTCTGTCATGTCGGGTTTTATATTCAGTGGGTGCCAACATCGTGCAACCTGATACAAGATGATCAATCGTTTCTGGATATTTATCACAGAATCTGCATTTTGGGCTGACACAATATTTTAGTATATGTGCTTGATAATTCCTAGTTAGAAAGCATTGGTCCTGCGCAGCAAGGATAAAACCTTCAGTTTCCGCTTTCAACCCTGCACTGCGTAGCCACTGATGGGTACGGGTTTTGTCTGCATCAGCTTGTTTGATACGGGCAGAGTATTGGCCATGAAGCGGTTTATCTTGCCATCGCTTCTGTATCTGGTCGGTTGCATTCGTCTTTGCTGTCTTTTTCAAGTATTTTGCAGTTTCAGCCGGTGTATTGTGCTGTAGTTGCATCTCTACGCCCATTTGAAGCTCCAGTTTGAATTTCTTGGCTTCTTTCATTACGGAGTAAAGACGCTTACTACTTTCATGTTCCTTGACGCATACCATCATCCAGTCTTCTGTAGTTTCCAAGTATCTTTGGAGGCCAATTGTTGTAGTTTTGTAGGGCAGTTCTAGTTGAACTAATCCTCTGCCTCCTACGGATCTGGGCACATACAGACGATCAACATCAGCTTTGGGATGATGCATGCGATAGCAAGTGAGAAGCTTTGTCGTTTTGGCGTTCAGCTATGGTCCAGTTAAGGACATTAAAGCTGTAATGCACCACTGGGACAGCCAATGTGTTTATAGCTGATATTCTATTTTTTGAGTTTAGTTCAGTATTTAGTATCAGACGTACACGCCTGTAGTACTCTTTTCTTATTTTTTCCTTTATTTGGGGGTGTTGTATGCCATCCCCTTCGCTAATTCCTAGGTACTTATAAGCTTCTTCATGCTCCAATTCCCTAATCTTTGTGACAAAATCTAAATCTATTGAGGGTGTTTCGGTAATTCTACCTTTCTTGAATGTTACTTTTGCACATTTATCTAATCCGAAGTCCATACCTATGTCGTCACTAAAGTATTTTACAATATTGAGGAGGCCTTTCAACTCATTGTCGTCTTTGGCAAAGAGTTTGACATCATCCATGTATAGTAGGTGATTGAAAATTTATTTTGTAACCATAGCTACTGTTGTTCAGTTCATGTGTAAGAGGGGTTAAGGATAAACAAAACAGAAGGGGTGACAGAGAGTCTCCTTGAAAAATTCCACGTCGGATATTCAGACGGTTGGATATGGCAGTGCCCCCGGTGTGCCTAAGGTATAGTTTTGTGTTTCACATCCCCATGCTGTGCTTAAGAAAGTTTAATATCACAGGGGAGACTTTGTACATTTCCAAAGTCTTAAGGATCCAAGAATGTGGAACACTATCAAAGGCTTTACGATAATCAATCCACGCTGCACTGAGGTTTCTGCGCCGTCTCCTGCAATTTTCCAGGATCATTTTATTTATCAGAAGTTGATCTTTGCAGCCATATGAACCTCTACTGCATCCCTTCTGTTCCAGCGGGAGAATGCTGTTTGTTTCGAAAAAGAAATAAGTACGGTTCGTCAGTACAGACGTGATCAACTTATACGTTGTGGAAAGACATGTTATCGGTCTATAATTTTTCGGGTCGCCTGTTTCAGTTGTTTTTGGTATGAGGTATGTAATACCTTCAGTAACCCATTCCGGGATTTTATTGGGATTATTTACAAGCGTTGATAATGTTTTTGCAAGTATGCCATGGGTAGATGAGAGATGATACAGCCAGAAATTGGGCAACTTGTCATTTCCTGGGGATTTCCATTTTTGGGATTTCGTTAGTGCTTGCCTAACATCATCTGTGGATATATTTACCCATTCTTGCAGAGGTGTATCCAGCAGTCGTTCTTCTTCACGCCGTATCCATTCTGCATTTGGGTTACATTCCTTTGGGTTACTCCAAATATTTTCCCAAAATGTCTGTACATTATCAATCGATGGTGGCGTTTCGACAGGTATTATTCTTCCTCTTCTTCTGCCACTTCTTCTTCCTCTTCTTCTCCTTCCTCTTCTTTTTTATCATATCTATCTATCTATCTATCTATCTATCTATCTCCGTCTTTTCATATCTCTCTATCTATCTATCTATCTATCTATCTCCGTCTTTTCATATCTATCTATCTATCTATCTATCTATCTATCTATCTGGTCACTTATGAGCAATCATGGCTTTCTATAATTCCCTAACCCTTTTTTCAACTCACAGCAATGATTATCTTTTTAATGTCTTTTCTCCGTTGTATTCTGCCCTCCGTTTATACAAGATCCTTAAGCAAGTTACCTTCGATATCATATGCAAGTGTCAAACGTTCCAAACATCCTTATGTATCACAGTTGTTTTATTTGTCTCTGATTCTAAATACAAATTTCCTATTTGTTGCCATATTCCTTAAAACTCTCGTTACTCATATGGTCCATTCATGAAATTCCCAGCATCCTTCTGTAGAAGCAGATCTCTGTTGCCTCATCTCCCCACTTCATCTTTGTGGAAATTGACAGGCATTCGCTGCCATATAGGAAGCCCGACATTAAATAACTCTTCACCGTTTTTTTTTTGTTTTTTTTTGTTGATTCTAACAATTTTTTTTCCCAGTTTCTTAGTAATTTGTTTCGCTTGTGGAAGGCAACGTTTGCTATTCCAATGAACCTTCAGTTTCCAGCGCCACATTTTCTAACCTCTGGTAGAATATTAAAACACCTCCCAGGTGTTTAAATTCTGTACTTGTATGATTTTGGCATCTCAAATTTATAGTTCGCATTTTGGCCTTCCTCTTCTGCTGAGAAACATAAATTACAATTGATACTTAATCACTTCTCGTATTCTTTTGTTACATCGAACGGTTCTATGTCTCGGGGCCTCTACTGGCTGATGATGAAATAATTGCGCCTCCAGATTTGAAGGTGAAAAGTTATGTCTTATGATCTGTCGTTGCTGCTGATTTGCCATAGATGTAATATGTTAAGCCTCTAAATCGAAGCAAAACGATTTTTAGAGAAGGATATGCAATGTGATTGACCCTGATCTCGCATCTCGTCTACAGTCGTTCTCTCATAGACGTGCCATCCCTTCCCCCTGTCTTTTCTACAAATACTTTTACAGTTACTGCTCCGACGAGCTACTTTTGATAGTTCCCAGACTGCATGAATTTAAACGTGGTACTAGGCTGGCATCCTGGTCCCACCCTTTCACTGTCGATACGGTTAAATATAGCCGTCTTTTCTACTCCAATATCTTCATGTCTCGCACCTCCTGTCTGTGAAATTCTCTTCCTATTTCTTGTTTCCCTGATAGCTATAATCTCCAACTATTCAAATGTAATGTCAATCGCCATCTCCAGATGCCTTGATCTATTCCCTATCCTTCTCTTCATCCTTTCCTCTATCTCGCCTCTTTAATCTTGCTCCAAATCTCTGTAACCCCCTGCATGTTAGTGGCATCCCGCCTTGCTTGGGGTGAGGTGCTTAAAAAAAATAACAAAGGATAAAAAAAAAAAGAGAGTTGTTTATTAGAACAACCATTTCTAAGACAGTACATTCAAAAGAAGTCAAATTTAGTCAGCTGATCAACGAGGGGATCTAGCCCAACAAGAGTAGAAATAAAGGAGACTGAAGCTAGATAGACCGTTTATTTGATACTATAGTTAATGTTTCATGACTTTTGTACATTTCACTTCAATCGTTTTGCGTTTTAAACAAGGTGTCAATCTGACAAAAGAATAAATCAAAGACATTTTTTATAGTCATGTTTAACTCTACATTTTTCATTAATGTTTCCTTCTATGTCAGCAGCAACTGAATCCCTAAGACGATGATTACCTGTCTAATTAACACCAACAACTTAACTAATCCAACACGTAATAATAACTATCATTAGCATATAAAAGCACATTATGCCAGAGAAATGAAATATTTACACTGGTCTTCTATTAATCTCCATGAAGAGAATCCTCCAATAATCCCTGTGACGTTCTATCGAATAGTAGTTCAGGTGTGGCATCTGTTCTTCATCATCTGACGTCCAGTCAGCTTAAGGTCCTTTGATGAGGATTACACGATCCCAGAGATTCTTACCCTGCACCCACTTATCTTTGCGTTAAAGCTTACAGTGACGGTGAATGTTATCGCTGACTGGCAATATTTGTCCTTCTCTCATATGTACGCGCATGAACAGCGCGCATTAAACCAGTCATCTGTTACATCTTGCCGTTGCGGTGGGGTTGGTATAAATAGAACGTAAGCTTTCTGATCAACAGGCCAGGAACAAAGTGAAGTATTTTTTCTTCTTCTTGAATTTAAGTGTGATGCCTATTCAAAGTGATTCTAAAACAGCGGCAGAATATCCATTTTGTACTAAAGAATGTCGACAGGCGTGTCACTGCTTGTGGGGCATACTCGCCCTTGGCCGGTATGTACAGCACCCAGTATTAAATCGACCTGGTTTCACATACTAACACTGTGGGATATCAATAAATAGAGGATCTGTGTATATTATGTATCCAATCCTACAGTTTATATATATATATATATATATATATATATATATATATATATATAATATTTTAATAGGCTTCATCATGGAAATTTTTAAGAACGCTACATTTCAAATTGAAAACATCGTCTATGGTAAACGTGATGCCATATATACAACTGGTTCTGCGAGTTTCAGAGCACCAAGGGACAATGTAATGTATTTTATAGTTTCTGTCTATATTTCTGAGATGAGATATTATGTATAGTAGTTACATTGTTCGGACTATCATCCTCATCTTTGTTGCCATATTTATCACAACGTTTCGGCCGTTCTACGCTCCGGCTGACTTCATGTGGTTTGAATGTCGAACTGAACCCTTTAATTCGCTCTCTGGGGTAGACTGTTCTAGTTCCACGTGCCATGTTTAATGGATGTAAGTTATCTCCTGTTAATTCCCCTCTGAAAGTTCTCTACTGCCTTAACAAGGAATTGAACTCACAATCTTTGCGTCCTGTCACTAGATCTTACTAACGCCTTTATCCACCGTACCATGTGTTTTTGAGGACATGTGCGTATGAATTTCTGGGACTTATAAATCTCATTTCTTCAGCAACCATTTTTACCAGTGCTCATATTGCAACTTTTTCTGTTATCATTTCATGTTTTTTTTGCACTGTTAAATATGATTCCTGAAGATGTACAACGGCCGAAACGTTGTGACAATATTGCAACAAAGATGAGGACGATAGTCCGAACAAAGTAAATAGTGTATTTTATAGTCATTTTCAATCTATTATTATTATCGTTTGAGCTCCCTGTCGTTGGTCGGAACTGCAATATTAATCCCCTTCCCAATGCTCGTTCCTAGATTACCGTCCGTCTCGAGATACCCAATATCCAACCCTGAGTTCCAATCCATAGTGTTTGGGAAAGCCAACTTCTGCGAGAGGAGACTTCCAGAAGGATTCCAATTTATTTTAGATGGCTATACCCTGTGGTGAAAGTCTAATTAATTCGTTTGGTTTTATGTGTATAATGATGCCTAGGAGAATTTATAATCCTTTCTTATCGTGGGCACTGTAGGCTATTTTAATATTAGGTACGAGAATTCACATTACTAACGAGCGGTGGAGTGGTGGATAGCGGCTCGGACTGAGGAATGGTAGAGCCATTACATTCACTTATGTGTTAATACCATTGGGAAAGGTATAAATATTTCTCTTCTCCCTCAGCTATGGGTAATTAGCAGGACAAACCTGGTTCTATAGCCTTGGATGGTAACTGGTCTACTGCCTCGTCAGTCATGTATCGAAAATTACATGAACGCCTAAGCGTGTATCACGCATGGCACATAACTGACTGATTTCTTTTATGTTAATAGTTACATTTTGGCCAACTGGAGTCACAACGTACCACACGAGTTTCACGTACGATTTCATATCAAGTCTTTTTTTCACTGCTCCTAAGACTGTCATAGCCGATACTCCTACCTCATGTGCCAAACGTCCTTTGGATTGAATTGGAGTTTTTCTAATTGAACTACGTTGAAATGATGATCCCTCTACCTGTTGTGACCTCCTGATCCAGTTTTCCTGTCTACTGAACCCTCATTTTTAAACTGGTTCATCGTTCTCTTGATGGTTATTGAATGGATATTGCAGATGGAAGCCAGAAGGTGAATGCTGGTATCATTACTGAAGGCTTGGATAAAATTTTTCCTCTCACCATTGCTCATTTGGGAAGATAGTGTGTCTGAAACAAAACAATTTTAACTGGTTCTATTTGAGCTGAATAATTCAAAGGACTTTTCAGTGATTCTTATGAGAAATGCTGTCATCTTATTTGAAAACCTGAAAAAAAGAAATTGAATTTGTTTTTTTTTGTTTTTTTAGATATTAAACATTTTGTGAGATGGATAACTATGCTGTTACACGATTTGGACAATTTTGCTGTTACACCTGGTATATATGGCTGAAGGAGTGGCGGAAACCCCTTGGAACAGAGGACAATATGGACAATTTTTGCACTTCCATATAGAACTCTGGAAAACCTTAATAGAAAATATAATTATTTGTCCTTGTCTGTCATATTTGACGATATCTATCTATCTATCTATCTGTTTCTCTCTCTCTCACTCTCTCTCTCTCTCTCTCTCTCTCTCTCTCTCTCTATATATATATATATATATATATATATATATATATATATATATATATATATATATAATATATATATATATATTGAGAAATGGACAAAGTCTGACAATTATTTTAAGATATTTTTATGTTTATACATAATTTATATATATATATATATATATATATATATATATATATATATATAAATATATATATATATTGAGAAATGGACAAAGTCTGACAATTATTTTAAGATATTTTTATGTTTATACAT
>OZ010590.1:43148465-43243465 GCA_963932145.1 Acanthosepion lycidas | reverse complement strand
GTTCTGCTCAGCATAGTTGCAGGATAAACACAGATTAGCTCAGCGTGTTTTGAACAAACACAAATGTGCTTGAGTGAGCGTCTGTAATAGGGATTTGCTAGCCACACCTTTTACATGTGGCCAGCTATTATGAAGCCCATGAATATATATGTATTTCTTAACACACACACACACACATATATATATCTATATCTATATCTATCTATCTATATATATATATATATATATATATATATATATATATATATATATATATATATATATATATATATATATATATATATATATTTTGAAAAATAAAAAAAACATAAAAAAATTAAAATCTTCAGACACACTGGGTTGTAGATTAATATTCTTTCGTTTTTTTTATTATTTTTCCATTTAGATTCCTCGACTAGTTTCGGCCGAAATGGCTATCATCGGGAGGAGAAATATTTCTGCTTGCTGCTAGCACTAAACTACAGAAATGAATATATATATATATATATATATATATATATATATATATATATATATATATATATATATATATATATATATATCAGTTATGTCCATCTAACGATATATCTTTCTCAGTCTGTTTCTATCTATCTATCTATCTATCTATCTATCTATCTATCTATCTGAACACACACACATACATATATATATATATATATATATATATATATATATCAGTCATGTCTATCTAATGATATATCTTTCTGAGTCAGTCTCTATCTGTCTATCTATCCATCTATCTATCTCAACCCACACACACACACACATATATATATATATATATATATATATATATATATATATATATACATATATATATTAGAGCAATGTTTGTAAAATTAAAAGACATAATGACAAGAATTGGACTACATTGACGATTACGTTGACATGAAAGCAAATGCGCTGGACTCGGAGGCGGACGCTGAAATTCTCAATTAAATTAATATTTATATATATATTTCTGTGAATAGTTAAGCCAATTTATTTCCTATTCCTTTTATTTTAGTCTATATTTTTAGCGCTTTTAATTAAGTATTATTAAATACACTACATTATTAAGTATTAGTTGCTCACCATGACGAGTCTAACCATAATTTCTATTTAAAAAAATATTTAATTAAAAGAGAAAGCAATTAACTAAAACGAAAGTCTATAGTAATTACTTTAATCGCTAGACCATCCACAGTAAATTTGCATCCAGCTTTCCACAACAACGCTTTTCTGTGCAGTACTTAACGAAAGTGATAAAAAGCATAAAGCGAAAGAGGAAACTCAATGAAATTAGCTCGACTATATATCCAAGCACGTTAGAGAGAAATAACTTCAAAGTTTTAATCTGGCCATTCTTTTTGGTGTGTCTGTGTAATCATATCAACGTAAACATCACTTTAGTTTGCTTAAGTCCTAAGGGACGAAACGCGCCACTTAAATTTTTTTTCCATTATATCATTAATTCTTTAGTTTCAAAAATATTGTCCATATATATATATATATATATATATATATATATATATATATATATATATATATATGAGACTCAAATTCACGTGTGTTTATATATATATACATATAGATGTATAGATATTAGGTTGGTGCGAAGATAATGACGTAATAATGTCGTGTTTTGACGTGAAAAAATACGTCAAAAAACGACATTATTACGTCATTATTTTTGCACCAACCTAATAGATAGATAGATTGAAAGATAGATATATAATCATGAGACTGTAATAGGTAGATCGATAGATAATCCAGAGACTGTGATAGATAGATAGATAGATAGATAGATAGATAGATAAATAATCTAGAGACTGTGATATATATATATATATATATATATATATATATATATATATATATATATGATTCTAATTGTTTCCTATCGAATATCTTGAAGAAAAAAGATTGAAAAAATTACCAGTTAAAGATTCGACAGATGTTTGTGTGTGTATAGATAAAGAGGGAGATAGATAGATAGATAGATAGATAGATAGATAATCATGAGACTGTAATAGATAGATAGATAGATAATCATGAGACTGTAATAGATAGATACATAGATAGATAAATAGATAATCATGAGACTGTAATAGATAGATAGATTGATAGATAATCATGAGACTGTAATAGATAGATAGATAGATAGATAATCATGAGACTGTAATAGATAGATAGATTGATAGATAATCATGAGACTGTAATAGATAGATAGATAGATAGATAGATAATCATGAGACTGTAATAGATAGATAGATAGATAGATAGATAGATAATCCAGAGACTGTGATAGATAGATAGATAGAAGATAGATAATCCAGAGACTGTGATAGATAGATAGATCGATAGATAGATAGATAGATAGATAGATAGATAGATAGATAGATAGATAGATAGATATGCTTATGTGTATTTCATTAGATAGACATATTGAGAAATAATATTGTCTGGAAATGATTATCAGAATATCTCTGTTAATATTTCCAAAATCAGAATAACATTACCAGACTGTTATCGAGAATAATAAAAAAGAAAACTTTATATTTCCCAAAGGTCTATTCTTATTAATTATCGCGCGAGCCTTTTGTGTCTTTACCCCATTTATTTCATATCATGTCCGTGTCTATGTCTAAAGGATAAATATGGGCGTGTAAGCCTTTGTTTTATTAACTAATTGAAACATTCAAGAATAATGCGTAATTATTAAATAGGACGAAGGATGTTTTCGAAAGGATAATTCTTTACATGTTACATCGGTCGCCTCAAGATATAATTAGTAACATTATTGTTGAGTAGTCACCCTCCGCTAATGCTTCCAAAATGGACTTTTTTCTTTTTGCTTAAATTAGTACGAGTTACACCAAATTGAACCTCATGAATTAATATGCGGATAGTTTAACGTCGCCTCGCAAGCGGACATCGGCGCGTAGGGTTCAAATCCCTGGCTTGACTAGTGAGTTCATTTAAGCACTAATGCGTTTGGGAAAGATACGAATCCATCTCCCTTTCAATAAACTACATCCGTCTGCAAGGCCTCTGTTCAGGAAGTTTTTGAGAAGCCTGAAACCACCTTTTAATTGCTGTTGTGCTAAGGTTCACCCTGACCAGGGGTCGTAGCACCTCTTACGGTCGCATCTATGGCAAATATTACCCGCGCCCAACTGAGATCAAAACACTATGAATGTATAAAAATAAATTTCTATAGTAAAAATAGAAACGAGACAGTTTTTTGAAGAAAAATTACCAGATATACAGTAGCGGCCATAATATAAGGAACAGAAACAACAAAGGCATAAATATGTGTATTACTTAAAAAGTAATGCATGATTAGCAATGAAATCTTTACTGAATAAAGATTAGAGTGTAATGCATAAATATTATACAAAGTTACAAAAAATTACATAATAGTTTTTTTTATAAATAAAGATTAAATGGAACAAAGGAAATAAGCTACTGGACAATTTGAACATCGTTCCTTAACTTTGTCCAGTAGATTATTTTCTGGGTAAGATGATAAACTACGTCCAACAGCAAGGCCTCTGATCAGAAGGTTTTGAGGAGCGTCGAACTACCTCTTAATTGCAGGTGTTCCCAGGTTCACCTTGAACCGGGGTGGTAGCAACTGTTAGGGTCCCAGCTGTGGGCAAATAGTTAACCCCGAAACTGAGGTAAAAAGCATTATGTAAGTGTAAAAATAGTTTTTAATACCGAAAATACATTGTAAAAAAAAAAATATTCCCAGAAATAAATTTTTGAAGAAAAACAACTACTACCAGCAATACGTTTTTGAAAAAAAAATATTACTAGAAATATATTTTTTTAAATAATTACCAGCTATACAATTTTGAGGAAAAAATATATTACCAGAAATAGATTTTTGACAAACAAAAATATTACTTGAAAAAAAAAGTTGTCGGCATTAAATAACACATTGAGGTTGATATGCCGTCAAACAAACCAAACCAAACCAAACTAAATCAAAGAATATATATTCGATTCATACGAATCTATCTTAAAATTCTTTTCGGCATTAAATAACCCCTTGAGGTTGATATGTCTTAAAACAAACCAAACAAAACTAAATCAAAGAATATATATTCTATTCATACGAATCTATCTTAAAATTCTTGTAGGCATTAAATAACCCCTTGAGGTTGATATACCGTAAAACAAACCAAACCAAACTAAATCAAGGAATATATATTCTATTCATACAAATCTCTCTGAAAATTCTTGTAGGCATTAAATAACCCATTGAGGTTGATATGCCGTAAAACAAACCAAAGCAAACCAAACATACAAGACGTGGTGATATGTACTTGTTTTATCTTTTTCATGAAGATATTCGAGGATATTATATGGATTAATATCATGATAGTTCTTTCATGTTAGTTGTTTCGATGCTTGTTTGATTTTATTTGGCATTATATCAATTCGTATTGGTTAGTGACGAAATCTAAATATTTTCTACCTTATATTATACTTTCAGACAAAAGCTATGTTTAGATATATAATGTGTATGTCAGAAAATGTATTGTCGGTAATTTTACTATAAAAATGTATTTTTATGTTTTAGTGTTGCGTTGATTGTCATTTTATTATTAAAAAATATATTCTGTTGATTTTTGTTTGGGGGTTCACTATTTGCCGATAGCTGGGACCGTAATATTTGCTTCCACCCCGGGTCAGAGTGAACCTGGGAACGATGGCAATGAAGAGGTGGTTCAACGGCCCTCAAATTATCCACTCACGGAATCAAAGGACTCACTTTCAATAAGGTTTTTTGATTTCCTGTGAATTCTTATGGAATCAAATTAATTTCATTTTTTTCTAAATTTGTCGCGTTACAGTCAAAATGAGCTAAACGAAAAAAGAAAAAAAAGAAAAGAAAAACTACAACAATTGCTTGAATTATTGTCATTTTATCTTCTCCAAGATTCAGTCCTCGCGTATTTATCCAGACTCATTTTCAACATTCACATCTTCGAAGCAAAAGTTTTAAAAACTGCTATACTCTTAATACAATTCCTTTTATGATTCCATATTGATGTTTCATCTTGCGTCCTGCAGATTCCGTTCAATTTAAACACAAACAAAACGCCATTGTGTTTGGTATGAAGACAACAATTCTTCAAAGGCAGGATAACGTCTGCGATGAAATGACGATAAGAAAACAAGAAACAATAGTAGAGTAGCCAGAATAATATTGGTAAACCGTAGAATGCAATACACATCTGTTTCAAATGACTTTAAAAAGACCAAATCATAAGTCCTAATGTATCTAACTCTTCTTATGACGGAACATCAGCAGTACCAATATAGATAGTTTTACATTAGCGAATCATACAAAGATTGATACACTCCATCTTAGTTATATGAAGTTCATATTTACACTATTTAAATGCGGACTATTGTCCTAGAAGACGATAGCCTAGTGGATTTAATTGTGAATTTGGTGACATTGCAATTGTGAGTTCGATCCCTGGACTGAAGAGTGTGTACCTAGATTCAGTGGAAACAGGGTGAATATATAGCTGATCAGAGGTAAAAATATGAACTAGACGAGATATCCCGAGACATGGGCAGTAGAACGTGAACAGTCTACCCCCGTAGATTAAATAAAGAGCTTTTTTTGAAATTTCCTGTATGTTAGCCAGATCGATATACAGCCAGAGAGCACAACGGCTTAAACAAAAAAGATGAGGACAATAGTCGGCATGTAAATAACTATTTCAGTTTATTTTGAAAACATTAGATTATAACTCATCATATCATACAATTTAATAGACACATTTTCATCGATCTCGAATTAAACAAGAGTGGCAGAGAGCGAGACATTTCATCTGTTACGAATAAATCATAAGACATTTGCATAGATTAGCACCTTTTTATGCACTTTTCCTCAATAATGCATACACACACTGACACACACACACACACACATATATATATATATATATATATATGTGTGTGTGTGTGTGTCTGTGTGTGTGTCTTTGTGTGTATATATATTTTTCAGATGTTATGACACGTGCCAATATAATGAGCTTGGCTTAGAACAATTCCCCAAATATAAAGTACCTTGTGAAGATAGCCACCTAGACTATATTGTTAGCCATTACTTCACAGGCGAGACGTTCAGAGAAAATATATATATCACAACTTTTATTTAGGTCTCTCTGACTACCAATGTATAATTTATAGAATAGAGTTTGCAGAAATGATGCTTTAGCAAAAAACAAAACAAAAAAAAAACTGAATTACCGATAGTCCATATTTCCTTTATAGTTGTTGAACTAAAATATTATTTCTTTACACACCCAATACACGACACGAAAGCCTCTCAAGATAGTGAACTACTCTTGAAATTGTAATAATTGATTAGATAAACTGTATGAAGGAATTTAGGTGTCATGGGATGTGAAGATTTTGTGGATAAGATTGATAGACAGTGACCTATAGATGTTAATATTGTAACATTTAGGAAAACACATACCGGATTCTATTTAACTAAGTAGCAGTTCTTGAAAAAAATCTAAGTAAAACTTATCCTAGTGCTTATCCTAAATTTAAAGGTTTGAACAGGTGGAACAAACGAATAGAGATGATCTGAACTTTTGCCGCCGTGGATTTTCGTTTGGTTTGTTTTACGGCATATCAACCTCAATGTGTTATTTAATGACGACAAGATTTTTATTGCTAGTAATATTTTTAAAAATTTACTACTGGTAAATTTTTTTTCCTTCAAAAATCTATTTCTGGTAATATTTTTTCCAAAAAAATGTATCGCTTGTAATTTCCTTTTTCAAAAACGTACAGCTGGTAATGTTTTTTTTTTAAAAAATGTATTGCTGGTAATAAAATTTTTTAAAAGTATTTCTGGTATTAAAACCTATTTTTACATTTTCATAGTGTTTTGACCCCAGTTTGGGGGTTAATTATTTGCTCATAGCTGGGACCCTAACAGATTCTACCACCCCGGATCAGGGTGAACTTGGGAACACCATCAGTTAAGACCTCCTTGCTGCTGGGCGTAGTTTATCGTCTTACCTAGGACGCGGATGTAGTTTATCTTCATGCCCAGGACGGGTTTTGCTAAGGAAGTAACAGTTGACTCCTGATATGCTTCAAATGCTAAGTCTCTGTAAAGTGACTGCAGGGTGAAAAATAAATATCTTCCCGCAAGACTGCGTAAAAGATTAAGAACTTTGGCAAAAAGTTAAAAAAGTACTCAAAAACTTTAGATGAGCATTGTCAGCTTTTATTAATTTTCCAAACGTCTAACTTCCATGTTTATTTCAGTTTCTTTTCATTGTAATAATTGGATCGATAATGAACGATGTAGGTCGTAATTAAAGAATAACATGCTTATATCTCTTGCATTCATTTATGGGGATGGGATCCTTACTAATTGCACGATATAGCTCAACTAGTTATTGTCATTCAAATTTAGTCTTATAAACTTTATCATTATTTTGTTTCCATACACTAGTAGTATTAGATGTAATAGTATTTTAATTCATGAGATTGTCAGTTTTTATAAACTTCTCAATAGTAAGTATTTCATTTTAATTTAAACTGATGTTTATCAAAACACTCATGTCCTTATTCTGATGGCTTATAAGGCATCGTCCCTGAAAGATAGGCTACCGACTGTATACAATGTGACGTTTGTGTCTAGCTTCATGTTTTTTCTTATCGAATTTTAATTCTCGGACTATCCTACTTCAGCTAACGACTGCTCGGTGGTGTTATCAAAGTAATAATAAAAAAAAAAAAAAACATGCCACGAAAGATTCATCCTTTTGGATGCCTTAGATATACGACGTGTCTCGTTCCACTTTGTGCTACCAAATGGTCTCCAGCGGCGTCTATGTCAAATCTCAAATGTTAATGTTTTTAACAGTCATTTCTCTACATTAAATGGCAATTTTGGCCTTACTTCCGCTGCATCAATTTCTGAGCGGAAATCGGAACGGGTGATAGCATAAGCAGGAAATGCATCTGGTGGTATCCCAAGCCTTGAATAAACAGCGAGCACTGGTGTCCTGGGCGGAATGAAATGCCTGTTTGCGTGGGCGCATGTCGGAAAAGGCGTAACCACATGAAGTTGCGTAGGTGTCCAAATGTTATTTAACCGGTCCGATTCTTGATCTGGACAAAGAGGCTGGCTAGAGGTTCACTGAAGATCTGTCCCCGTCAATTCTTGTGTGCGCAATCCTAACCACAGTAATTCTTTCACACTCGACCCATTCTCCGCAATTCGAACAATAAAGATATTTATTTATTTTTATATGTATGTGTTCGTCACCTCATTTTAGCTCAGCAGCAATATACTATAATATTTCTGCTTAAACGAACCAGCACAGTCAAGTAACAATGCATTAAGAATGAATTTGGGAAAGTGTTAATTTGCTGAGTCAATAAAATGGGTAGAATTTCTTGTTCAGACAGTTTTTATTACGAGAAATATATCCCATGTGTCTACTATTCTACCAAATCAATCTTTCAACAAATTACAGAAAGATTATTTAACTATAGAAGATTTCCGATTTTGAAGTTGAGATAAAAAACTCCAGAAATAAAAGGAAAATAGTAACAATAAAGAAATAATAAAAGGCACGTTTTATTTTAATTGTTTCGGAAATATTTTGAAATACATTA
Organism: Acanthosepion lycidas; assembly: GCA_963932145.1. Taxonomy (NCBI): domain Eukaryota; kingdom Metazoa; phylum Mollusca; class Cephalopoda; order Sepiida; family Sepiidae; genus Acanthosepion; species Acanthosepion lycidas. The sequence goes on along the minus strand of OZ010590.1, from coordinate 43,234,804 downwards.
ATCGTTTCCAGATTTTTAATAATATTAATACACGCCAACGAACTATTTGTCATTTTCGTAAAAATCGAAATAAATAATTTCGCCTGAATTCTGAAATTGCATCCCGCAGCAAGGCTTATGATCAAGAGGTTTCGAGGAACATGGAACCATGTTTTAATTGCTGTTGTTTCAAGATCCATCCTGACCCTGGGTGGCAATATTTTAGAAACATCAGCAATACATTTTTGAAAGAAAAAAATACCAGCAATACATAGACCCTTTTTACAAAAAAAATACGTCAATAAAACCTGATCTATAAACTGACCTCTTACAACGAATACATATTCTGTTCATACGAACATAATGTCGGCATTAAATAACACATTGAAATTGATATGCCGTAAGACAAAATCAACCAAACCATGAAATCGAATCCATCGCATCACAACCACCCACTATGGGTTAAATAGCTAAATAGATAAGTATCTCTGTCGTAACTAGTCTAACAGAAGGAAAACGAAATTTCAGTCTCTGGAGAATGGAAGAGAAATCATTCCACCATCTTTTCTAAAAACGCAATGGCAATTCACAAATGAGAAAGGAAAGGAAGAAAAGAGATTTCTGATCACCGACATCCCGAACGGACACGTCATTAAAGAAAAAAAAAAAAAAAAAAAAAAAAAAAAAACACTGCATAAAATGTCGGATTTTGATATGGAGACGAAAAGCGCTATATTTTACAAAGTAAGAACAAATTTGAATCAAATACTATTAATACTTGTTTGCGAGAGCACACACGTAACTATCCTAAAATCGTGTCGGCATTAAATAACCCATTGAGACTGATTTGCCGCGAAACATAAAACAAATCAACCGAAATCTGAAATTAAAACACGCAGAAGAAAATACATCAGCCGTGAAAAGGAAATAAAATTAAATGCCTTTCTTTGTATATCAATTATTCTTTATTTGTAGTAAATATAATTTAGTTAAATCTTCTTTAAGGATTACGTAATATCTCATTTTAAATAGCGTAACTGATCGGTATTCGTGACATCGTTAGAAATCTGAGATTTCAAATGTAGCTTTTCACTGCTTGCAGCTTTTGCTACTTAGAAAAAGCTTCATTTCGCAATGGCCTTCCTTTCATTTCTTCCTACTTGGCCTAGCCACAGACGAAACTAAGTTTGATAAATTTCAATATACATTTAAATTACAGTTTTATAGAAGCAATGGCTTGCTGGATATCACTTGAAATAAATCAAATTTGTGACTACCAAATTGACTGTACATGCATCGTCCAAATTTGATTTGAAAGACTAATTACCTGCAATGATCAATTATATGTTGCATCTATTTCTGTTCTTGCTCTACGTTTGGTGCTAACTTAAGTTGTCGTTGTCTTCTGAGTGAAGTTGATTACATATGAGAATATATATATATATATATATATATATATATATATATATATATATATATATATGATTAATTTGGGGATTTATGCTAATATTATAATAATTCGTCGAGCCGAGAAGAATCCTCAACAGAATGCAGAAAGCACTGGACGGTCGTTTCGTCCTATCTGGGACTCAAAAGCAGTGCGCATCCACTACCGAGAATCGAACCCGGACCGTTTCGATACAACGCAAACGTCATACCAGCTGTACCACGTGACTCGGTGACGAAGAAGACACATTTTAGACTCGATATAGCGCCGCTACTATTCAGTTCCGCAGCGATACTCATCGAAGTATTCAGATAACCTCGGAACAGTGCCCCAAATGCCACGACTGCTTTTTGACCCTTAGCCCCTCCATCAGAAAGCATTAGCTGGATCTAGCAAGCTTATACAAGTGATTAATTTATTACGTCATTTTTCTTAACCCCCGGTAAAGCGATGTTCAAGATTCAAACGTTTAAAAGTAAAGACTCGAAGGAGAATTTAGGCTATTTTTTGAGCGGACATATTTCCAGTGACATTAGTGATAGATCGTATATGTCATCTCCACGTAAGGTCTGGGGTTTACTTTTGCCCCAAAAGACGCTCAAGGCTGATTGAAGTTATAATTGCTCGTCAGGACTGAAGAAGATTCAGGTTCTATTGAACGAGTTCGATTTTCGAGGCATTGAATGTTACAAGTCACTTTCCCCACCTATTGAGCTGTGTGGGGTGAGAGAAGAGATCAGTTACCAGACTATGATCATCGAGATTTTAAGAGGTGAAACTGTGGTATCATCTGCATAAATATTTGCTGATAATCTGAGAACACCTCCAGACTGACCGTTAAGAAAGTTTAAGGTCGTTTAATGTAAAGTAGAAAAGTAAACCCTGTTCAATATTTTAAGAGTTTGGTTTGGTTTGGTTTGTTTTATGGCATATCAACCTCAATGGTTTATTTAATGCTGACAATTTTTATTGCTGGTAATATTTTGTTTTGTCAAAAATATGTTTCTGGTAATATTTTTCCTTCAAAAATGTATTGCTGGTAACATTTTTTTTAATTGTATTGCTAGCAATATTTATTTTTTAAAAACCTTGTTGTTAATATTTTTTCAAAACAGTATTGCTAGTAATAATTTTAAAAAGTATTTCTGGTATTAAAACCTATTTTTACATTTTCATGGTGTTTTGGGTTTAACTATTTGCCCGTAGCTGGGACCCTAACAGGTGATAGCCCGGGTCAGCACGGACCTGGGAAGACAAGCATCTAAGTGGTGGTCCACGCTCCTCAAACCTGATCAGAGGCCTTGCTGCTGGACGTAGTTTATGGTCTACCCCATGACACGGATGTAGGAAATCGCCATAGCCAGGACGGCATTTTGAGAGTATAGTTAAGTAAGCACAAATTTACCTGTTGATTAATAATCACGATCACAAGTTCCGTCATCCATAAGTTACTTAAGACCAGCTCATGTACTGTAGCTGTAGTAGCAGTGGTTCGTCTTGGCAATATAGCTGGACAGAGCCAAAACTTCTCCAGGCTGGTTTGAAGTAGGAGTTTTCCTTCTATCAGACTAGTCGCCAAACAAGGCTATAGGACCTAGTCTGTCCTGATATTTATCCATAGTTGGGGAGAAAATATGGATTCATACCTTTTCCATTTCCGATCCGTAGACCTCCGTCTGTCATTGGTAGCATCCGAGTTGCCTGCTTGGCTGGGGCATCGAAATCTGTGACTGTAGAGGCCGATGCCGGAGCGACAATCTCTGTTGCAGAGGTCGTATGTGTGTACAGTCTCTGATCTGTCGGAGCTGTCACTTTGCATTCTGCGGGCCCGCTTTTCAGTGGCGACGTGTGTCAGCTTCTCCTCCCCTAACTTGAGGTATTTGGTCAGGTTTTCTCTCCATATGGATAGTATGACTGCCAGCCACTCCCAGGACTCCCAGTGTTGATGTCCACAGCTTTCATGTCACGCCTCATGAAATCGCGGCACCGCAGCTGTGGCCGCCCGACGGGACTCCTTCCAGAGGCCAGCTCTCCATACTTTCGATATGCGGCCGTCTGGCATGCGGTGGACGTAGCCTAACCAATGGAGTCTATGCTCTCTGAGCAGCGTGAACATGTTGGGCAGACCTGCTCGAGACAGGACCTCAGTGTTGGGCATCTTGTCTTGCCACGCTATTTCCAGGATGCGGCGGGTGCTTCTCATTTGAAAGATGTTCAGACGCCTTTCTTGCCTGGCGTACGTGGTCTAAGTCTCGCTGCCATATAGCAGTGTGCTGCTGACGCAAGTGTTGTACCCTGCCATCTTAGTATTCACCGTTAGTTTGGGATTGGTCCACACACGTGTCGTGAGGCGCGCAAGGGTTGTGGCTGCTTTCTCGATTCTCTTGTCAATCTCTGCGTCTAAGGAGAGGTTGTCAGTGATGGTGGAGCCGAGGTACCTGAACTGGTATACCCCATCGAGCGTTTAATCGTCAATGGTGATGGCTGCTGGTGTTTCGTTACCTTGTCCCAGGATCTTTGTCTTTTTTCAGGCTGATGGTTAGCCTGAAGTTTCTGCAGGCCTGGGAGAAACATTTTACAAGTGGCGGTAGCGACTCACACTGGGTGTGAGTCGCTACCGCCAGATCGTCCGCAAAATGCATGTCTCTGACATAAGGAGAGATAGATTCATAGCTTTTCCCATTTATAATAATAGAATATTATATTAATATATAAAGATAGATGGTTGAAATTTTTGTAATTTTGTCGAAGCTGACAGTCATTAAGACATGAATTCAAAGGGAAAACATTCGAATGCAGGTATTAAAGATAGGCAAATACCTTACCTTCTTGAAATTTTATCGGCGTATTAACCTCTTCTTATATTTGATTGTCTGATCAAATAATTGGTAAATGTAAAATTTATTACGTTTATTAAACAGACATAACGCTAGTACTACATGTAATATACGAACTAAAGCTATTGTGTATGTGTTCGTTTTTCTGTTTTAGTTTGTCTCAGAGTTTGTACTGCGTGCGTATATTGTTTATGCGTCTGTATCTGACTTTCTGTCCATCTGCGTATGCCTGTGTTTTTGTGGACCTGTGTATGCCTATATCCGTGTGTATCCATGTGTGCCCTTTCGTGTGTCGCTGTGTTCGGGTATATCGATGTTCATCTGTGTGTGTGTCGCAAACACACAGAAAAATGAAACAGGCTCTCTCGTTATGAGTCTGTGTGTATAACTGACATGCGTGGCTACGTTGTTATTTTTGTGCTTGTCTGCGTGTGTCTGCGTTCGTTTTTGCCTACGTTCGTGTTTGTCGGTGTTTATATGTGCCATTCTCCGTGTCTGTCAGTGTGTCTATTTTCTGTGTGTCTGTGTTATTTTCTGTGTGTCTGTTATTTTCGTGCGTCTCTGTGTGCCAGTTTTTGTGCGTCTCACTGAGTCAGTGTTCATATTTGTCTATTCTATCCAAAAGGCTATGTGTGTGTCAGTACACGCCGGTGCTTGACTGTCCGTGTGTCTGTGTCCATATGTGTCTGTGCGTATCTCTGTTCGTGTTACCTCTGTGTGTATGCGTTGGTGGATGCATACGTTCGTGTGTGTCTGAGTGTTCGTGTTTCTATGTTTGTCTGTGTTTGTTGGCGCGTGTGTGTGTTTATTCGTAATTATCTGTGTGAGCATGTATTCAAGTGTGTATGTGTATGTGCCCTTGTTCCTATGTGTCTGCGTGCATTGTTGTCTGTGTTCGTGTGTGTTTCTGTTTTCATGTGTGTTTATATGTCTGTGTTCGTGCGTTTCATTGTTCGTATATGCATATGTGGGTATGTGCCTGTATTCGTGCGTGTCCATGTCTGTTCGTATTATTGTATATTTGCGACCGTGTGTATCTGCCTGCATTCGTGTGAAACTTAACCGTATAATGTTGTTCGTCGAAACACAAAGGCTTATGGAAACGTTTTATACCAAATATATGCTAAATTATTTATTTTTCCGTCTTGAGATAGAACACTTAGTTTTTGGAAAACTGAAAAAAAGTACCAGTTTTAAATAAAACAACAACACTTCCGTCTGACGAAGAAGAGTTTGCAAAATCGATATCTCTACCGACGAAAGTTAATACGCTTGTTATTTCGGACGCTTATAAATAGTGTACAACCACAAATAATACAAAAGTCCGCGACTTTATCTGTCACAGTTATGTGTCAAGATCCCCCGCGGATGATTTAAAGCGCGTATGGTACCTAAATCTATATATAGTAAAAACCTATTTTCTGTAGCTATATTTCCCAAAAGACGCAACAGGTATAAGAAAGGACAAATAGTAATAATAGTAGTAAACATGATTCATTAATATATTAAGTAAAATAACATATTAGTAACAATAACGAATAGTAAAACAAAGCAACTAAAACAATATACTATAAATCGAGAGTGGGCTGAAATGTTCATAGGCTGACTATGAAGAAATGGCGCTCGATCTGTGAAATTTGTATGCATTAATTCAAAAAAAATTACTGTAGTGTTTAATTCCAGGTAAACTGATATATGGCTGTTAAGAAAAAAAATAGACTTCAAATTTAATTAATTCTCTTGAAAATGGACAGTTTTAACATCGTATTTTTCTTGCAGAAAAAAAGGGTTTAGACCCCAAGAACTTTCATACTGAAATTGTTGCTACAGTTGGGGATGACGATCTTGCTTATCAACAGTGCAAAAGTAGGCAGCTGAATTTAGAAGTGGAAGGGAGAGTGTTGAAGATGACCAATGTTTTGGACGTTCTGAAAATGTCACCACTGAGGTAAAATATTGATTGTGTTCCAGACGTGGTGAGGGTTGACAGATGATTGACTATACACCAAAGAGGCAATATTATTAGCATATCTGGTGAAGGAGTTGAGAATATTCAGCACAAGGAAGTCGACATAATGAATATTTCTGCTTAGCTGGGCACTGCATCAATTACAGCGGACATTACAGAAAAATCTGACATTGTTTAATGTAGATCCAGATGCTTTCCTTGAACATTTTCTGTTCCAAGATGAGTGTTGGGTTCATCACTTTAGGCCAGAGAAAAAAAGACAATCGATGCAATCGAGACACTCTTTGTCACCTGCTCCAAAAAGATCATGGTCGTTTTATTTGAATGGAAGATGATGGCTTCAGTCTATTGGGATTCAAAAGGCAGCTTATTGACACTTCAAAATAGCTGCAGAATCAATGGAGAGTACTATACGAACTTGCTTAGGCAGTTACGAATGGCTATCAAGACCAAAGGCAACGAAAAACTGACAGAAGTGATTTTGTTTCAGAAGGCCTTGTTTTGTCAATGACTGAAGTACGAGACTGTGGCTTTAAACTGGCTTCTTACCCTTACTAGTCTCCTGATTTGGCTCCATCTGACAATTATCTTCTCACCAAGATGAAAAACACTTGGATGGTAACTAATATCACAGTCATGATGGCATCACATTTGCTGTTGATAATTTTAATGTCCAACAGGATGAAAGGTTCTTCACCAATGAGATCCACACGATGGAAGAAGTGTGTGGACACGTACGAGGGCTATTTTGAAAAGTAAACCTCATTTGGTCCCATTCCATGAGAGTACCTTGGTCAGCCTGTGTACTTTTCAGACGACCCTCGTAAAAAATCATATAATGGATAGAAAATTATATCTTAATGCAAATCTACGACACTAGCGCATTTTCTGTCATTATTATGTCAAGAAATTTGAATATTGAACTTAAAAGAAATTTAATTTTACATGTGTCCTCATACGATTATTTATATGCAGTGATTCTTCATGATCATGACACTCTACAATTCCCTTTATTGTCTCTCATATCAGTTTTATATTAATGATGGAAAATCGATTCAGTAAATATACAAAGATAGAAAGGCGTTAAGACAAGGAAGTGTCTTCTCATCGGACTTTAATTAATCTAGTGTCCCTATTCAGAGAGAATTAGAAGTCCTAGCAGAATTAACTATTGAGTCACAATCTAACGAACATAAGATATGAAGATGGCACAGTGTTGACAGCAGACACGGAAAATAAATTACTGGGAAGTGAACAGAATGAAAACGAGAAGAAAGGACTAAATATTAAGAAGACAGTATGTATGGCTGTCAGCAAAAAGAAACTGCCTACCATGCAATTACCAATTAGAGATACCAAAATCAAACAAGTACAACAATTTAAATATCTGGGAAGTGTTTTAACAGAGGACGGACATTGTTACAATCCGAGAACAAACGATACTTTTCAAAGTATTAAGAAAAATGAACTTTTAATAAGAAACAATGAAAATAAATTCCTTAACATCTATATCATTCCTCATGTATGGTCGGCAATTCTGGACAATCTACTCAAAGATGGAGCAGGGATTTGATGCAACAGATATCAAGTTCTACAGAAGGATGCTGAAAATACCATGGATTGAATATGTGAGTAACGACGACTTTTAATACAAAATATATATATATAAAAGGACAATTACACCTAACATCAGTAAGAGAGAGATGAAATGTCTTGGGGAAGATGAGGAAAGATGGCTTAGAAAATTTGACACTCACAGGAGATACACTGAAGGCAAGTGGGAGAGAGGAAAACAAAGCATAAACCACTCAACAGGCTCGTGTAAAAGGTTGGCTAAAATAGTTCATGAGAGATAGCAAAACACAAAATTTACTAAGAAATGCGAAGGATAGGAAAGTGTGGAGAACCATGATCGTCAATATCGGAGGGGAACATGGAACATGGAAGAGATAACAGCTGACGGAAATTGCGGAGGAAATCTAAAGCTGAAATGGAATAGGAAAATAAGTATTTTGAAATAGAATAATGTCGATCGATGGAGTGATAGCACTTGTCAGGGCCCTAGCTCTGAGCAAATGAACTCCCGAATAAAAACTATGGGAGTATAAAAGTACAGAAATATATATTTTATACAAAGAAGGTCGAGCAATACAATTTGCACTCATACAATTGCGATTGATTTTTTTAGATTTCGTCATTAAATAACCCATAGCAATTAATATGTCGCTAAACAAAATCAGCTAATCGAATGTCATTTGGAAATAAGAAAAAAAAAGGTTAATGAACTGCTATATAATATCAAAGCTCTTATATGGAATTGTTGTGGTAAACCCTTCTAAGTTAGAATAAACTCCTCCTCCTCTCATAAATACTAAATGCAAGAGTCGTTGAGGAGTTGGTTGGGAAGCAGAGACGTAGTGTTAACCTACCATTCGGACATACACCTCTATCTGCTTATTATTAACACTCTTGCTTTGTATATATCTGTTATTTCAATACACTTGTTCAACCTACCTTCGTCTTCTGTGTCTTTCTTTCTGGCCCCTAAATAGGCCACAACAGGTATCTCCTTACAGATGACACAGAGGCATGTAGATATTTGTTTGTGCAACGAGCGATGAGAATACTATAAGCAAAACACTTGAGTAAGAAGGATGTTTTTACCGAAAATAATAGGATAAAAATAGTTACAAGTGTTTACCTACCATTCAACCGGTGGCTGGGCATTACGGCATTTTTCTCTACCACCGGTAAAGAATCAGTCGGTTATCCAAGCCAATGATGTTGGCTAAGAAGTGATCTGATTAGAGCATCTCTTTATTATTTCATATAATGCCAGTCTACGAGTCCTACTTCAAGCATGGAATCCAGAACTACCTGGGACATAGATCCACACTTTTTGCTTCCAGAGCCAACCTTCTTCGTACAACCAGAACTCAACAATCTCTTACCATTTTGAAGTTAACCACATGATAGAAAGTTTTCATCGTTTTCTGAAAGAATCCCTTAAATAATCACCAAACTATACTTCTTGCCTCCAAAATATTCTCATCAAATTCCTCATCGACCACTAAACTCTTTACGAAGCAGTTTTTTCGGGTGTGTGAAATGAGTTGCTAAAGTAGACAAAGTTTGTGACACACTCTATGTTGTCTGTAGGATGTTTTTACGGAAAATAGTAGCATAGTGTTTACTTACTATTCAATCAGTGGCTGGGCATTACGTCATTTTTCTCTACCACCGGTAAAGCGATAGTCAGGGCTCAAAGTTTTAAGAATCATTCGGTGATCCCAGACGATGATTTTGGCTAAGAAGTGATCTGATTAGAACATCTCTTTATTATTTCATATAATGCCAGTCTACGAGTCCTACTTCAAACATGCAATCTAGAATTACCTGGGACATGGATGGATCATTGACAACTAAATGGGTTACCAAGCAGTTTTTCTTTATTTTTTCTGATGAAGTGAGTTGCTAAAGTATACAAAGTTTTTGACACACTCTATGTTATCTGTAGCGAAACAAGTTCCTCCATTGTATGACCAACTTGAAATTAGATTATAAATATGAATAATTATAACTTAACCCTTTGAAATCTACGTAAGAAAAATGTCCAGTAAGAAAACAGATAATTTTATTCCGGTGATAACGTCATATTAGCACCGAGAGTACCCTTAGTTTTCACCTATCGCGATGAACGAGTGTTCTATCGGTGTGGCTACGTGCCTTGAGCACCTATTGGCACTTAAACACAACCCAGACCTTAAGTAGAACCCGTACATATGATCCATCGATAAGGATAATTGAAAAAAAAAATGATTCCCTGTACTACTGCAGTAAGTACCTGTCTCCTTCCGCTATACTATTCCCTAACTTTACAAGAACCAAATTCAGGCCAATTTGATTACTGATGCCATATATTAGAAGGAGTCACGCAGTTTTCACTTTCCAATCGTAATAGCGACATAGAGAATTTTCGCGCCCTTGTGTGGTTGATGCGTTATTTTCCATCAGATAAACTCTTTCTCGCAGACGAAACGACCCAAGCCTCTCGCTGTTCCGATGGAACATTTTCAGCGAAGTACATTCTTTAGTTCCATTGTTATAACCTTCACGACTAAGACCATGCTTTGGCATGTAGCAATCCACCCTCATTCCATCCGTATTCCAATGGTTAGGTTTCACGAATCGCAGCTTTGTGGAACCGACTCCCACGATGATGCTTCCAGGAAACCTATTATCCCCCATCTAGAATCAATGATTATCTTTCCCGAATATCCACATAAACTGTGCCTCTTACTTTTGTAAATCTCTAACTTGAGTGACTCTTAAGCTTTTTACAGAGTGAATGTCATTAAAAAAAATAAAGGAATTTTCTTGGGATCCGATACTGAAAGTAAGTAATTTAAGAGGTTCGTGTAAATGGCTGGGAGAACAAGCATAAGAAGAATGAGAAAGGATTAACTATAGGAACAAGCGATAGGAGAGCTGTAATCTCCCCGTCCCTGAAGGGACATCAGGACTTCGAAAAGAAAAAAAATCCATTAAGATTGTAATCATTAAGGTACTCTCAGATTCATAAATGAAATTTCTTTGTTTTCGGTTCTAGAAATAAATCTATTTGTGGACACCAGTGGCTGTCATGTCGAGAAGTGGTGTATTCTGTATGAAACAAATAATGTAAGACAAGTGTTTCGACGCTAACGGATGTTCTTATCCGTAAATTGATTATGAAACTCATTTTTCTCGCTTCTGAAACTTCCTGTCTTCTAAACGACGTACTCCAGCAAATTGATTGTTAAAAGCAATCAGTTCAGAAAACTTCAAAGACTTTCTTAACATTGCACAAAAAGATGAAATTGGGAACATTTGCATCAAGCTAATACATCAAAAACAATCATTAATATTTTTTTTTTATTGCTTTTCCTGGCGGATGGAATTATTACTCATTCTCAGGTTTTAGAATTGCTTGTAAATTAACATTTATGGCAAAATTTTGCTCGGGATTTTACATAAAACCGCGCAGATATAAGAAGGGAGAATCGTGTTAAAGTGTCATTGTTAATGTACGATAATGTATAATGCTGTTTTGTGCATTTTTATAACTTTCGCATTTATTGTGCATTTGAAATTTACATATAGCTCAAGTCAGATTTTATCTTCCCGAAAATAAAATAGCGAATGTTGTAATATTCTTTTTCACTTTATCTCTGTCTCGAATGAATGATCGATTTTCTTCTGTACATAATCTTGAACACAATAAAATATGCATAATATGCATAATAAATACTCATATATATATATATATATATATATATATATATATATATATATATATATATATATATATATCACTTTCTCTGTCTCTGTCGTTCTGTTTGTCTATCTCTCACTTTCTTTCTCTCTCTCTCTCTCTCTCTCTCTCTGTATATATATATATATATATATATATATATATATGTATGTATATATATGTTTGTGTGTGTATGCGCGCATGTGAGTGTGGGGTTGGTGGGTTGGTGTATGTGATGACAGATTTTGTCCCGAGATGAAAAGTTCGATTTTATCAATAAATCTTTTATTCTTCTGATTTTCAATCTCGGAACTAAATACACTCCTGAACAGTTTTGGATCTTCTCATTCTTTTGTTAATATATATATATATATATATATATATATATATATATATATATATATATATATATATATATAGTCGACTCTCCCGTCGTTTCGACGTATGAAGGTCAAGCAGATCAGTTCCTAGGAAACTGACAGCCCGACAGCAGCACACGAGATTTGATTATAGTGGTGAAGGTTTCGTGCAGGACCCTCCGCACTTTTTGAATGGCCGAATACATAGACCTGGTCCACTAGATGCCACAAGGTCCCAAAACGACCCGCCGCGGGTTTTGATTTCAGAGTTTTCCTTTTCCTAGACCAGTTGCCATTCAAGGCTATAGAACCCTGTCTGTCCTGCTATTTACCCATAGCTTGAGGGAGAAGAAGAGAATTCACACCTTTCTCAAGAGTATTAGCACGTAAGTGAATGTAATGGATTCGACTGGGATTCAAACTCGGCTCTCTGATTCCTCAATCGAAGCCGCTATCTTGTACTCCAACCTCATATATCTATATATATATATATATATATATATATATATATATATATATATATATATATATATTCTCTTGACTTGAACACTATTCCTATTTTTTCCTTTCCTCAATAGTCAATCTTCTCTGCTACTTGCCCTTTCTGTAACCCCTTGCGTACTAGCGCTACTCTCGGCTTGCTTAGGGTGAAATGATTAAAAATATAAAATGCTAATGCCTTAAAGAAATACACAAAAAAGCATCCAATACCATTGGCCGATTTTAAATGCGAAATAAGTTTAAGCGTCTAATGATTTTTTTTCTTTCTCTTTCAGATATGGCGGACATTTCGGCTATATTAATTTACACACATAATTGCCGTGACTTAAGTAACATGATCCAATTGAGAAATAAATAAATTTTACTCAAATAATACTGATTTATCTACTGCTGAATTTGATCCGACTTAATGAAACATCCTTTATTTTCTTATAAAATACTAGCCGAATTCACCAGCCTTTGCTCCATATCACACATTTTTTGTAAGAAAATGATGTTTGATTTTAGATCATTGTCATAATTCCTGGAGAAAAATGATGCATTTCAATATTAGTTAATGATCTTGCCGGTGTGGCCTCCATCTTTTGGCTCTTTTGGTTTTCTCCTATATTTTGGATAGAAGCCATTAGAGTGTTCAAATTTAAATTTAATTTCGATCAAAAGGAAAAAAAAAATCATTGTGGGATTTATGCAAAAATCAGGTTGATCAGACCCCATTGATATGTATTTGATGCAAAATGAGATTGATTGAATTGAGAAGCAGATTTCAACATTGATATGATAGTTGAATTGTTGCAACAAATATATACTGTAAGCTATAATCCACTGATTCGTGATTTCTTGGTCAACTTGAGAATCATATTGTTTCATTTTAATCTTGTTGATTTGACTTCCGTCTTCTAACTTTCTTCCCTATTCTGGATAGCAGTCATTCCCTTGTTCAAAATGAAATATACCTAGATAATATAGTTTCAGAATATAAATAATTATGTGTGTCTATCTCCAAAACTCTAGAAGGAGTTCAATAACAAACGAACAGATAGACTGAGGCTACAACTTTATAATAAGAGACTCAGTGGAAAATATCATGACACCATTTCTCACCTTCGAAATAAGAAAATGAGTATACATCATAAATCAAAGGAAATAATATTGAATATTAACAATAATGGACTCTCCCGTAAGTTTCAGCGTATGAGGGTCCATAAGCTTATACGTTAGTCGATAAATGTTTATGTCGAATATGATATTTCAGTCCCACAAAACTTACAGACAATAACACATTGGGTACAAGACTGTTAGTCTTAATACAGATTGTTTAATTTTTGCTTCCTTAGGTGTTAGTGGCGTCTACGTTCTGATCTTCTGATTCCATTATGACAGCATCGTCTCCTCTATTTTCTGTAATGGCCATCTGCTTCAAGGTCTTGTGTGATACACTGACAGCTTCCATATTGCACTAGTCTTCGTATCCGAGACATTCTCTCTCTACGTTTCTTTTTGCCGCTGTATATCTGGGTGTGCATGAAGAATTTTGATATTCGACTGTCGCTCATGTTGATGCCATGATCAACAGAACGCAATTAAGAAAGGTCTCGATGCATACAGTTCTGCGCTTTGCAAACAGATCAGCATTTGAGATCTTGTCTTCGAGTGAATGTCCGCAGGTCGAGGGAAGGTAGGCCGTGTGGGAAACATCTAGCTGAGATACGTGCTTGCAATATGGAGTCCAAGATGTCGATCCATAGAAGGGATTTTTATTTCTACTTCAATTCAATCCCTCTTTAATCTCAAAGGCGAAGATGGAGTTTACGAAATACGTTAAAAGCTAAGGCTATTCGATAAACAATTTAATCACCTCCGGAAGCGTATGTTTTCCCTTTCCTTCCTTCGTAAGCGAAAGAGTTCATATATTTGAAATTTCTAGTGTCTATTTTAATACGGATGGATGGAAGCTGATTAGCTAATGGTTTTTACTTGATACCTTTTATATACTTGGGCTAGAATGGTGGCTTGATGAATAACTTTTTTTATGTCGATGGTAAACTTAAAAGCTTTGCTTGCGATGGGAAAAAAGATTTACAATTTACTGATGCTCTTGAAAAATGGAGGAGCAATTTCTGCGAAGAGAAGATCGCGAAGGTCACTAGATCACAAAAGCTAGGAAAAGTCCACCAGGGATCGGAAATTGCTTCCCACACCATTGTTCCAATAACCAAAATCATACGTCGACAATACAGAAAAGACCTGTGAAAAATACCGGAGCCATGACTCCCCGTTGTTTACAAACAATTAGTGACATCAAAAGATATCTAAAATTTCCCATCGGACGAACAGTAGGTTTCATCTTCTGCTGACTGGAAATAATAAAGTTTTCAGTGTTTACAAGCCTCTTTAATATCTTCCAGAAAATTTCATGGTTTATATTTGGAAGACTTTAGTAATGTCAGAGAAAACCATATCGAATTTTTGGTTTATTCCTTTACCTGTAATCTCTCTATCTTTCGATATATATATATATATATATATATATATCAGGCCATGAGGATTGCACCTAGCATGAAACAGACTGTCGCCTCTAAGGGTTGACTTCTATGTTCACTTTTATATATATATATATATATATATATATATATATATATATATATGCATACATATATGCATTTACATACATATATGCATATATATATGCATTTACATACATGCACACACACACTTATATATATATACAATTATATATATATATAGACGTATATATATATATATATATATATATATATATAAACATACGCACATATATATATATACACATATATACATATATATACATATGTATATACATATACATACATATATATTCATATATATATATATGTGATCAAACACGAACACAATATATATATATATATATATATATATATATATATATATATATATTGATGCATGTTTCATTAAATAATATAGACAAGTTTTGTTTCTTTTAAGTAAGTTCCTTTCATATTGTCTGATAAGCTTAATAACATTATCATTGAAAGACGAAAGGAAATCACCGTATTGACACATGTTTAAATCCAATCTAAGCTTTTTGATTACATAAATCATTATCAAAGATGACAATTACTTTTCAATATATCAACCAGTACACGGACGAAACAATAAGGATAGTCTTTTTTGTTGCATGAAAAAATTGGAAGCGACAACTATGAGTGTTGATTTCAACGTTTTACTTATATATATATATATATATATATATATATATATATATATATATATATATATATATATATATATATTATATTTGATTGTTGATTTCAATGTTTTAATTATATATTTGATTGCTGATTTCAGTGATTTACTTATATATATATATATATATATATATATATATATATATATATTTTTTTTTTTTTTTTTTTTCTAATTTCGCTTTGTTGTCAAGTTCATGATCCAGAGTGATTTGTGATGCGTTTGCTGTCTCGTATTTTTCGGAGAAATACAATCAAATCTCACGAGAACGACGAGACTTACTAAGGCTAAATGTATAAAAGTAAGGATATGAAAAAAGAAAAGAAATGAATAAAGAGCAAAAACATCCCAATTATTTATCGTCTGGTCACTTCGATGTTGTTTAATGGTCAGAAAGTTTGATGCGCTTGATCAATTTGGACTGGCTGTTCTATACTTTTGTCCTTGTTCAACATATAATCTACGCTTACATAATCACCATAAGCAAAGTATTAAAGCCTACACCGTGCTTCCGACAATAAAATATTGTTATTCGGAGAAACGAGGAATCCACCATTTTCGCTATTTTCCAGAAGGTTGATTACAATTCAAAAACTTGACATTGTTCTTGAAACGAAAATCAAAATTACAAACATCAAAGAAAAGCGCCAACAGCCTCCACAATTTAACCGACAGATTTTGCTAGCTGAATTTAAGAAAACTTTTCTATACAGATATTTCTAATTCTCAACCACTCTAAGCATACTCATTAATCTACATTAGAATAAACGCAGCTATGTATTTTAAAGGATTTTCCTTTTTGATATTACTTGAACCTCTAATGAACATTAAAAGCTGAAGCCATAACTTATATTAATTGGAAGAATGCTTACAAATATATTCAGTTTGGTTTTCCGTTCAACCAGTTAAGCAGGTCCTCAAAACATAATATTCACTAGCAGACATAAATATACTCGATTCTAATTGAGGTTTTGGAAAGTTCTCGAATCGCAAATGAAGAAGTTCCAAAATAGATGTTTGGGTAAACTTTGGAAAGTGGATTAGATATGTAGACTTATCAGTACATTTGTGTGTATATATGAATATCCGAATAAAGGAAAATAAAATCAAGCAACGAAAAAATGACGTACGGGAAAATCATAAGAATAAAACTTTCAGTGTCGTGACTCCCATCAGTGTTTGATTTCTTTAGCCCTGTGCCACTCTTAACTAATTTTAGTAAAATATTCATAAATATTTCCCGAATAATTCATCCTTTATCACAGGGTATTCATCATCGCCTAAAGTGCAGTCATATTACTGAAGCATGAGAGATTTTGTCTGCATGTGGATATGTGAAACATAACACAGTTCGCAGAACAGCAAAAAGACGTGAACATTGATAAAAGATTAAATTTTAACTCGTCCTGATGATGAAGGGGTATTATCAGAAAATTAGTTTTATTTACACAAACATCACCTATTTTAGTACAGAAACAAACTGAGCGAATTAAACCTAAAAATAAATATAAATCCGAATTGAAATTTGTTAAAATCTATATTATTTATAAAGATATAACACTGCCTATATATATAAACATGAAAGCGTTACATATATAATGTCATCAACAGATAGACTGTTTCGCTGTATCACAGATCTTCAGTGTGGCTAGACGTCCGGTTGCCTCTAGCTAGGATCGAAAACCGACTGAATTGGCGTCAGTCGGAGATTCGACCAATAAGCTGTCGGCGCAAAGGGATTGATGAAGGTGAATTTAAGCGTATTTATTTTTAAATAAACACACAGTGACCGACAGGACTCGATTCGCTTTACCGAAGAGTCTTGCTATATTAGCCATAATAGTCACTTTACAAACCCACACTTCCTTCTCCAGAGAGATCAACCAAAATTAATTTTTCAGGAGCCTATATATATATATATATATATATATATATATATATATATATATATATATATATATATCATTCCCAGACAGTACTGTTTCGCTGTATCACAGCTCCTCAGTAATATTAGACATCCGAATGCCTCAAGCCCGGACCTAAGCTCGGCCGATTTGGTGTCAGTCAGAGTTTCTCCCACTAAGCTATCTTCACTCGATAGAGAGAAACAGCTAATTCTAGCGTATTGTTTTTACGAATGTAAACAAACGATGAAGCGTTATCAGTAGAAAATTAGTTTTATTCATAAAAATAACATTACATGTTCAGGCCTCTTCTACGTCATCGCGTGTTTTTATTACAAAAACAAATTTTGAGATTTAAGCCTGGAAATAAATATAAATCGGTATGGAAATTTGCTAAAATCTTTTTTTTTTTATAAAGATATAGCATTTGTCCGTTTCATTTTTTTTCAAATTTCGCTCATCCAGAATGAGTTATGGTGCGTTTAACGTCTCGTAGTTTTAGGAGAAATACAATCAAATATCACCAGGACAACGAAAGGATGTATATCGACAGAAGAAGCTATGATATGTCGATTTTCAAGCGAAATTATGTGCCCCAAACGAGGCTCGAACTCATTACTCAGTCGTAATTGATTTAGTAAGACAAACTTGCTAATCATTACACAACATCGAAGTTTTTAATGATTTTCTAAGTGTAGCTAAGATGTGTCACAAGGTCACCCAGTGAGAAAGTATAGGGTACCCAGTGAGAATCGAACTCATTATTCAGTCGTAATTGACAAGCTCGCTAAACATTAGGCCACGTTGAAGTGCCCGAGATGACTTTCTAAACGTAGCTTAAACGTGGCACAAGGCCGAAAGTGTCGATTACACAATGAGAACTGAACCCATTACTCAGTCTTAAGTTGATCTAGCAAGATAAGCTTGCTAGCCATTACCCCATATCGAATGGACCATATTTGCCTTGATATGGGCAATGATTAGAAAGTAAATCTTCCATGTCATTTTCTGCTAGAGTGTGGTCGACGCTCTTTTAACTTTTTGACGAACTTTGATAGTATTCGTGAATTCCAATTGTCCTCGCCGTAGTGAAATAGTTAGCAAACCATATGAGTTGACTCTTATCCTGATTCATGCGGCAGCTTCACACATTATTATTTGATAAAGTCACCTATTTGGGCGATTTGCTCTAGAATAATGTTGAGCAATTAATGTCCAAAAATAAATTAATAAGATTAGATAGGTTCGCCTATCGCCCGGTTCTAGCACCTCCTCGGTCTTTTTTAACAGGAGTAGATATTTATCTCTTGTTTCCTGTTCAGATTTTTGGGTTTCGGTTCATTTTAAAGTGTTCCCTTCCACTTTCATTCACTGTAGGCCCTTGCATCTTCGTGGCATTATAAACTTTCTTCGAATGAATCAATATAAAAAAGTAATAATTAAAAAAATTAAAAAGCATTGTCACTATATATTAGAGTGGTTTAGCAATCAACCTATTTAAAATAGTGTATGTTTGGACGATGTATTGGATCGCGGCTTGGAATGAGACAACGCAGAGCGGAGTTCTAATTCAACTTGTATTCATTACTTTCTCGTACGTGCAAATGACATGGGGAAAAATAAAACTATATCTCTTCTTGCCGAAGCTATAGATTAAATAGTAAGAAAAATCTGTTGATGTAATATTCATTTGAAAAAAAAAAGGAATTATTCTTACAATCCAAGATGTTTTGTCTTTAAATAAAATTTTACTCATATCTATTTAAAATATTAAAGGTATATCATTGTTCCTTTATTTTCTTATATATTGTCTTGATTTTATTTCTGACTGTTATGGTCCGATTCCTTGTACCACAGTGATAGTCCAAGGTAGAACCAATAAAGAAGAACTCGAACACAGGTATGGAATAACACAGATATATTACAAACAGGAATATATACAGAGAAGTCGAAGTGTTAGTATGAACAATCAGGTTTAGTAGAGAGAGCAATGTAGTCTCGACTAGTATCACTATTCCAATGTCTTGCAGTAATTGTCTGAACGCGACTCTTTCGGACTGCCTCTGACTCGACTCTTGACTCGACTTGTACTACTGACTCCACTTGAACTACTGACTCACTGACGATATTCAGTCACCCCCCCCACGAGGGCGTCATGTAGCACAAGACCTTTTAACGTCCCATTGAACGGTATAAACGGGTTCAGGGTCGGTTTATCTCTCCGAAAGAGAATCCGCCCTTCGGCGTAGCCTCGTTCCGGATCCTCCCCGCCCGAAGGCATGGAGTTCAACCGAACAGCCGGTCTTGATCGACTGACTGACTGCCTCCTTGCCTACTCATGAGGCTCAGTATTTATTAAGTATGGAATAGTCCATTATTATTATTATGGGTAAGGTACCATAACACTGGGGTTTATAAGATAAATAAAAATGAAGAAAAGAAAAAGAAAAAATGTTTTAATTTGAAACATCAAATTAAAAAGGCAACATTAAAATGAATCTCTCAGTTTCTAACATTTATATATGGGAATTGAAATCTCATTATTTGTTAAGTATGAAAATTAAAAAGAATTTAGCATCAATCTGACTTCGCTTTAAGAACTTTTTCACATTCCAACTAATTTACAAGATTATTATTAAGATACGTTTCTACCAGAGTTATTAGTAAAGAATCTTTAACTCACACTTGCTTGTAATTCACACAAATTTAATGACCAAAATCAGAGATATTCAGAATGCTACTTAATAGTATCATGATAGTCTGAATTGCCATCTCTTAAATATGAAAGACTAGCATTTTGTGGTGATGTAAATCGCCTCACGCAAATAACGGAGGATTAATAACAGTCATCTCGATCATTCAGGGATTTTTCACCTTTTTCGATATGAGAGACGACGATTAATATAAAATATGTCATTTAGAAAGTTAATTATTTAGGTAGAAATAAGTTTTTTTTCCCTCTTATTGACTATGTAGGTTTCCATATTGCATCTTCAATGTGCTTTTGATCCCCTGATCAGTGCATTCTTTATGTTGTCTTTAGGGAGAAATGAGCTTTTGTAACAAGGTAACTTGATGTTAGGGAAGTGTATTTTATAGTTCTGGTTTCTGATGGTAGAGAGTTGGAACAGGAAAATTTACAAGATTGAATCTTTGGGTGAAATATGATTGTGAAAAACATCTATTGTTCCTGCAGATTTTGATAGGTGACAACATTGTTTTTCCTATGTTCGACAAATATATTGTTATGATATGGGAAATAATTAGAAAGTAAAGGTTGTTATTTTGAATACATGTTATGGTTCAAGGTTTGGATTATGGAAGAACAACACGGAACACAAGAGTAGAAATAACAAAGAATATATTACACGAAAAATAATACAAGAAGCGGAAGGTGTTAGTATGGCTGTCATATTGGTTTGTAGTGAATTAATATCAGCTCCACTCGATTCAATAAAGTCTCATTACAGTCCGTCTCTCTTGAGAGGCGTAGTATATATAGCGTTAGGAAGAGTTCATTGTGTCGGTCTAGGCAGACACCATGGCAATACAGATTGGCGACATTTAAAGTCTGGATAAGTTAAAAAAAATCAACAAAAACAGAGAAAATGAACATTTTTACCTCTTATGTGATCGAGGAATT
The DNA here is from genome assembly GCA_963932145.1 of Acanthosepion lycidas. NCBI lineage: Eukaryota > Metazoa > Mollusca > Cephalopoda > Sepiida > Sepiidae > Acanthosepion > Acanthosepion lycidas. The sequence goes on along the minus strand of OZ010590.1, from coordinate 43,213,626 downwards.
GTGAGAAAACCCGTGGTTGAATGGGTCCTCGTATATACAGCATTTTGGCGAACGGAGGTAGAGATCCGGGAGAATCAAGAGGAGAGATACATCGAAGATTGGCTGATCAACACACACGCAATTCTCACCCGCCTGAACTTAACTCCAAGTTCTATTCTCTAATAAAAGTTTGAGAATACATACTTTGGTTCCAAGTCACTACCCACTCCAGAGGTGTTAAGCTATATCAAACTCTTGTATATTCTATCTTTATTATTATTAAAAGTATCATTTTCAAGCAAGATCAGCCCCGTCTTTAAAGAAAATACCACGGCTTACAAAATCAAGAGGAGGGGAAACCCAGTTTTCCTGTCAGGAAGAAACAACATATACGCGCAACTCTAGACAATCGACGACATGACCAGCCCGTCCTGGGATAAACTACATGCCACAGCAAGTCCTTTGATCAGACGGTGTCGAAGAGCGTGTAACCACCTTGATTTGCTGGTGCTCCCAGGTCAGCCCTGATACGGCGTGTTAGCACCTGTTAGGGTCCCAGCAATGGACAAACAGTTAACCCCGACCAAAAAAAAAAAAAAAAAATAAGTGGTTAAACACTATGAAAGTACAAAAAATAGGTTTTAATACCAGCAATATTTTTTTTGAAATAATTATTGCCAGCAGTACATTTTTGAAAAAAAAAATATTACCAGCAATATATTTTTGAAAAAAAAATTATTACCAACAATTCATTTTTGGAAGAAACAATATTACCAGCAATAAAAATATTTTGTCGGGATTAAATAACCCATTGAAGTTGATAAACCAAATTAAACCAAACCAAAGATAATCAGTACCAAGTACTTGGCCAGTTTAAGACTGTATGTAACCAACTTGACTCCACAGCCCTCACAAGGCGGAGTTATCTACGAATTGACAGCTTTCAAATTGTATGGCTGCACTTCCTTGGAGAAAAAGGGGTTATATTATATTGTTACATAATAACGACCATCTCCTAAACCATAACAGGGAACAGCTCGTACTATGTTATAGACATTTCTGTCATACATTCTGACGTCAATATATTTGTTTTTTCTTTGAGTAAACATCGCAATGTTATACATGGGTATACGTTTGCTAAGAGTATGAATGTGAAATTTTCTTTGCATAATTTCAGCTTGAACGCAAAACCAGTTCGTCAATCTTCTTGTCTGTATTATTCTCTGAACTTCAAATTATCTAAAGTTATTTTATAATCGATTCACTCAAGTGACTTATATTTTTGAGCATAGACATCTACTATTGATATTACATGTAATAGCAATAGATATTTACGATAATCGTCTGGAAAAGCACGAAGGCAATGGATATTTGAAATAAGCCCTCCTAGGGTAATGGCGCTTGGAGCGTCTTCAAAATAAACAGACAGTGACTTTAATGTTTCTTTCAATTTTCAAGAGTTTAAAAATTTTCCGTGGGCATTGGCATGGGGGGTTTCGTCGTGTCTCAATTAATCCCATTCACGTTCTGAAGTCTACTCGCCTTCAAATCTGATTTTATCTTTCCAGAAGAGTTAGAAGTTAAAATATATCAAATCTGAAATGTAATGCAGAGGACTGAAAATATATTCGTTGTAAAATGATTGGTCCCCGAATAAAAAAAAAAAAAAAAAAACATTGCACAAAACGGGAAGTATGTATGGTCGTAAATTCTTCTTATTGGTAAAATAGCAAACTATATCATGGTTCTTTACTCTTTTTTTAGCCACCAGTCTAAGAGAAGAATGAATTCGTAACTTCAGAATTTGTAGTGCATGTGGTATATGCATCTTATTAAAGTTTGACTTGCTTCACATCATTAGTTTTGGTCTTAGGTTTGGTAATTATGATGTAATTTATTCGATCGTCTCGGTCTAATGTTTGGGTTATTGGTTTAGCTTCCATATTAATCTCGTATTCTCTTCTTTTTAGTACCTTTCCGTTTATTCTGCTTATGTTGTCCTTAAGTAGCTTTTTGTTTTGTGTGTTAAGTTCGCATAAATTTTTAGTTTTCCCCCTATGGAATAAAGGTGTTAGGAAATTGTTCATTTTAGGTATATCTTTTACTTTTTTTTCTAGAAGGCGTCTAATTGTTAATGAAAGTTTATATTAGGTTGGTGCAAAAATAATTTCGTTTTCTAACATATGTTACTATATAAGAAAACGAAATTATTATTGCACCAACCGAATATTTCTTATTAAGTTAAACAAGACTTTCTCGAAGTCATCTAATTCTATGTGTAACGTGGGACATTATCTTTTTTTCATTTAAAGCCGTATTTATCTCCGGTAAAAGCAACATTTTCCATTTGTTAGCTTTGAGTCGTTCTTTCTTTTTTTTTTTAAGCATTACGCCCCGAGCAAGGCGTGAATCCACTAGGATGCAGGGGGTTGCAGAAGATTTGGAGCGAGAGCAGATAGGAGTGATAGAAGAAAGGATGAGGGGAGGGATAATGGATAGATCAAGGCAACTGGAGGTGTCGATTGACATTACATTTGGATAGTTGGAGATTATAGCTCTCAGGGAAGCAGTAATTGGAAAGGGTGTTCCAAAGGCGAGAGGTGCGAGGTATGAAGCTATTGGAGTAGAAGAGACGGCTAAATTTAAAAGTTTCTACAGTGTAAGGGTGGAAGCGGCATGCCAGCCTCGTAGGGCGCTTGAATTCATGGAGTCTGGGAACCAGTGAAAGCAGCTTATCGGAGCAATTACCATGAAAGTATTTGTAGAAAAGACAGAGAGAGGCGACGTCGCGTCTGTGAGAGAGTGACTGTAGTAGAGACACCAGATCGGGGCCAATTATATTACATATCCGTCTCTGGATCTTGTCAAGAACTCCAAGATAAACAGAAGGTGCCCCAGACCATATATGGCAGCAATACTCCATGCAAGAGCGAATGGTTGATTTGTATCAATTCCGGGGAGAAAAATTTCAGGCGCTGGCACAGACAGCCAACTTTCTTCGCGGTGGAAGAAGCAATTGACTCAATGTATATGTTCCATCTCAGGTCAGCAGTCAACGTGAGACCGAGCAGACGCAGGGAGAAATGATTAAAGATATTTTGCAATTCTCCAAGGTTTTTATAAGACTATTGGAATTTACTTTGAGCAATATGATTGTATAATTACTCTTTAAGCTTAACAGAAGAACCGTGATGTAATTGATCATAAACGAAAATGACATGTTCATCATTAATTAATCTAAGTTAAGGATTGGAAGCTCATGAGTGATTGAAATGAAGTATATATATATATATATATATAATTCCCGGATCATATTCCAACTTATTCAAGATGATCTTCGCCCTCTCTAACCTTGTACCTTTCTGGTGCCTCACAGGTTTCAAGTACGATTTCATTTTCAAGTTTTTGCGCTGCTGTTTGGACTATCATAGTTGAAACTCATCTGTCAAGTGCCAGATGTCTTATGGATTGAATTGGATCTTTTCTAATTGATCGCTTTGAGTCTAATGATGATCTTTCTTCCTGTTGTGACCTCCCACCCCGATCCAGTTTTCCTCTCTACTGTTCCAAGTTTTTAAAACGTATTCACCGTTCTCTTCGTGGTTCTTGATTGGACTTTGAAGATGGAAGAGAGTATGAATGTTGAAAGCCTGAATGATCTTTTTCCTCTCACCATTGCTCATATGGGAAGCTAGCGTGGCTAACACAAAACGATTTTAACCTGTTATCTTTCTAGGCTTTTCAGTGATTCATTTGAAAAATTGTTTCAAGATAGTTAAAAGTCTTATCTGAAAACCCGAAAAAAATCAATTAGTTTAGTGGCTGTTTTAGATATTAATCATTTTGTAGGATGGACAATTATGCTGTTACACCATTCGGAAATTTTGTTGTTACAAATAGTAGGTTCTGGCCAGTCGTGTATTATGAGTAGGGCTGTTATATTTTTTTAACGTGTTTTGGGTCGACGGTAACAATTATGCTTCAAAATTATTCAAGGGTCTATTCAAATAATTGCGGATCGGAATGCAAGATTTGTCGCTAATTTATAGTGATCCATGATAACGTTATTATTAATTGCCATTTTGTGTGTTGTCGATTGTTATTATTACGTTTAATTGTGTTTATGTGTGTATTCATAGTTTGTTTATAATTTACTTTATTTATTCATTTGGATTAATTTGTTTTATTTAAATGTTAATTTATATTATATTTTTTTATTATTTATTTACATTTTTATTTATTGCTAATTTTTAATTTTTCGATTTTTAAATAACATAGCAAAAAGTCATTTTCGATCGTTTATTTCGTAGTTTTTGTTGGTCTGTGAAGTTAATTATAGCTATTTTCTAATTCAGTGGTTACATTTTTTTAATTTATTGTTATAGGCTGGTGCTGTTAAGCTTCATTTTCCATGATATTCTTGGTGTCATTTGATTTCTCTTGTTTTTAATCACCCGTACATGTTTAGAAAGCAATGTGCTGTTCGCGTTTGCCTATTTACTATTTGTAAAGGATGTTTTATCTGCGTAGTTTCTTTGTTTCCAACGTTCTTTCCTTACTCCTCAATATATGTCTTCTTCATTATCTGCTGCTTTTACAGAGGCTTGTTATATTACATTGTTTGCAATCAATTGCCGTTTAACACACATTCGTTCTTTGTTCATCAGTTACACGTAGGTTTGATTTGTACGAGTTGTTTGTTTTCTGTTGTGCATTTTTTTTATTTGTGTCATGTTCTCTGTACAATTGTAACACATTTTTACTGTGTTTTTGTTGAATATTTTGTTCAGAGGCCATGATGTGGGTGGGTATGTATTTAATGAATATTTTTTCTACATTTGTCTACGTTTTTGTTATACGGTGGCTTAAATAATAAGACGATTCTCTTCTTGTTGGTTTTTTATGCTCTGTGGTATGAACGTGAGTGCTGCCCATTGTATCTAGCATATATTAAAAATATATTTTTTATAATTGTATATATATATATATATATATATATATATATATATATATATATATATAGGATTGGTGTATACGGAATAAATTCCAATAACCCCCAAAATACTATTTTTAGAAAAGTGCTCAATACAGAGTAGAGTAAATATAATTTATTCGAAAATTATAACATAAATATGTTATAAGATCACTACGAAAGTAGTCATTTCGTTTTAACAATTTTGGTTTCTTATCAAGTGATGGTATTGAACATAGAATTGAGCAATTTGACATAATGATCTATAGAAACTTTGGTGCAAGAAAGATTTGAAACAAAATTGTTATTTTGTAATGATCTTATAACATTTACATTATAATTTTTGAATAAATTATATATATATATATGTAAAATTTATAAATTCATGAATCATTCATACAAAAAACAAATACTGAGAAATAAAAACAAGAACACATCTATTTCCATATATGATGATGTCTGTAGGAACAGACGAAAGCCTGTAAAAAACTAAAAAAAGACCTTATGCAACTGGAATTTATAAACAGGGATCATATCATTCATATGCATATTCGGGGTTGGTGTATCTTATTTATGTTGTTTGCGAAAATTCTCGCCATTTAAATCATTAACCTCTTTATTTGTTTTTTGTCTGAATGATTCATGAATTTATAAATTATAATTGCACCTTTTAATTGAAATATATAAAATTTACACACACACACACACACATATATATATATATATATATATATATATATATATATATATATATATATATATATATATAGGTAAATATCTGTACCTGTGGCCTTTACTTTATATGTATTGCACTATGATGTTCAATCTTTTTTCTCTTCTTCTTAGACGCACCCTTGTTATCATATGAATGTATTCTTATACAATAATTAAAGGTTCTTGATTGATAGTCAAGGACAGTAACGAGTGTAGCAGATTTTGTTGTTATTGTGATTATAAGTTTTCCAATAAATTAGCAATGCGTGTAGACCACTTACTTTAATAAAAAAAAAAACGCCTGTAGCGAACGCTTTGTAAACCTATAAATACTCTGTAATATTTCTATCATGTTTTTCTCCCTGTTTTCATTAGACACACTAGGATGTAGGCTTATTGTGAAAACGCGTTTCCTATTTGAAAACGTATGCACAAACTCACACTTACAATACACGGACAATATATTTATTTTAATATATTTTAATTGTCTTTGTCGCTCACAACAATGTCATTTTTGTCTTGTTAATAATAAGTTCTCGTTTGTTTGCATATATATATATATATATATATATATATATATATATATATAAAAGTGAACATAGAAGTCAACACTTAGAGGCGACAGTCTGTTTCATGCTATATGCAATCGTCAGGCCACATGTGCTGTTATTTTTCTCAGCTATTTATATATATATACGGGTCAGTGGTGCATTGTGGGAAGTCTATTATGGCGGTTGTTTTACCGGAAGTCGTTTATTTATTTATTTAGGTTAAATTATTTTGCTTGATTTTATTTTTTGTTTCTTATTTTATTTATTTATTTATTTATTTTTAATCGATGTTTTTATTAACGTAGTAAAAATTTGTTTATGTCACTTATTTAATAGTTTTGTTTTGGTTTGAGAATTTAATTAAAGCTATTTATTCGATTTGGGGGTTGATTGTTGTAGTTTGTTCTAATTATTATTTCGGCAGGAACAGTTTTTAATTTGTGTTTATTTCGGTTGATTATTTTTATCTGTTTTTTCTAACGGTAACTTTATCGGGATTGGTTTGTTTATTTATTTACTTGGATGAATTGAGGTTAATTTATTTTACTTGTATATTTTCTCTTTTTCGGTTTTTCGATTTTATAAGTAACGTAGTATTTATTTATTTATTCTTTATTATTATAAATTTTTTTTTATTGTTATATAACAGTTATAGGTATTTATTTCGTCCGATTTTTTTGGTCCGGACGAAAAAATACCTATAACTGTTAAATAACGATTAAAAAAAATACCTATAACTGTTATATAACGAAAAAAAAAAAAAGGCACCACTGACCTGTATATATATAAATAGCCGATAAAAATAACAGCACATGTGGCCTGACGATTGCATATAGCATGAAACAGACTGTCACCTCTAAGTGTTGATTTATATGTTCACTTTTATATTTACACACGCTCTATCTTTGATATTGAGCACTTTATCCCATAAATATAGTACACTTTAAGACTATATTTCTTTATATATATATATATATATATATATATATATATATATATATATATATATATATTGGCTTTAGTTGTTTCTTTGTATTTTATTACCTCGACACTCATACAAATCCGCCGTTTTTGTTGTGGGTTGAACATTCCAAGAGACACGTATTTACCAACTGAAACATCAACGTACATCCACTCGAAATAAGTTTTTGAATTTATTTTCTTGTAAAAATTTCTTCTCCGTTAACAATCGTGGAATGCCAATAAAGAGAATTTTTCTCTTGCGATGGAACAATTAATGCAATTTTAAATTTTATGAGTATATTTTAATCTACAGCCTCAACCGAAATTCGAACTCGAGGATTTGAGGTATTCTATGATTGCTTTTTCTTTATCCTTTAAACTAACCTGCCAAGTACATTCAAACATGTACATAAATCCTTGTACCCTTTAATATAATTCGTGTAGCACAAATTAAATATATTCAGCAAAGATCAGCATCTTGAAAAATAATATATTTCCTTATCAATTTCAAGCAGTTCGTTCCGTCAACCTTGCCAGCTGTTGTTGCTTAATAAGCTATTAATCATACGTTTCTGCGCAAAATAATCGGTTTTTGATCGGATAGACTGAGTTATCTCCCTTCCAATCACCTCTTTAGTCACTCAATCTTTTGCTGGTTTTTGCTGTATTGTGCCTGTTGATTTTGCTTGCCCGTTGAAAAAACTGTCGATTGCGAAAAAAGCAAACTAAATAATGTGATATGTCAAGGCAATGGTGATTATTTTGACTTGATAAGAGGTAATTGATGATTCTTAAATTAAAAGCTCTCTTGGGACTAAACTTTACAGACTATAGAACAAGCGAGCTACATAGAATGATCAATGTCAATTTTAAATCTCTTAAAGGGAAAACTCAACAAATATGCTATTATTTTATGTCAGATTTTATCATGGAACTCAATGTTCTTTCTGAAATAATTTAGGATAAAAACCTTTCGATGTCATTAAAGTATTCACAATATACTTCTAATTTATTGTGCAATGTATTAGGTTGGTGAAAAAAAAAGAAATAATAATGTCGTTTTTTGACGTTATACGTCAAAAAACGACATTATTACGTCATTATTTTTGCACCAACCTAATATCAAGTGAGCTTCAGTTTACAATTCATCTCCATATGGAAGGTCGGTAGTTCTCGCATAAGTCTGAGTCCTATTCAACAGATCCCAACTAGCGAATATTTACTAGAAACGAGTTTAGATGTGGCACAAGGCCTAGTTTAACGTTGGATTGCCAAATATTCCCCGTAGAACCAGCATGAACGGATTCGGTTCTTTCTACCTCCCTTTACGAGACTCTGCCCTTCGGTATAGTCTCGGCCGGGTCCCTCTCTGCCCGAAGGTAGAGAGTTCGTCAGTACAGCTGGAACAGATTCCAGCTAGTGTATTTACTAACCTCCCCATGCGATCAGATGTGCCACAGGGCCGAATTTAATGTGGGGCATCCGAGCCGGTAGGCTCGGCGAAAAATTCCCTGTAGAACCCACATAATTGGGTTCGGTTCTCTCTACCACCCTAGATGAGATTCTGCTCTTCGGCATAGCCTCGTCCGGGTTCCTCTCTGCCCGAAGGCAGAATGTTCGACAGCACAGCTGGAACAGATTCTAGCTAGCATATCTAGCAACTACCACACGCAGTCAGATGTGGCACAAGGCCGAATTTAGTGTGGGGCTCCCGAGCCCGTAGGCTCGGCCAAAAAATCCCCGTAGACCCTGAATGAACGGGATCGGTTCTGTCTACCTCCCCAAATGAGACTTTGCCCTTTGGCATAGCCTCGTCCAGATTACTCTCTGTGCGAAGACAGAGAGTTCGACCAGCACAGCTGGAACAGATTCCACCTTGGGTATGTAGCAAGTGCCCCACGTAATCACATGTGACACAATGCCGAATTGATTGTTCCCGAGCCAGTAAGATCGGCCAAAAAATCCCCTATACCCTGTATAAACGTGATCAGGCCTGTCTACCACCCCAAATGAGAATCTGCCCTTCGGCATAACCTCGTCCGGGTTCCTCTCTGCCCGAAGGCAGAGATTTCGACCAGCACAGCTTAAAAAGATTTCAATTAGTATATTTTCCAACTTCCCCACGCGGTTGGATGTGGCACAAGACCGAATTTAACGTGGAGTATTCGAGCCTGTAGGCTCGGGCAAAAATTCCCGGTAGGCCCCGTAAAAAAATGAGGTCAGGTTGGTCTAACACCCTAGACGAGACTCTGCCCTTCGGCAGAGTCTTGTCCGGGTTCCTCTATGCTCAGAGACAGAGAGTTCGACCAGCAAGTCGAAAAGATTTCGGCTGTACAATATTTACTAGCCCCCCACCACGAGGGTAGATGCAGCACAAGGCCAAGTTTAACGTGGGTCTTTCTAACGCGTAGGCTCAACTCCAAAATCCCTGTAGTACCCGCATAAATGGGATCGGGTCAGTCTAGCCTACTGATGAAGAAGAGACTTGAAGCAGAAATGTGGTTCAACAGAAGGATGCTGAGACTATGGATCAACCAGGGATCAACGACGAAGTTTTAGAGAAAATGAACAAAGAAAGAGCATCAGAAGAGACAGTTAAAAATTCTAGAGCACACAATGAGGGCTTGAAAAATGTACTCACAGGCTAGATTGAGAACAACAAAGGCAAAGGAAAACGATGCATAACCTACCTAGAGAGTTTTAGAAAATGGTTCGCAGAACAAGGTTTAGGAGATATAACAAATAAAAAACAAAAAAAAAAAACATATGTACGTTATTTACATTATTCGGACTACTGTCCTCATCTTTGATGCCATATTTATTACAAGGACACATTTGACAGTGAATGAAGGGGTTGGTTAGATCCAGTGACAGGACCCAAAGAGTGTGAGTTCAATACCCGGTTAAGGTAGTGGAGAACGTTCCGAAGGGGTAATTAACAGGAAATAACTGATAACGGACATCTATTAGACATGGCACGTGGAACTAGAACAGTCTACCCCAATGAGCGAAATAAAGGGTTCAGTTCAAATTTCCAACCACCGGACCTTACAACAGCCGAAACATTGCAATAAATATGGCAACAAAGATGAGGATAGATAGATAGATAGATAGATAGATAGATAGATAGATAGATATGAGTTTGGAGATAGATAGATAGATAGATAGATAGATAGATAGATAGATTATGAATAAACTGAGAAACGTAGGTTATGAATAAACTGAATAACAGATAGATAGATATAATTACACACATCAATACATTATGAATAGATGGAGAAATAATGATAGATAGATACGTACATACAGTCAGATACATACATACATACACACACATAGATTATGAATAGACTGAAAACAAAGATAGATAGATAGATAAAAACACACACAATTATTAAGAACTAAATCGGAAATAATTTGTATAGAGCCATGATCGCCAACGTTCTTAAGGGACACAACACATAGAAGAAGAAGAAGAAGAAGAAGAAGAAGAAGAAGAGGAGGAGGAGGAGGAGGAGGAGGAGAAGAAGAAGAAGAAGAAGAAGAAGAAGAAGAAGAAGAAATTGAAAGTAGTAATAATATTTAAAAAAACAAACTATCATGACAAAACATAACGCGTGTGTATGGAGTACAGTCCTCCTTAGTTATTCATGCTAATGATAGCTTTTTGATGTTCTAAAATAAATGTCCAAAAATAGTTTCAAAAGATTTAGAACAATGAGATAGAAATGAATTGAAACGGATAGATATGTTTAGTACAAGACAGATTACGAACGAGAGTGACAGAACACCATACGATTCGTATTAATATGTACATTTTAGTGGCTCTATCATTTTTCACCGATTGAACATTTAGGAGACAGATGCAAAATTCCCATGTAGAACAGCGTCTCGTGCTTTGATTGGTCATTGAAGTGGCGAGTCAGGCAGAGACACCAATCAGGATTCGACAGCCTGCAGAATCAAAATGTCGGATTCTGGGGATAGTGGAAAGTCTGGAGTCGGTGGTAATGTGTTTTCTAATAGAGGGTACTACAGTGGGAGAACAACAGCTTAAAAGCAAAGTATGTGCCAGTCTGACCAGCAAACAGACAAGTTGAAGTTCTGCCTAGAAAAGTTCTGAGACTAAAATGAACGAAGGAAATGGCAACAAAAGGGGAAAAAAAAGAAATTCTTTTTTGCCACGAACAGAATGTCTAAAGAATGATTTTTAACCATGGACTTTTTTCTTTCTTTGAGCACTACTCCATTATTGAGCGCGTAACATTTGCTTGTTTGAATTTATTTCTGTTATGTTTACTTCCCCGTCTATCATAAGTGTGGATCTTATGTTCGTATTGGTCTCCGATCTGTGGTATTTTCCTACCACTGGCCACTTTAGCTCTCGAACGATAAATATTTGTGCTTAATCATAAGATGACTACACTAATTTCTCTATCTATCTATAGACTCGATGAATTACTTAATTACAATTATCTCAAATCCTCCCAAAAATTTCTATCACTTCCATATCCTTGTTTGAACCAGCTTTAAATGCTCTGGATGGAGCGGCTTGCTGTTAGTAGTCGTGGCTTGTAGGGACATAGTCTAATGGCTAAGGAGACACTCGGATGAGTTCCAACATGGAATATGTTATCGAGCGGCTCTATATCGAATCTAATTCGTTGCCTCTTTGTCAACGAGGCCCGTTGGTACTGTTGACATTTGCCTGATAACGTAACTGTCCGGGTTTCAATTCTCGGCAGTGGATTCGCACTGCTGATGAGTCCCAAATATAGGACGGTTATTCTGTTGACGTTTCTTCTTGACTCAAATTAATTACTTAATTCTAAATATATATATATATATATATATATATATATATATATATATATATATATATATATATATACAATTATATGTTCACCATTATTTGCAACTACTTGTTGCTACTTTCAAACAGATTTTCAATAGCATATGGGGAAAACTTCAATTTCGATTTTCATTCGGGAATGTTTCCTCTATTAAAACATTGGGAAATATGTAATACTCGTTTGATGAACGGTGATACAAATATACTCGGGTAGAACAGGCCAAATTATTTCCAAAAAATGTTTTCCTCTGTTAATCTTGCTGTATGCCGATTGCATGGTCATGAAGGAGAACAACATTTTTCAAATTGAGGTAGAAGCCCTTCGAAAAAAAAAAAAAAACTTATGAGGGCACGTTGCAGCTGCTGAAGATATAGATGTGCATTCAGTGTTTCATTGCTGTTTAAGATTTCAGAATGAATAATACCCAGACAATCGAACTACGTGCACATTATTACCTTTCTAATATGAAGCACACATTCCTGGTCGGTTGTGAAGGTTTGTTGATTTTTCATAAAAATGTTATGATATATTTAAGGCACGTAATAGTTAGATATTAACTTACTATAAATTCTTTGAATAATAAGATCCTTATATTTGAGTTGTCAGATGGCAGACACATACCAAGTACTTTCGACAATTTTAAATTGTCATCATCAGGGCGTAATTTTCGCATACATAGGCAAGCACAAAGACAAAATATGTGTAGATCGAAAGTTTTTTTTTTTATATATTGATAGTTGAATATATGTTTTCATGTGTGCGATGCCGCGACGCTAGAGTTATTGTTCAAATCGATCAAGTGAGAATCTTTTTGAATTTCGAAAGTTATAAATCCATGAAATCTTCTAGTTATATGTATTTATCAGTTAAAGTGAAATTAAATTAGTACAATCTAATTAGTAAAAAATGTCTTTATGATATAAAATCTAAACTGCACACTCTAATATATATATATATATATATATATATATATATATATATATATATATGAAGAAATATACTCTTAAGGTGTGATATATTTATGGGATAAAGTGCTAAATATTAGAGTTAGAGCGTGTGTAAATATAAAAGTGAACATTGAAGTCAACACTTATAGGCGACAGGCTGTTTCATTCTAGACGCAATCGTCAGGCCACGAGTTTTGTTTTTTCTCGGCTATTTATATATACGGGTCAGTGGTGCATTGTGTGTAGTCTATTTGGCAGTTATTTTGGCGGAAGTCGTTTATTTGTTTATTTATTCAATTGGGTTAAATTTTTTTGCTTGTTTTTATTTATTTTTATTTTTTATTTCATTTCTTATCTTATATATTTATTTATTTATATTTTAATCGATGTCTTATTAACGTAGTAAAAATTGTGTCGCTTATTTAATAGTTTCGTTTTAATTTAAGAAGATAATTAAAACTATTTATTCAATATTGGGGTTGATTGCTGTAGTTTATTCCAACTATTATTTTGGCGAGAGCAGTTTTTAATTTATTTATTACTTCATTTGTTTATTTGGATTGATTATCTTTACTTGTTTTTTCTAACGATCAATTTATCGGGATCGGTTTGTTATTTTGTTTACACACACACACACACACATACACACACACACACACACATATATATATATATATATATATATATATATATATATATATAGGTACACTATTTAGATTGTTCGAACTGTTGTCTCATCTTTATTGCCACATATGCTCGAGGTTCTGGCCATTGTACTCTACGAAGTTTTTCAGGAAATATACGTTTGAATTTCGCACCGGACGTTTTATTTAGTCAACGATGCTAGATTGTTCTAATTCCGGACTAAGTAAAGGGTTAGGTTTGAAATTCCAATGTATATCAGCTAAAGTAAATCGCGGTGTACAACGGCCGAAACATCGTGAATGTGATAATAAAGATGATGGACGCTGAGTATTTTAAATTTAAATAAAAATCTATTTTTACCATGTGTTTTGGATATATAATAAGTAAATTTTTAGATACTTTTTTGATTATGTTTCCATCACTTCTGCTAATCTAAGTGATGGAAAAGTGAGACCTGAATGCAAATGTACTGTGGATCTTCTAGCGATTAAAACACTTTCTAAATATTTTTGTCTCGGAAAATTGATTTCTTTTTGAATTAGAATGGCATTTTTAAATTTGTATTGTAGCGACTTTCGTTACGGTTTGTAACTAATTGTTTTAATGTGTTATTTTTTAAGGGATCTCTTCAATTTAATTCAATTTAAATAGCAAACGAATTTATTTCCCCAGGTATATGGTTTTACCTGGTTTTCAGACCACACTACCAAGAGTGAAAAAATGTTTTAAATGTAAATATAGTTTTTATCCATTTTTGAGGGAGAGTTTAAAGTTTATGTAAGGTGATATAGAGAGAAGGAGAAGAAGAGTATGCAAGATATAACCGAAAATAGAGAGGGAAGGGAACGTTGTCTGATTTCTGTTGAAATTGATTGAATAATTGCTCTGTTTTAACAGTGAGCTCCCTAGATTACACCCTCCTTGGGATTATCCATACCGATTATAAACTTTTCATTACTTAATTATATATATATATATATATGTATATATATATATATATATATATATATATATATTGCAAGCGGAGAAACAAGGTTGGTAGCATATATGTACATATATACATATATTTACAAGTGCGCACTCGCAAATACGAACTTATACACGCAAACTCACACCCGTATATATATATATATATATATATATATCGTATAAGTATTTCCTTTGCTGGTCACGAACAAAAGAAACTTGAATAAAAAGCTTAATCGCTGTACCTTGTCAGTCATCTTTAATGAAACTTGTATAATAGAGGGGTTGTTTTCCAAATACACAGTTATATATATATATATATATATATATATATATATATATATATATATATATTGGTTTTGTTTATATCCTCAAATTATCCTTGTATAGTAAGAAAACGGAAACTTCCTGGAGCGAAGTCAAATTTGCTCTATATTTGATCTCTTTACCCATCAGAATCCAGAAATGTTTACCTTCTGACGCGTTCATGTGTTCCCTTGCCAGCCATGTACACAATTTTCCTTGCCAAAATAAATTTTCTGAAATTGTCTGGGAGAAAACATGGTTCAAATAGAAATTGAAGAAGTAACGAAACATTGGACAAGCGCACCCAACCTTTCTATTTAAATGTCGTCCGGTCAAAACGAATGAAAGTTTGATGGTTAAAGTTTTCTAGACAATTTGCTTCAATTATCCGTTTCATTGTTGGCTCAGTTTCGGCCGTATTCGATCTTAAATCTACAAATCGACCCTATTTTCTACTTGATTATTTACATTAACTTTGAAATTTTTAGTTGGCGCACTTCTACTGTTGCCATTTTGTTATTAGTTTTAATGCAATTTGTTACTGGTGCTTTTTCATCAGCCCGAGTACATCAATCCGTAGTGGGCAACAATAAGATGGAGTATTACTTTATGAAGCGTGTACTATTCCCAAATATTTTGTTAGAAAGAAATGATGACTCAGAAGGGAAATAAAATAATAGGGAAAACATTTTATTTAAAATTGCTTAACAGTCTTCTTTCGTGTCCCCTTAGCACGTAGGTGTTCACGGCTCTCCACAATTTCCTGTCATTTGTAGCTCTTAATATTTTTTTCTTTTAGTTATTTCTCCTAAATCCTTTACCGACATCCCTTAACTGACGCCCATTAAATATGATTCGTGTTGTTTTCTTCTGCCTCTCATGTCTTCAAAACTAACCTATGAGTATCATATATTCTAAGACTTCTTTCCACATTATGTGCCCTAGAAATTCTATATGTCCCTTCCTAATTTTAATATAAATTTATTTTTCCGTTACCATTTGCTCTAAAGCTTCGTAGCTCAAAGAATGGGTCCATTGGATCGTCCGCTTCCTTCTCTAGACCACATTTCTATTGTTCTAAGTCTTTTCTTCATATCTGAGGCGATTGTTCTGCACCCACTGACATACAGTAGGACAGACACTGCGTAAGATTTCAGTACTCTTTTCATTGTTTCTAGCAAAGTTTTTTCTATTTCTCAATACTGTGTTTAACTTTAGTTCCATAAACAATAATTATTTACATGAGAACTATTTTCCTCAACTTTGTTGGTGTTATCTCAACGTTCCGTCCGTTGTGACCTACGGGCTTCATCTGGGGAATATTTCGATCTGTTTAACCGATAGGGAATTCTGAACTGAACCCTTTATTCAATCTACGAGGGTCGATTGTTCTCGTCGATGAACAACCCAGATCTAGGGATATCTCTTCTAGTTCATATTTTTAGTACTGCGTAGTTATTGAACGCCAATTCCCATTGAATCCATATACTCACTGAATTCACAATTACTATATTACAAATTCCCGAAGAAATGTTTTAATCCGATATTGCTTGTGAGACAAATCTGTGTAAAGAAATTGGAGCCGTAAACCTAACCTGTCACCTGATGCATGCTGCTCCTCGTCATACTTGACTGTACTTGCTGAAGCTTTTCCCTTTTGTTCCAATTGTTGCTGCTGTCATTTGTCCTCAGATCTTTATCAGTGCCTCCCATATCTTATTTATTTCTACGCTAGGCCTACGAAGGAGATCCTCATAGCCTAGCATATGCGATGATTCTTTCAGACTTCTAACTCTCCGGTGTTCTTTTCCAGTATTTTATCTTCATCCCAGAGGGGTTGATGACCACCCTTTTCCATCCATAGGTGATTAGACATACTTTAGTCTCAGGGGAAATAGTATAGCCATAAATGATCAGTAAGCAAATGAAGAAAAACTACACCAGATATCTTTAGACATAGACAAGAGAACGAGAACACACTACTCCCGTAGATTAAATGGCATACTTACGGACGATAATTGGTATGTCTGCATTCACATAAATACAGTAGTATATACTGTATGTTGGTCTGCAGTTCGAAATTTGTCTTCAGCTGTGCTGCTCAAAATCTCTGCCTCCTGGTAGAGAAGATCCCCAGACAAAGCAATGTGGTAGGCAGAGTCTCGTCTTGGGAAACAGCTACCCGACCCCGTTTTATACGGTGTCTACGGGGAATCTTTGGTCGAGCCTACGGGCACGGATACCCCACATTAACTTCTGCCTTGCGCCACATCTGTCCGTGTGGGTCGCTTAATAGATATTCTGCAGTTGGAGATTCATGTAGAAATTCACTTGACTCACTTATAGTAGCTGACTACTTCTTCTACGCGCCGCAAGCGATTCTTATATGTGGTGTTCTTTTCCTAAGTATTATCGTTCATTACCAACTTTCATTTGACTATTCTATTGAGTAACCTTCCCTAGATTACAACAGTTCGAATTAAAGAAAAGCTGGTCGTGTGTGATGATTATAAGGATGATCAATAACGATTGAACCTTGGCCTTGAGTGTCTCTCGAGTCTTGCATTGTGTGAACTTTAAATAAAATTGAAATCAGCGAGCTACGTTCAAATTCACATCTAGCATTTTATGTTTACTTATATATAGATGTTTTTAGAAAAAGCGTGATTCGATTTAATTTCTTCCGTGTTATTTAAATATCAGGCGAAAAAGGGCTTTTAAGTGATAGACAGTCTAGAGGAAATCAAAACTGTCGGAAAGGCAACGGCAAAAAGCTCCACCATCTTAACCAAATATTATGCAATTGAAAAATTATAAAGAAATGAATCAATGAAGATCCTTGGTCGACTATGTCCTGTTGTGACATAGTTGTAAATAATAATCTCTTACTTTGAATTAACACCATAGAAAAAGCAACTAGTAACCATTCCCTTATATTTTCTAAAAAGTCATAGTAATTAACATATATGAACTAAATGGAATCTATGGAGTGTTATGATCCCGTATGCCATAAAGGATCATGGGAATTTAAAAAAATAGTCTTAGAAAAAGCTTTGGGACCATTATTAATTCTTATGTATTTTGCATCTTATTTCTCTTACTATTGGTTCAGATTAGGACCAAGAAAGAACAACATGAAACACAAGAGTAGAAATAACGAAGGTATATACACGAAATAATAATACAAGATGTGGAAGGTGTTAGTATGACTGTCAGTCTGGTTTGGAGTGAACTACTATCGGCTCGACTCGATTCGGTTTCTAGCATCCCCCCGCGAGGGTTGCATGTGGCACAAGGCCGAGTTTAACGTGGGTTTCCCGAGCTCGTAGGCTTGGCCAAAAAATGCCCGTAGAACCCGTATAAAAGCGATCGGGTTGGTCAACCTCCCTGAACGAGACTCTGCCCTTCGGCGGAGCTTCGTCGGGGTTGACAGTCGAACTCTCTGCCTCTGAGAAGCTCGGCTTGAATCGTCCCTCTCTCTTGAGAGGCGTAGTATACATAGTGTTAGACAGAGTTCATTCTGGAGTTATAGGTAAGGGCCCATGACAGTAACCCCATTTCGCTAAAAGTATTCTAAAAATGGTTATATCTATTTTACTTTTGCATAGAAGAATATCCCGATTGTTAATGTAAGTGAATCGGGATACAGTTGATTGCATTTTAAGAACAATTTCCGGGGTTTCCTCTATAAGAATCGAAGCGTGAAGGTCTTATGTATATATGATCACGAAATCCTTACAAAATGGCACCCGTAAGCAAATAACTATTCAGTCATACAGAAATTTTAAGTTCAGTTTCATAAATCTACACCATTAAAAAAGAACTGTTAGAGAAAACCTTTGTTACTTTTTGTTATATTATAAATATACGGTTTTATTTGTAATTTAAACTTTGCCCTTCACTCTATTTGCATTTGTAACCGGATGTAGATGGAGAAAAATCAATTGGAAAATACTGCTTGCCAATTTTCACCAAACATAAACTATAAATTGAAAAATCTTTAAAATTCATATAACGAATGGATTTGTATAAAACTTCCGGTATTTACTAAATAATTGGTGAAATTATTTGTGAAATAGTTTTTCGCTTCAGAAAATAGCGGATGTTTATATCTGTAAATAAATCTAGTTTTCATCTAATTCTTTATTATCGCAATAAATATTAACCCAAGCCTAAACATAATTTATTTAGTAAAAAAAAAAAAAATAAATAAATAAAGTAAATAAATAAATATACAAAGACTTTCAATAAATTTGATCTTTTTCTTAAAATAATTTCCTGGAAAAACTCAATGCCTTGAATTGGAAAATGTATACCTTCAGTATAATTTTTGGCTATTACATGTAAAATAGATCTGATAACATCTCCGTCTAATCTTTGATATTTTATTTATTATTTTTTCCTCAACAGGAGTAAATACTTTAGCGTATCGTCCGGTTCACACACCTCCCTTGTCTTTTGGATGAGTGACAGATCTCGGAACTAATTTCAATTCGGAACTAATTTCAACTCGATTTAAAATCCCTTACCCTAACCGTTAACACTTAGTTCCGCGGTGAAATTAGTTCCGAATTTAAATTAGTTCTGCTCCCCTTTTGAACAGGAGTGGAGTTCTATCTGTTGTTTCCTCTTCAGAATTGGGCTTCTGATTCCTTCTAAAGTCTACTTCAATTCTATATTTCTAACTTCTGTAGTTTTATTTATTTATGATTTATTTACATATTTTTTTCAACAGGAGTAAATAGGTTCGCCTATCGTTCGGTTCATACTCCTCCCCGGTCTTTTGAATGGATGTAGATTTCTATCTTTTGTTTTAGTTGAAGACTGGATTTCTTGCTCCTTCTAAAATGCACTTCAAATCTCTACTTCTAAGGTCTTTGGCAAAGGTCTTTTAGTAATGTTCTTTAATATATATTAATGGATTGATTTAAAAAAAATAAGAAAAGAACTATTTTATAAGCTATTGTAAATGTTTGTTCGACGCAATTCAAGGCTTAAGAGTTACTCAACGTAGAGGATTTTTGAATGAGGCTACTTGAGCTTAAGAAGAGGTGGTAAGTAGAACAGATCGAGATGAAATGTAGAAGAAATAACGGTTGGCCATAGTCTTGCAATGATCGAAGAATCATCTTCTCAGGTGTCAGATCCACAAACCAGCGGCTGCTTTAAATACTCCTTATTACCAATAAAATAAGAAGCGAATGAGAATGAGAAACATCTTAAATTTAAAGTTCTGAACAGGTGTAAACTAATGAATATAGATTGATGTTGTAAGTTGGAAAATAATGATTCAACCGCAAATCCGTGTAAACGCATTTGAACTCTATCAAGTTTGTAAAGTGAGAATAGTACATCTCTAGCTGAGATGGCATATTAACAGACCTTTTGAAAAATGCAGAATTCCGCAAATGCTTATCTCAATGACTCAACAGTGATAAAATGTGACAAGCGCAACTATCCTTCAGTCTAAGAATAGTAATTGTACTTTGTGAAAAAGCCTTGGCAACAACCGCCGTTTCAGTCTAATAATTGACATATAAAATGTTTATTATTAATAATATTAATAAACGAGTCTAAGTAAAAAAAAATATGTGCACTTTCGCCATAACTTATTATTAGGCTTATCATACTTCATCTTCTGCTTATCCATGCTTATATGTAATGGTGTTATGATTACGTTATCGAAGAGTGAGCTTTGAGTTTTCTGGCTGTTCTTACAATGTAAACAAAGAGAAGTGATCCAATTTCTTTGTTCGGAAGGCGTGTCAGGGGCTGAAATTAATCGCAGGCTTTTAACACATTACTGCGACACGGCACTGCCGCGTAGAAGAGTGTATGAGTGGATCGATAAGTTTAAAAGTGGCCGGACAAGCGTGGCACACGAAGAAGAAACAGGACGGCCGTCAACCTGACGTGAAGATTCAGCAAGGTTGAGAGATGGTAATGGCGAACCGGCTGGTTATCATCGATGGTGGTATCATGGTCTCTTCAGATTAGGATCAATGCTCTTTATTCCTCTTTGGTGAACAACACTGTTAATGAAACGGTCATATTTAACACTGTAGCAGCAGCAGTAAAAAAAAAATTAAAAAAATAAAAAATAAAAAAAACCTTGAGTGATCATGTTCTTTCTTCCTTTTTTTCTGTTCCAGTGGGGGTCATTGCCTCTTAGTGACGTTATTGCCTTGCTTGGTGAAATGATTAACAGCTCCCAACATCTATCAGAGAGCTGAAATTTAATTTTTTTATTATTGTATTAGTCCAAAATTTTAACACATCAGCAGATAGTTATTAATGTCAACAACTGAACACAAATAGTTATTAATAACCCCACCAAAAAAAAAGAACAGTAACTAATGTATAATATTATCCATCACTGTATGTAAAGAATGTAGTTTTTGATAAAAGTTTAAAAAAATTACAATAAATACGTAAAAATTACATATATTGTAAATTTCCTTTTTCTGCAATATAGCTATTTGTGCTATCTATTAGGTTGGTGCAAAAATAATGACGTAGTAATGTCGTTTTTTGACGTTAAAAATACGTCAAAAAACGACATTATTACGTCATAATTTTTGTACCAACCTAATAATAATAATAATAATAATAATTATAATTATTATTATTGTTGTTGTTGTTGTTGTTTAGTAATGCTTATTACCTAAACAATAATAATACTGAATAAATATTTTGAAAACATTTTAGTATATTTTATCACATCTCCCGAATAGCTGTTGCGATATGTAAATAAAGAGAAAGAAAATCCATCTTCTTTCACGTTACTCATGCATGTGGCGACATTGCCGAAATAAACGTCTTTATACTGAAAAACTATGACTTAAAAAAAAAATCTATTTTTAATATTATGCACGCTATATTAAAATTACTAATTAAGTGCAGTTTTAAAATATACATACAAGAGAGGATAAAATGAACTCTTTTGAGTCGGGATGTACACACTATTGGATGAGAGTATAATACGAATTTTGGTAACGGAGTGCGTAGTCATAGATAGTAATCCGTGTTCCTGACTTCTGCTCAGGTACGTTTGTATTTGTCCAACGCTCACAGCGGCAACTTTTGGTTTATAATACAGTTATTCTGAGAGGACGTCATTTGTAGTTTCTGGGACTGATTACATAATCTGGTGTGATAAAGAGCTGAACAAGGCCAGCATGCACAAACCCTCGTTAACGATGACTTGTGACTTTGTGCTCGTATAACCCTCGATCAGCTTCAGAATAGGTTAAATTATCCAATTTAATTCACAAGCCTTCGATTCAGAACAGTGCCACCCGCTGCGATCATATCCCCAGGCTGATATTATTATGACGTCATCTCCTTGACAAATCGACAATACTGTGGTGAGACCTACACATTTCAACCACTCAGCTACGCATCGCCGACAAATAATACCACATTAATCACAACTTATAATATCTGTTTTGAGTGTTTAAGATAAACTTAGAAATAAACTTTCGTAAAAAAAAGCCGCAGGATGCACATATGAGAGCCATACAATAGATTAACGGAAACTAAAATTAGTTCCAACGTAATTCTTTTCGAAAGATGGAAATTTACGTTTAGCTAAAGGAGATGAAATATCCCAAAATTAACCGAGAGAGCGGCAAATGCCACATTTCTCTTGGAATATTGGTAAATTAAAAATTCTTTATAGCATTCAGCTGGCAATAAATTTTAATTTAATTTCGAATTTCAATAGAGGCAACTTCCATAAGCAAAGGAAGTGAAAAGGTGCTATTAGATTGGTGCAAAAATAATGACGCAGTAATGTCGTTTTTTGACGTATTTTTAACGTCAAAAAATGACATTATTACGTCATTATTTTTGCGCCAACCTAATAATAATAATTATTATTATTATGTGAAAGGAAGAAAATGTTTAGAAGGTTTAATTAGAATGCATTGCCACATTTCTTTTATTAATTAAACGTTAAGTTAATATGTATCGAACTTTTTTATTATCATTTCACTCGAAGCAAGGAATTACAGCCAGTAGGATGCAAGAGGTTACTTAGTGTTAGAGAATATGAAAAAAAAAATACTATTAAGGAGAGGACAATAAAAGAATAAGAATTAAGAAGACGATTGGCATTGCGTTTAAATTTTTGCAGAGCGAAGTTGACTACGAAGCAAGAAGCCAGAAGAGAGTTCCACGTATGAGAAGTGCGATAGAAAAACTCTTAGCATAGAACTTACGATTACATCTATCTATTTCAATTGTAAAATGATGAAACCCTGTCGTCAATCTGGTACTGAAATTAAATTCTTAAAGTCTTGGTACCCTAAAGGAAAGTAATATTCATTTTGTTTTAATACAAAAATGTGACACAAGGCCAAACGGGTTTTAGGAGAATGCTGGTCTTCAATCTGTCTTTTCTTAAACTTAGCTAGCAAAGATTACTTACACAAATATACCATATTATTCCTTACAACAAAACAGAACATTCTTACCATTCTTCCCATAGCCATGATAATACCTCTAAGACTCTATATAGCCCTATCTAGTTCCCATATATACAATTTGTCTGTGGGGAGAATAAAATAACAATATTTAAAAATGAAACCCCAATGAATATTTTCAATGAATACAATTTATATCCAAGAAACTATACAAAATAGTGTTAGTAATAAAACCCCTACAATCCTTAAATTTGGCATAAAAAAATAGTTAACTAGAAATGGACGAAGTTAATGCGGAACTAGTTAATTAATTACGATCATTCGACTAATCACTCACTCAAACACTCATCCATCCAAACACAAAAACAAATATGAAATACATGCCTGGAAAACCAAAATCACACGACATCTATCAGAAAACTGACATCTTTGTCACGTAAAGTGCAAGGGGGGGATAATTAAACTGAAAAAAGTAGGAACAGACATAAAAGAGGCCAATGTGCATACATCTCTTAGCTAAGTTAACTTGATGGATGAAACTAAGTCTAAAAAACTAACCCAATCTAACCTATTTTGGTTGATGTTATTAATGCTCAATTAGGTTCAAAATATTTCGATGCCTAAACAGCATCAAAATGCCACTCTAAGTCAGCTACTTTTACTCGACACAGATATGCGCAAGACTCACCGACCTTTTACCGAATTCTGATGGAGGGAGTCGTCGACTTTCCATCCTAATCTAGTTTTTAAGCTGATGCTCAAATTAAAACATCAGTTGGTAAGAGGTAAACGTCTTCGTAGAATTTCTTCTGTCGAGTCGTCCATATCACGACTCTCATCACGCAGAGCAAGCAAAAGAACACACAGCCTTCCTACAAAATAGAACTCGCCACGAAGACAAAGATCTTTCCGCGCCGCAAGCAAACCATGATACCTTCAATAAACTTGCACAGGGACGATGACCCTGCAGTGGAATGTGTGATCCAGCGTCTCTACCGCCTTACCACAGTGAACATAATTCGGAGTTTTTTCGAAGGCAGGCGAACAAAGACGTTTGCCGACACAGAGGGCCTTTCATATCACTAGCTATGTGATTGATGCCTCATCATTTGTGAGGCATTTCAACCCGGGAACGAAGTTCCTACTTGAAAGACCGATCTCGCCTATCTGATCTTGAAAAGAACCCCTAACTAACAAATGATATAATGCCTTACGGGACAACGGAGAGGCCATCCGTCTCCCGAAATAGGTGCTTGAGAGAAATTCGACATTCACGATACAAGGAGGACTGGTCTCAGGGAAAATGTGGTCTTCTCCTCGCGCGAGTGAACACTCCTCAGTGATGGAAATTTCTTACGAGCGTCTTCCGTCCAGAATTCGCCTTCACGGTCCGATTGCTAACATTCGATCTAGCAACACGATCCAAACCGTATATTGACGAAGAACACCTTCAAAGCGTATATTGAAGCAGAACACCTTCAGAAAGGTGAAGATACCAGATCTCCCGAACTACATTGGGATCCTTGTCTCCCGACAAAAGGAGATCAAGATCCTAACTAAGTGCATTCGTATAGCATACAGGAATGGAAATACGTAATGTCTGTAAAGGAGAATTGGGTAAATATGCGAAAGACAAACTTCCGCCTCCTCATTTATGGTAAGATTCCTTCGGGATCACAGACAAACTGTGCAATCGATCTTCTCCCAAATTTTCGACAAATATTTTTCGAGTTAGAGATCAAGATTGAACCAGAAAATGAGCATCGTGACCAGCACGTCCGTCCCGAGGAAAAGCCCAAAAGGAGAAACTTCCTTTCTCGCGTCCAACTGCAAAACAACAGACTCCTCGTGGTTGATCTTGTCCCTTGTCACCGTCTCTTACCCTCTGATTTCATTGCCGACTTTGTCTATCTCGGGTTTGACCGACTCAAGAAATATAACATCTACAGCATAGGTAGAGTGCCTGGCTGAGGTAGCAGCACCAGGTAGGGAAATTCCGTTGTAAGGCTGGAGTCGTATTTAACTTGCAAAGGAAATGTTACAATGCAATAGCGTACAACAAAGGTGAAAGCAGATAACCTTAATAAATAGGGTGAGACAATACGAAAAGCTAAGATCGAACTCTATTCACCTCCATTAGCGCTCGGGGGATGCATACAGCGGTCAGATCCATATGCACAAGTACGACCCGAAACCGGCGGCAGAAATGACAGACTTCAGAAATTGATTGTTGAACCTATCGAATGTCTTGGATTAATCTAAAATGATTATCGCGATTTCACTGCTGCCTTATACTATGATACATCTTACCAAATTAATGTTGACCTGAACAATCCTGCTCTTCACAGCATATCTGTTCAATCAGACTGGTGAGGATAGACTGCAAATAGCTGGCTAAGAACTTGGCTAAAATCTTCAACTCTGTATTTAACGTCAAAGACCGAAAGTTACCTATCACATCCCCACCATTCAAGTCCTTGAGTAGCAAAATAATGCCACCCTTGGTGAAGCGTTGATATATAGAATACTACTTCATCCACTTGGTGAAAATAAGTTCCAATAAAAGAACAAGTACATTTCGTAAGGAAACCAACAAATTCCGGAGTTGTATCCCGGCCAACCAGCTTTAGAATTTCCCAGATTTCCAACTTTGTGATGGGACCCTCGCACTCAGCCGCTTCAACGAACTTGAAGCAGGGAATGTGGGCCAAATACCATCGAACTGACCAGTGCTCAGACCGGGATCCCTGGTGGACCAATCCTGAATGTAGTCACGAAAAGGCTCAAATATGCTCGCTTTTGTTGTCACGGTCCGCTTATCCGATAATGTGACGCATGCGACATTACTATACGTTTCCATCCGCCTCTGCAGGCAATTCAGCGGCCGTAATCGTCGCCTCAGAAGAACTCTTTTTAGTCTAACCCTAACTACCAAAGTTTGATTCTCCTTGATAAGCAAGGAAACCATCTCTACCCTAGCTAATGTTGCTTCTCCATTATCACGGAATTTGATTACCCGATCGACTTTTACCAAACATGCCGTTTGCACTGCTAATCTAACTCGATTGAGTCGCCGACTATAGTCAGCAGCAAACCAGCTAGTGGATTTTAAATTATCACACCGTTTATTTGCAACCGCAACCCCCGTCAATTCCAGCTATACCATTCGTAGTAGCTGTTCCGAGAATCTTGTTCACCAAATAGTGTTGCGTTCAATTTCCAGTAACCAGCTATCCGAAGCTGGACAAGCCTGTGATCCTCATATATTATCGAATGAAAACTTGGACAACCTAAGAGCTCTACGTCGACTTGCTTAACTATGAATCGGTTGAGATTGCTAGTATGCTCCATCGAATCCAAGCTTCTATTATTTCAAGTCCACACTATATTCCGTGGGTGCTCATTTCGATTCTTCTAGACAAGATTAAACTTTCAATAAAATGCCGAAATAGCTTCATATCTGGTTTGTTAATCCCTGATCTTTCCGCTATACGATCTATGCCGGGGTCAAGGACGGCATTCCAATCTACCGCTAAAACTTCCCGAAGAGACGTCGTCAAAAAATGGCTCGATCTGCCGGAACAAATCAGACCGTGCTGCATGGTCATTAGGCGCATAAACGCCAATGAAACGAAGAGACTTAACGTTTATAGTAACATCCAGCACGCAAAGCCTGCCCGCCCGCCCCCCGGATCTGCAAAGACAAGAGCACACTCCACATCCAAAGATTTGGTCACCAGCCAGAAAACACTTCTCGACCGTCCATCAAAACATGCTGAACAGAGGATAAACCTCTTAGAAAGAATGTATTCATGGTCGCGATATGAAAACCGGATTTCCTGTACACAACATACAGTCACCCCAAAACACTGAAGATCGCGAACGACCCTTGCATAGCGAGCCTTCGACCTCAGGACCTGGGCATTTATATCAGCCAACTAGAATGCTGCGATCAGTTCGATTAGGATTGATGATCTAAATTGAACATGGCCCGTGTAAGGACACTGACGGTCTGTTCCACTGAGCCCTCGCTCATCTCACTCTTGATGCTACTATCATGAGAGAGGCCTCCAGTCTTCCCGGAAAAAGTGAATTTTAAAGCTCTATTCAAGGAGGGGTGAACGAAAAAGGGATAACCTCCTAAAAAAAATAATGATTTAGACTTTGAAAGTTTTTTCATCTAAGAAAGCCGAAGATGGATAATGTCAAATGTAGCATTCGCTTCTTCTATCATTGCCCATATATCGATCACTCTGGCCTGATCTTACCGCAGTCAGAATAATTTTTTCTTTGACCCGAACAAGTTTTTTTTTTTAATCGGCCGAAGATTGTCGGTCATTTTTTATCATTTTTTAAGTTTCCTATTTTTTATATTGTTGTATCGTCGAGGTGAGTTATAATCAGAGAAGAACAAGTGTTTAATATATTTATTTAGCACCAGTATCTGGTGCTAACGGATACATACAAGAACGAAGAACAATAAGTTACAAAACAATTAGAAATATAACTTACCAGTAATAGAGGAGGCTCAAATGATGTATAGCCAAACGAAGTAAGATCACTCCGAATATTAATCAGCTTGGTATCAAATTGTTAATCAACTGTTTTAGTCCTTAATTGTAGACTATTTAATGCTATGAGTCAGGCCATCTTGTAGAGTGATGAAGGGGAGCTATCTACTCTACAACATATAAACATAAGGATCGTAAAAAATGTTCTTTCTGTCTGCACAAGCTGGGCTGGTGGAATTTTATAAATACAGCTTCCAAAACTTTTTAAAGGGTTCAGTTCGACATTCCAACCACCTGAAGAAGGCCGGAGCGTACAACGGCCGAAAATATATGTTTTCGTTTGTCTCATTTTTCATTTTTGTGTATTTATTTAAGATAATTTTTGGAATTAATTTATTTTTATTATTATACTTTTCATTTTTCGTGTTAACCGTTATTTTACAGTCTTATCTGCTCCAATTGCCTCATAACGTAAACCGTTTACCTTTTCATTACTTTTCATTTTTCGTTAAAGAATGCAATTCTCATTATTTACATTATTCGGACTATTGTCCTCATATTTGTCGTCATATTTATCCCCATGTTTCGGCCGTTGTACGCTCCGGCCTTCTTCAGGTGGTTGGAATGTCGAACTGAACTTTTGTTTAATTGGTAAGACTTGTTATTTTTTTTATGCAAGTTAGATATTAGGTTGGTGCAAAAATAATGACGTAATAATGTCGTTTTTTGACGACGTCAAAAAAAACGATATTATTACGTCATTATTTTTGTACCAACCTAATATATTAAAAAAAAAAAAGATTTGACGTGTAAAATTAGTTTACCTTAAAAATATGCACAAACTAAAAAAACAGATTCCTTCTACAAACAGAAGGAACATAATATATTTAACAATGTAGGAACGAGAACAAAAAGTCAGATGATAAACTTTTGGTGTTTAAACTAACACGTTTGGTGTTTTTTTTTTACTAAAGTGAACAAATTAAATCAATCGACACAATTGAATAAAACAAGGTAAAAAGGTTTTTTAAAATTATAATTGCAAAGTAAAACAAATTATGAAAACAAAATACCACTAAAGGAAAATTAAAAGTGACACGTGTAAAAAATAACGTCTTACCAACTTAACTAAATAGCCTACGTAAACGAAAAGAAAATAACAAGTCTTACCAATTAAACAAAAATGGCCGATGTAACACGAAAAAAAAAACAAAAACAGATTAAACAATAAAAAAACAAATAGAAAAGAAAAGTTAAACTATAAACTAAGATAAAAGCCTTTCGTCTGGGCATGGATTAAAGGTAAAGAAAAAAAAATACTTAGGACACCAAAAACAATGAACGAAGTAACAGACAGAAAATTAAACCACAAAGATACGAGAAAAAATAAAATGAAATTAATGTCGGGCGCGGATTAAAAATTAAAAATAAAAAAACAACTGAAAATTCAATATAATTTATACGGAAAGTGAATCAAAGCAGCTCGGACTGAGGAATCGGAGAGCCGTGTTCTAATTCCAGTCGAATCCATTACATTCACTTTGTCTTTTCTACAAATATTTTCATGACAACTGTCCTGACAAGCTATTTTCACTTGTGTCCCGACTGGATGATTTTAAGCGTGCTACTAGGTTAGAATCTCAATTACACTTTTTACTGTCGAAAGAGTTAAATGTAACCGACAACTTATTCTCTCGCACGTCCCGACAATGGAACTCCCTTCCTCTTACTTGATTCCCTCAGGACTGTAATCTTCAAAAATTTAAATGTAATATGAATCGACAATGAAATGCCTATATATATATATATATATATATATATATATATATATATATATATATATATGCACATTCACTTGCGTGCTAATACTCTTGTGAAAGGTATGAATCCTCTTCTTCTCCCCCTTCAGCTATGGGTAAATAGCTGGGCAAACCAGGTTTTATAGCGTTGGATGGAAACTTGTTTACCGCAGAAAGAAATGGCTAACCTACTGCGAGAAAAAAATTTCTACCTCGTCAGTCATATATCGAAAGATACATGATCACCGAAGCGTTTATCATGTATGGCACATAACTGAATGATGGTTTATATCTATTGATATATCATCAACTTGAATCTTCTTATTCTTCACCCTCCTCAGCTATGAGAAAATAGCAGGACAGACCGAGTTCTATAGCCTCTACCGAAGAAAGAAATGGCTACCTACTGCGGGGAAAAATCTGCCTTGTCAGTCATGTATCGAAAGATACATGATCGCTTAAGGGTATATCACACATGGAACATAACTCAGTCTAGTGAAAAATTGGTGTAAAAAATAAACAAACTTAGAATCGGCGGAGAATGAAAAGTGAAAAAGAAAATTTCAACTGTTAACAAAAGTCAGCTAAAAGCGTAAGAAAACTTATTAAAGAATAAATTTTTAAAGATTAAATTTAAAGTAAAATTAACAATTCTTCAAACACAAAAATACAAAGTTCCAAACGGTAGAGCGATAAAATCGCGTCTGGCGCGTGGCGAGAATTGAACGGGTCAGAAAATACACACAATCCAACTACGAAAAAAAAAACATAAGAAAAAACTTCATTAGAACAATTACCATGGAATTATTTGTAGATAAGACACAGGGAAGCTACTTTACGTCAGTGGGAAAAGGACTTGTGGTGATCACTTACATGTGTCTTCTTCCTTACTGGAATGCGAGTACGTTTTTGTACGACAGGATTCTGTTTGAAAGCCACTGACACCACATTATGCGGGTCCATTTCGTGTCCTTGCCCGGACCAATAAATATTATACTCTACAGACTAAACACGGCCGATCGACTTTCTCTATCGATCGCCTAAAACCTGCATATATTGAACGCGATGGATCAACCAATCAACCCCGACGTACCTACTACATTTGGTAACCCCGACGTACCTACAGCATTTGATAACCCCGACGTAGAAACTAATTTCTGTACAGCATTAGTAACTATAAAATCCCTCTCGCTGTTAGCCAACAGCCAGT
Source organism: Acanthosepion lycidas (assembly GCA_963932145.1). Taxonomy (NCBI): domain Eukaryota; kingdom Metazoa; phylum Mollusca; class Cephalopoda; order Sepiida; family Sepiidae; genus Acanthosepion; species Acanthosepion lycidas. The sequence continues at coordinate 43,182,784 of OZ010590.1, read as the reverse complement.
ATCAGTTAAATTCTTGTGGAATACAGCACGGCGCATATTCTTGTGACATTTTAATTCTTAATTATTACTCATTCGAGTAATCATACTAATTCCTATTGATATCACATGAACATTACATCTTTCTACACTGGTAACACACTGTGGAATTATTCTTTATTTAGCTAAGTCTTCAATTGAACTTGTAGTTAAATAACATTCAACATTGTACTCAACATTAATTAGCTAAACTTACCCTTTTTATTACGGAAAAAGGGAAGCAACTTTCTTTATACTATTGTTGATTTTTGTATATCATTGTTAATACAATATTTTATTAATGTTCACTGAGCTTGATTATTTTTCTCTCGTGTTTGTTGTACATGATTCATGTGGGGTGTTGTTTTACAAGAACACAGCTTTCCTTCTTGATTATATTCACGGTGGCCCTAGCCAACAATCCTTACAGTACCACTACAGACTCAAGTACAGATGTCAGGACCAATAATATTTGGATTTTATCAAGAATCTCTAAATATATAGCAGCAGAACTAGCCCAGACATGACAGCAATATTCAAAGCACGGACAAATGGTATATTTACAAATATATGACATATTCTGTGTAAAAAAAAAAAAAAAATTGCTACGTCATGCTATCTATCTATCTATCTATCTATCTATCTATCTATTTAATTCATTTTGAATCTGTCTCTTCACGCTAATTCATATATTCATATTATCCATGCGTACATATTAATAATTATTATTTAATTTGTTTGTAACGGAATTTTGTGCCCGTGTTTATCAACTAACGTGATTAAAATCTAGTATTCAATCAGAAATCCCTAATAAAATTTGATATTCGGTCCATTTTCCCATTTTTTCAGCAAGTCACCCTATTGCCTGTTGATGGTTCCATGATAAGGCGTGGTTACTTTATATGACATGCGGTGTGTCTAGTGGGCCGCCAACACAAATGATTAACGTGTGACCGCTCCGTTGCACAGCCAAGTGAACATATCCACTCACTTCATGGGCGCTATACACACACACACACACACACATATATATATATATATATATATATATATATATATATATATATATATGTCTTATTACAGTATCTTCGAGTCTGAATTGTCCAGAATTGTGTTGAAGGGTCTTTTTCAGACTTTCGATGAATGGTGTTATCGTCATGTTCAAACGAGAAAATCCCAATCGAGGATTCGTAGGTCGGGATGAAGGGAAATATTCGAAAAAAAAAAAAAAATTCTACATCGGCAATCTGTAAACAGTTTTTGAGAGGGCACTGTTAGACAGCGCCCTGTAGAGGTCTTCCAACCAATTGACAAGACGGGTCGATTCGCTTTGGCCCACAATTGAGGCTCCTAAGCGTTTCTAAACGCTCACATCTTGGTTGTTGGTATATCAGTATATACACTGCGGGCCAAATTATTATCGAGATAACTTTTTTTCTAATATTTAAAAAATTGTCCAATCAATTCACTCAATATTTTCACACAATATAGGCAACACTAACCTGCGCTATCACTAAAATGGTACGGATCTGCGCAACGTAAACAAACTGGCGCCATATTGGTTATCAACACGGAGATTTGAGCGTGCCAAATTATTAGAAAAAATTAGTAAATTTCCAGAATTGAGCAAACAAAACGTTTATTAATGTTGCACATGAATGTTTATGATCAAAAGAAGCTAATAAATAAGATAATCAAACAAATAATAACAGATACAAACAAAGACACAGTTTTAAACAAATTAATAGGGAATGTGCTTTCCCTGTTTTGAAATTATTTGAAAAAGTTAACGATCCATAGAATTTGTTTATTGTAGGATGTCATCTGCTGTAATTCCGGGAAATATGTCAAGAATAGCTTCCCACAAGCCAGCGTTGCTCCTGAATTGTCCGGTGGCGTACAGTCTTCGCTTTATGATGCTCCAAAGGTTTTCGATTGGGTTCAAATCCGGAGAATTTGCTGGCCACTTCATTCTTCGAGGTCCATCGAAGCCTAATTGTTTCAAATATTTAGTAGTCTTGTGAGCATGTGAAGGAACATTATCTTGCATAAAAACAATGGCCCTTCTGAAGGCAACTCTTTGCCTTTTCATCCACGGTTCAAGATGCTCCTTCATAAACGCTATGTATGCATCAGCAGTTATTTTGATGCCATCTGGTACTCACCATGGGCCCACTAATGTTTTTTCCAATAATACCACCCCAGATTATTATGTCTACACCACCTTGTTGGCGTCTCAAACGCTGATGACGACTCTGTCCGTTCCTTATCCAGCCTTTGCACCATTTATCTGGCCCATCAAGTGTTGCTCGAGTTTCGTCTGTGAACAAAACTTTAGAGAAGTCAATCTTCATATTGTCCTCGGCCCATTTCAATCGATTTTGAATGAGATTTCTCTTCAACGGAGGCTTCGATACAGGTTTGATTGTTGTTGCTATTTCCGTCAGATACCGACACCGAGTACTTTTAGACACAGTAGGATCCCCAGTGCGACTGAAAAGCTCTTGACTGGTAAGTCCAGGGTTCTTCGTGGCCTCTCGCTTAAGTCGTGATATGAGACGACGTGAAATAACCCTCGGCTTGCCTTTATCTGCCCTTTTGCGTACTTGTGTAGGGTCGGCGTTGAACTTTTTCACTGTTTGATGACATCTCCCTATCATTTTAGAAATTTCTAGGGTAGATCTACCTTTTGAGAGTTCTGAGGTGATAGTTTTCTTTTCATCATCACTTAAACGGCTTTTAAGGCCCACTTTTCACTAAATTGCACAAGACACTTTTCTTATAATTTAGCACGCTCAAATCACCGTGTTGATAACAAATATGGCGCCGGTTCGTTTACATTGCGCAGATCAGTAGAAGAATTTCAGTGCTTGCGCAGGTCCGTGTTGCCAACATTGTGTGAAAATTTTGTGTGAATTAATTGAACTGATTTTGAAATATTAGAAAAAAATGTTAATAATAATTTGGCACGCAGTGTATATTCCATCAGTTATCCATTCTGTTTCAGGCCAATGGTTGATGATCGACTGTTGCGGACATTATTTCATAAACTGAGGTAACAAGATCAATTTAGATAAAAAGGCTTGGAACGATCTCAGGATAAAAAATATTTCATTGCAATTACATTATCATTGTCCTTAACCAAAGTAAGTGTCCATCAGCTAAAACGGAATTTATCAACTTTATACCAGCTTAGAATATCCATTACTAGTGCCAGATTTTGATAAAGAAGTGACCTAGATAACAAGTATGGATCACTCATTACACCCGAGGAAGTTTTCACCATGCATGGATCCCAAGGAAAGAAGGGGAACCTTAAAGAGACATGATTGTTCAAGCATACATTATGCATAGTAACTGAGGAAGGGTGCATCATGCATGGCCCCCGAAGAAAGAAGAGGTATCTTAAAGAGACAGAACTGTTCAAGAATGCATCATGCATGACACCTGAGTAAAAAAGGCGAATTGTAAATAGACATGAATAGGAGACATGGAATAATCACAGGTTAAATAATAGTTCTAATTTCCATTTATAATACGCACCATTTTATTTCCTGAGTTTATTTGAAAACAAATAAATAATTACATATATATCGAAAGAATATGATAATTTTTCGGTTGTTTTGTTCCCGAACTGTTTCTTTCCGTGACATTAACGTCACCATGTTTTGCGCATATATGTTTCTAACCCTATTCAAGGCCACATTATAGCCTGTTGGGATTGTGTCCACTCATTCACCTCTCTTTTTTGCATATATTATTCTATTATACGAGGTCCGTCTGAAAGGTAACTGGACTGGTGTCACTAAAAATTTATTTAAATCCCAGTCAATAAACTACCTGGTTTCTCCTTCAAACTTACCCGCTACAGTCTAATACACTTTTGCAATCTTCTCTGCCACGCTTCTCTGCACTGCTGGAAAGATTCTTTTGGGGTGCCATTCATCACCGTCGTTACGTGGCTCTTGATGGTCTCTGTGTCTTCAAATCAGGTTCCCTTGAGTTAGGGCAGAAGAACGTCACGCGGAGAAAGATCGGGTGAATAGGGAGAATGTTTCAATACTGTAATGTCTTTCCGGCCAGGAACTACCGCATTCGCAGCGCTTCGTGAGCGGGTGAATGCTCGGGGTGAGGCAGTCACGATTTGTACAGCCACAATTCCCGTCTTTCCTCGCGCACTGAGCTAAGCAAACGTCGTAGAATGTCTTTGTAGACTTCCTGATTAACGTCTGGCCCTGCGAAAAGAATTCACTGTAGACAATACTCATAGCTCACACAGCAAAACCCAGTACCGTTACTTATTTTTACAGTATTTGTATATCAGTTCTTAGATTACCAAAACTGTTGAGTTTTCATTATCTTAATAATGTTTTAAGGTCATTATCTGGAGGGCAAAAAGACGTGATCTGTATGACCTAATGACGCGCAAATCAGGATTGGGTACAAGTCCAGTTTTCCAACACTGATCAAGGATAGAAATTCTCACCTCTAACAATTACAACTGTAGACTTCACGTGTCCCACGAACAATTAGATACATAAGCGAACCACATGTACGGTGGCCAATCCAGTAGTGTTTGGGAGAAGCTTTACCTCGTCAAGCTGGCGTTATCTTCAAAGTTTTCCTTTTTCTAGATTGGTTGTCATCACAAGGTTACAGAGCTCAATCTGCCCTGAAATTTAAATTGTATTTCAAGGAAGATGAATGTGTGTATTTTCCAAGGGTATTAGTACAAAACGAGTGAAACAGAATTAAAATCAGCACCCTGAAACCATCTTTCCACACCGATAACTATCTGCATCTCATGTAGACTTCAAAGATATGCATTTTTACAGTAACATTCAATATTAAATGCTCGAGGAGCACTCGAGGTAAAGGGTTACGTTAAGAGGCAATTTAAGCAGATAAGATTGGAAAATAACGGTTAACCCTAGCCTTGAATAGATTAAGACTGTAGTGATCGGGGAAACGTCCTCTTGGGTGTTGGTTTCGTGGCAAGAAGCTGTTCGAGTGGAACTTACTTCTCACCGATTGAATACGGAGAAAATGTAGATAGTTTTCTACTAAGTGACATTATGTGAAGGTTCGAATTGGCGGGACCAGGGAATGTAGCTTATCCGAACACTTACCGTTGAATTAGCGATAGGGCAGCCAAAGGCTCGTCACATCCTGCTTACGGAAGATTGGAAGAGAGATCAGTTGCCAGTCTCCGACTATCAACTCTCTTAGAGGTCCGTCCGTATATAGTCGTATAATCGGCGTAGATGATTACAAATGATCGGAGTATATTCTTAGGCAGATCATTGATGAAAATCAAAAAAGAGGGTTGGTTTGATAAGTGACTTCCTGCGCTGATCGGTAGGGCTAGGGAGGTCTGGCATTTAATAACTACTTTCAGAGACCTCAGAGATTTCAACTTAAATTTCAACAGGTCCTATTTATTACAGCATTTTTTACATCTTGGTTCTTTTGAAAATACCTTTTTTTTTCTGTTTTACAGTATATTCTATTTTATTATCATTATTATTATTATTATTATTTCAAGGGTGATATGGCCCCTGCCACATAAACTATCAACTGTATACAAACGCTTTCTACGATCAATGATTAAAAATGGCTTTGAGCGAGTGAATGATCAATGATTAAAAATGGCTTTGAAGCGAGTGAAAAATCTTTAAATAACATGGAGGCAAAGCTCCAAGTCTTGGGATATTCAAGGTTTTCTGCATGGAATTAGAAAGCGGTATCAAGGTCTTCTATTTAATGCTTTATACGAAACTGGGTTTTGTACAGAGCTGTTATGATGTTTGAAGAAACTGACATTTTCCTTTGAGTAACAATTTAGCAGAAACATCCGAAATCCACAAATTCATTATTGTCTCTTTGTCGGATAAATTCAACTATTTGAATGAATTGAACCTCAAAATATAAGGATTTGACGCAAACGGATTTCAGTGTCTTGATAGGGTTGCAGCTTCTAAGGCTTCCAAGGAACAGACCTCATTCTGGAAGCGCTGAAATGAACAAGAAAAACTTTCTTCATTTGCTTATAGAAAGGGTCAGAGAACAGTGAAAATCAATCCGTCGTTGAAAGAATGAGTTGCTAAACATTTGTTGGCGACCCAGACTCCTTTGAAGAATTGTATATCAAAAGAAACTATTGAAGACTGGATCCGGCAACAATTATTATCGAACATGGTCAATGCCAAAATAAATAGGAAAAAAGGAAAACGGTAAAATTCTTTCCAATCATATTCTTTGAGAGATAATGGCTAAAACAGCTAAGTGCATATTTCAGCTCGAAAAGACAGAGCGAGAATCAATAATTCCGCTTCCTACAGCTTATCTCTGTGAAAATGGATTTTCTGCAATGTTGCATACAAAAAAAAAAAAAAATGACGAGAAAGAAAATAGAATCGAACCTCGTTCATGATATAAGATTGAAGTTCGCAGGCGTTAAAAAAGGATTGATAATTTAATGAAAAAGTTCAGCTGCCTCGCTCTCATTCTAAGTATCAGATTCTTAATAGTTAATAACACGAACTTAGTCATATGATGTGCCCTCTCTGTTGTTGGCAGTCCCCGAGAGATCCACAACTTTGTCTCTTGCGGGTAAGCAATACGTAAAATCTGAAGTCTTTTTAAGCTAACTGGTAATCTCATAGATGAAGAAGCAACTCAAAGCATCAGAGATGTGGTTCTACAGAAGGATACTGAGAATACCATGGGCGGAACATGTGAGCAAGGACGAGGATTTGGGGAGAAGGAACTGTGGAAACGTATTCTTAACATCAGGAAGAGGCTATTGAAATTTCTGGGACACGTAATGAGGAAGATGGTCTAGGAAAATCTGATATTCACAGGACGGGTAGAGGGAAAGAGTAAAAGGAGAAAGCAACGCATGTTATACTTGTTGGACTTGAGAAAATGGATGGCAGAACAGGTTTTGGGAGCAATAGCAGAAAGACAAAGAGCTACAAGGGGCAGAAGGATGGACATGATCGCTTACGTCTTAAAGGGATACGGCACATAAAAAAGGTCTACTCCTAAAAACACGGAATAAAAGTTGAAGTTATATTTTTTGTACATTGACATCCATTGCTCTTTATGTTCGCCTTTTACCTAGTTGGTAATTTTTCGCGGTTCTCAATGGCATACGTATTACGGGTGATGTAATAGATTTCTGCTCGGAATGAAAAACTGGAGAGCCGAGTTCGAATTCCAGTCGTTTTCGTTATATTAACTTAAACTCAAATTGTATTGTTTTGTTTTGTTTTACGGCATATCAACCTAAATAGGTCATTTAATGCTGACAACTTTTTTTTTTCCTGGTAATATTATTTAAAAAAAAATATTGCTGGTAATATTTTTTTTCAAAAACGGATTGCTGGCAATAGTTTTTTTTTTTTTCAAAAATTTATTTCTGGCAATAATATTTTACAAAGTATTTCTGATGTTAAAACCTATTTTTACACTTTCATAATGTTTTTTACCTCAGTTTCGGGGTTAACTATTTGCCCATAGCTGGGACCCTAACAGGTGCTAACACCCCGGGTCAGGGTGAACCTGTGAACACCAGCAATTAAGAGGTAGTTCGAGGCTCCTCAAAACCTCCTGGTCAGAAGACTTGTTGTTGGATGTAGTTTATAGTCTCATCCAGGACGGCAAATAGTCTTGGGAAAGGTATGAATCCATTTCTCGAGCCATGGGCTTAAAAGTAGGAATTGGCTCTGTGAAAACCATTGTTATTCTCAAAGTCTTCTTAATGGAATATTCATTTACAAAAAACAAAACAAAAAAAAAACATTATTCTTACAAGTAGAAATGTCACAGCTTTAAATAATCCACGAGTTTTGATAAACATTAAAGAAAGAATCAATCAATCCGTTTAAAAAATATCAATAACGTAACCAATGTCTAAAATATGTCACTGGTAAATAATAACAAAGTATAGCTAACTCTTTGAAAATTCACGGGTCAATGTTACATGATTTTTATATTAAGGAAATTACGTACATTCTAAAATGAGGGGAAATTTTCCGATTCTCGCAAATGTAGTAGCTTTAGCAGAGACTAAAAAATGTTAATCTGCAAATATTATTCACCTCCCCACTCAAATTTCTTCCCTATGTTTTACTTGCTGACCAGTCTATTTAAGTAGTGCCAAATCTGACACAATACCATGATTTCACATCGAAATGTCTTGAACAAAAGGATCTCAATTTGAGTCTGTCATTTCTTCGGTAAAAGTTGTTTGAAGTTTTCATGTCGACTCCTATCCAAAATGGCGAGTGTATGCTGGTTGCTCTATATCTGAGGAATTAGGAACACATAGATGCATTAGTTTTATGCTCAGTAGAACGAATGTGTGCTGCTGTTTTCATGTGTGTGTGTGTGTGTGTGTATGGGCGCGCGCATGCGTTTATGTTTATCTCTTATTTCGTATATTGAAAAGCGTATGTGTCTTGTGAGTGATGGGAAAGGAAGTCGGTGAGAGCCTTAATAACATAAGTAAGAAAATTAGTTTATCCGACTTTCTTCTATCTTACTTAAAAAAAAAAAATACAATAAAACTGCAACAATGGCGACCAAAACTTCGTAAGTAAAAGAAAAGAAAAAGAAAAGCAACGGGGTAGCAAAAAGAAGCGTCAACTTGATTATTTAATGCATCTCAAATTAGATAAGACTTTTGATCATGACACTCAGAAAATCCAAACGGCAACACATCTAACCAAAGAGAAAGTGAATCAAGAAGAAAGAAAGAGAAGGACAAAATAAGGAGAGAAAAAAAACGAAAGGAAGAGGAAGAAGAAAGACAGAGAAACAAAAGCTAAAGTGGAAGGAGTAAAGAGAAGTAGAGAAAGTTAAAGAAGAGACAGAAAGAAAGAAAGAAAGAAAGAAAGAAAGAAAGAAAGAAAGAAAAGAAAAGAAAATGAAGTGAAAGAGAAAAAGAATCAGGATGCCGGAAGGAAGATAATGAGAAAGAATGCGGTGAGACAAGAACGATGAGTAGGAGACAGACATAAATGCAAGAACAAAAGGAAGAGTAAAGAAATAGAGAGAAAGAAAGAGAGAGAGAGAAAGGGAGAGAGAAAAAGAGAGAGAGAGAGAGAGAGAAAGAGAGAAAGAGAGAAAGAGAGAGAGAAAGAGAAAGAGAGAGAGAGTCTTGGTGAGAAACGAATGAATAGAATCAGAAAAGGGAGAAGGAAAAGAAAGATGGTGCGAAGAGGATGATGAGATGGGGAAAGAAATAACATGGACAAAAGAGAGAAGAAATGAAAAGTGAAAAAAAAAAAAAAGGTTGGTGAAAAATGAATGAATGGAAGTAGTGTTGGAGAAAGAAGAGGGAATGAGAAAAGAAAGACGGTGAGAAGAAAACAAATAAAAAGGCGGGAGAAATAAAAAAGGAGAGCAAAAGGAAAAGAAAGAAAGACGAAATGGAGAGAAACAGTAAAAACGAATGAAAGGAATGATCAAAAGGGAATTAATATGGCGAGAAATAAAACGAGATAAGAGAAAAGAAAGAAAAAACAGAGAAAAAGGGCGACGAAAAAAAAACTAGAGAATCAAAAGTGAGGAATGAGGAGAGAAATAAAATTTGGTGAGAAATGAGTAAATAGAAGCAGAGAGTGAAAAGTAAAGGGGAGAATGAAAAGAAAGGCAGAGAAATGAATGAAGTTGAGAAAAAGAGAGAAAAAGCGAAATAGAAAAAGGCAGTGAGAAAGGAATGAAGCAGAGACGATGAAGGAGAAGACGGAGAAAGGAATGGGCGTGAAAGAAAGAAAGAAAGAAAGAAAGAAAGAAAGAAAGAAAGAAAGGCAGAAAGAAAGGCGATGAGAAATCAATGAATAGAAAAAGTGAGGAAAAGATAGACAAGCAAAGTTTAGGAGAAAGCAATGAAGATAGAACAGAGAGGAGGAATGGAGAGAGATAAATAAATGTGATGAGAAAGGAATGATGAGATGAAGAGATAGATAGGTAGATAGAGAGAGAGAGTGAGAGAGAGAGAGGTGAAGAGATAGATAGGTAGATAGAGAGAGAGAGAGAGGTGAAGAGATAGATAGGTAGATAGGTAGAGAGGGAGAGAGACAGAGAGGTGAAGAGATAGAGAGAGTAATAAATGTTCTGAGGAATGAATGGAGAAACAGAAAGAAGGAAGGATGTCAGTGAGAATGCAACAAAAAAAAAACACATGACAGAAGAAAATAGAAGAATAAAGATAAATTATGAAAGAAAGAAATTAAAAGAAATATAGCAGTGAATGTCTTTGAAAGAGAAAGAAAAAAAATGAAGGTGGAAATAAAGGGAATGAAAAAAAGAAGCCACGTGAAAGGGAGAGAACGAGAAAGGGAGAGAACGAGAAAGAAACGTACATGAAGATAAGCAGATAAAGAAAAAAGAAAAAAAAAAGAAAAGAAAAAGAAATGTGCAGGTAATTCACTGAAGAGAAGCAGGGAGTTAGAAGGGTGATTGAAAGAGAGGAAGACGAAGAGAAAAGGAATGAAGACTGGAAGAAAAAGGAAATAAAGTACAAAGAGAAAAAAAAACTTAAAATGAATAGAAAGAAAGAAAGAAAGAAAGAATGAATGAATGGACGGGATTGAGCCTTGAAGGATATCAAGAAAAACGAATAGAAAAACGGAAGGAGAAAGAAAAATATTGAAGGCGGAGACAAACTGAGAAATATAAGTGTGAAAGAAGACAGTGCAGGTAAAATGAAAGAAAGTAAAGAAAATGAATAAGAGAAAATGAGAGTGAGAAAGAAAGAGAGAAAGAAAGAAAAAAGAAAGAAAGAAAGAAAGCTAGAAAAAAGAATAAAAAGGACTAAATGAAGAAAGAAAGTAAGAAAGAACCGAAAGAAAGAAGGAAACGAAAGAAAGAAAAAAAGAAAGAAACGAACGAAAGAAATGAATGGAAGAAAGAGACGAAAGAAAGACAAAAAGAAAAGAGAAACGAATGAAAGATAAACGAACGAACGAAAGAAAGAAACAAAAGAAAGACAGAAACGAAAGCAAGAAAGAAACGAAAGAAATAAAGAAAAGAAAGAAAGAAAAAAGAGAAAGAAATGAAAGAAAGACAGAAACTAAAGAAAGAAACGAAAGAAAGAAAGAAACCAAAGAAAGAAAGAAAGAAAGAAAGAAACACATAAACGAACGAAAGAAAGAAACGAAAAAAAAAAAACGAAAGGAAGAGAGAAACAAAAGAAAGACAGAAACGAAAGAAACAAAGAAAAGAAAGAAAGAAAGAAAAAGAGAAAGAAATGAAAGAAAGAAAGAAACGAAAGAAAGAAAGACAGAAACCAAAGTAAGAAAAAAAGGAAAGAGAAACGAATGAAAATTATAACCGAACGAAAGACAGAAACGAAAGCAAGAAAGAAACGAAAGAAATAAAGAAAAGAAAGAAAGAAAGAAAGAAAAAGAGAAAGAAATAGAATAAAGACAGGAACTAAAGAAAGAAACGAAAGAAAGAAAGAAAGAGAGAAACCAAAGAAAGAAAGAAAAAAAGAAAGCAATAAAGAAAGAAAGAAAGAAAGAAACACATAAACGAACGAAAGAATGAAACGAAAAAAAAAACGAAAGTAAGACAGAAACAAAAGAAAGACACAAACGAAAGAAATAAAGAAACGAAAAAAAAAAGCAACAGGAAGACAGAAAAGAAAGAAAGAAAGAAACGAAAGCAAGAAAGAAACGAAAGAAATAAAGAAAAGAAAGAAAGAAAAAAAGAAAGAAAAAAAGAAAGAAAAAGAGAAACAAATGAAAGAAAGACAGAAACGAAAGAAAGAAAGACAGAAACCAAAGAAAAAAAAGAAACAAAGAAACAAAGAAACGAAAGAAAGAAACGAAAGAAAGAAAGACAGAAACCAAATAAAGAAAGAAAGAAATAAACACATAAACGAACGAGAAAAAAAAAACGAAAGGAAGACAGAAACGAAAGCAAGAAAGAAACGAAATAAATAAAGAAAAGAAAGGAAGACAGAACCGAAACGAAAGAAAGACAGAAACGAAAAAAGAAAGAAAGAAAGAAACGTTAGAAAGAAAATATATGGCTATGAAGGCTGAATGAAAAGAAAAAAAAGAAAATAATAGTTAAACAATTCTGACGAGAAAGAAAATAAGAAAGAAAGAAATAGAGAAAAGGAAAAAAAGAAAGAATTTATGAAAGTAAGAAAGAAAGAACGAGTGAATGAAAATATATGGACATGGAGGTTGAAAGAGAATATAAAAATAAAACTATATGCGAAATAAATAAATAAATCTTACTTTTTATTTGAAACAAGAAATATAACAATGAAAATTTACTCTGAAAACGTAACATTTAAAATACCAAAAACAAAAAACAAAAAAACAAAAAAAAGACAGAGCAAACTTAGCAAAGATAACAACAACAACTTGAATAAAATGAAAGTCGGATTATCATGTTAATTCTTCTTTTATTTTGTATTCTATTTTTTTTTTTGTATCTTCTTCCTTTACTCTTCAAGTTGCTGTTATTTTTATTCTTTTATTCTTTCGATTATATTTTTTTCCTTCATTCAAACCCACCTTCCATTACATACCGTGTTGCTGATTCTTTTGTCTACAGACAGAATTCGTTAGAAATAAGAAAGGATTTAAATAAAAAAAAAACAAAAGGCAAAAACATTAAATTCGAAAATTCAGAAAAAATTGGAAAGTTATATTTTTAACTCGAAACTACAGAGTTGCTAAATTAGATTACGCTTACAACACACACACACACACACACATACACATACATATATATATATATATATATATATATATATATATATATATACACACATACGGTAATATATATATATATATATATATATATATATATATACACATACGGTAATATATATATATATATATATATATATACACACACACATACGGTAATATATATATATATATATATATATATATATATACATACGGTAATATATATATATATATATATATATATATATATATATATATATATATATACACATACGGTAATATATATATATATATATATATATATATATATATATATATATATACACATACGGTAATATATATATATATATATATATATATATATATATATACACATACGGTAATATATATATATATATATATATATATATATATATATACACACATACGGTAATATATATATATATATATATATATATATATATATATATACACATACGGTAATATATATATATATATATATATATATATATATATATATATATATATATATATATATATATATATATACACAGTAATATGTATCGGTCTGACCGACTTGCAATATAGTTGACAATCTACGTGCGGCCAAAAACCGCTGACATACCACAAAATGAAAATTATTTATTTGCCGATCGCAAAAACGCATAGGCAATTATGGTGAGCATGTTTAAAATGTATGTGTTCTGTCGCTAAAATCTTTCCACGTTGTAATTTATGTGGAAGTAAATGGAAATCATTTTCGAAAAGTCTAACGTATGTGAAATAGAAATTCCATGCAATTTACATTTTGTGTTAAACCTGCAGATCTCCTCTTTGGAGCGGAACGCGATAGTCTCCAGACATTTTGTGCTATTGCTGTGGTTTCTATTTGAAAGTAGGTTTAGCCAGAATTAGAATTGCTAGTCCCAGGACAAACCTGTCTTGAATTCTTAACTGTCATTCTTCTTTCTCAATCCAAACCAGAGTGCTTAGTCTGGCACGCTATCAGCATTTTGCTTAGAAGAGAAATGATGAGTTTTTTTTTTTCTTTTTATTTGGAGAAGGGTTAACATAATGGGTTGACTTGAGACGACACTTTTAATTTCCTCACCAATAATCACTACGGTAAACACATACCCAATTATTATATATAGAGTATTATTCAAATGTTCTCACTCTTTAAATGACAACAAATGCAATGTTTATTGATTTTCAAACAAGATTAATGGTTCAAATTAAGAAGAAAAAATAATGTTTATTCATTTACAAAGAAAATTATCGGTTCAAATTAAATATAAATTGAAATTAAATGCATGTTTTAAAAAATTCAAAATGACGATGAATTCGAAAAAGTGAGTACATATTTGGGGACATCTTGTAGAATTTATTGAAATATCCAGAAAAGAAAACACAAAAAAATCAAATACAAACATCAGGAAATTTTCAAAAATAAATGTGAACATATATTTGTCTTAAACTTCTTAAATTTCTTCACCAATAATCACTACGCTGAACGCATATCTAATTAATATATATAATGTATCCCTAAAATCCCTTCAAATTAAGAATAAAAAAATAATGTTTATTCATTTACAAAGAAGATTATCTGTTCAAATTAAATATTAAATGAAATTAAATGCATGTTTTTAAAAATTCAAAATGACAATAAATTCGAAAAAGTGAGTACATATCTTGGGACATCTTGTAAAACTTACTGAAATATCCAGAAAAGAAAACACAAATATATCATATACAAGCATGAGTGAATTTTCGAAGGTAACTGTATATAATTGATTAAAACTAAAAACAAATTGTTATTCAAGGAAACCATCTTTAGATTTGGGTATGCCTTCGAGGTAACATAGGAAACGACTATATATATCCACTTGTTTTTGTTCATTATCTCTAACAGACGTATTTTTCGAACAGAAATTAATTTTTCATTTTTGTGCCACATAAGTGATCCAGACACACAGGAATTTCAATTTTCGCCCTATTATTTTAAACTAATGAGAAAGCTCTTAAAATGAAAATGTTCTGTCACTTCGAGAAAATCAGATACCTGAAATTCTTCATATTTTCCCTCTTAAACTATTGAATAAAAAATTAACAATATATATATATCTATATATCTATCTATCTATCTATCTATCTATCTATATATATATATATATATATATATATATATATATATATATATACTTTAGCTAGTTGTAACTCAATGAAGTCATTCTTAACTTACAGCCGATTATTTACAATAAATATGGTCACTTGATCTTAGTTATCCTGTCTCTGGGAGAAAGGCGTTTCGCAAATGACCGATTACTCACTTTTGACATTTTCAAATCTTGAATGATATCTATAGATTTCCAATACATATTTCCTTTCACTTTATCAGCTTTCTTTGTTTATGTCTAGGGAGTTTTTACCGCAACCCGAATTTTAACTAATATGGCTGTTACTGCCTAGATATAAACATAAACATTTACCCTATTTACATTGTTCGGACAATTGTCTTCCTATTTGTTGCTATATTCACGACATTGTACGTTTCGGCCTTCTTCAGGTAATTAGAATTTCGAACTAAATCCTTTATTTCATCCATCGGATTAGATTGTTCTGGAGTCGATTGCTATACTGCCATGTCTCTTCAGGATGTCTCAGTAATCTCCCTTTGACTTAACTCTCCAAGTTTTTCTTATTTATTAAACTCACAAATCTTTGGGTCAAGTCACTGGATAAAACCAACGATTTTTATCTACTGGATCATATGTCCATGATAACATCAGTATTTTGGGGACTTATAAACCTAAGGTTTCATTAAAAAATTTTTTTACTCGAGCTCATATTGTAATTTTATTATTTTTGTTTTTCTCTAGTATTCCGTATTACTGGTATCCATATTGTATTCATTTCTATACTTGTCCGGCTTAGGAGATTTCTTGTGGTCTACCATAGGCGCTGATTACTTAAATTTTCGTATTTTCCACGAATGGTGTCTATTATTTCAACCTCATGACACAGAATTGGTGATCTCTCTTTTGCCTTCCATTTGTGGTCAGCTACGCCTGATTTTTCTATTTTCTCCTCGTGTTACGCCTTTACAGTGTTCCTGTAGTCTTATCTTAAGGAGGCGGCCTGTTTCTCCTTTATATTTCTTGCCACAGCTTCACGGGTGGTGTACACACAGTTCTTGATCATGTTCTCCTCTAACCGGTTTCTTACTCGGAAAAGGTATCTGCGAAGTTTTTGGAGGGCGTCCTAATTATATATGGACCACAAATCTTTTGAAGTTTTTTTCCGATAATGCCTTTACATACGGTAGGCAAGAAGAGGCTGCTTTCCTCGGCACCTATTGCGTTCAATGTGTCCTGTGTGTATCAGATTTTCCAAACCGTCTTTCCACATTATGTGCCTTAGAAATTTCAACTGTCTTTTCATAATTTTAAGTATAAGTGATGTAATGGAATAACCTGTCGCCGCCATGAAGGATTATACTATAGGTAATAAGTACCTATAAAGTCGACCGAGAGACGAGGAGAGGAGTGATAGAGACAACGCAAGAACGTCTGACCTTCCAATTAGTAGCATTCACTACTAGACTGACCTGTGTATATAACTGTACCGTATTTCATATTGTACTTGTGTCCAATAAACTTTCTTCTAGTATCCACCTGGTGTTATATGCTTATTCCCTTAGCAGGGAATATAACAACAAGTTTCTATTTTGTTTTCATTTTCTGAAAAACTTCGTCGTTGCTCTGATATTCACTCCATTGTATCATCAGCTTCCTTCCTGTAGAACAACACTTCTGTTGCTTGAATTCTCTTCTAATTCTGTGAAAAGATTGTCCAGCATTCACTGCTATATAAGAAGACAGATAATAAGTAACAGATTTCTTTGTTTCTAACGACATTTTTCTCTTTCTTAATACTTTGCTTAGCATGTAAAATGCAACATTAGTTATCCTTCTGCGCTCTCGGCAATCTGATTAGCTTTTTAAAATCTCTATTACGCTGCAAAAACAGAAATCAAGTCCTCCTGTTTAAGGTCTCATATATATTTAGTCTCTCCACTTAGGAAATATGTGATTCCTAATTAGGGATTTCAGGCTGATATGTGATAAGTCGATACGGTCACGTCTACCATAAACCCACCGAAACTGTCCTGAGTCAATGCAATCATATTTTCTATCAAGACTTTCTTACTTAGGCTCGGTTGATGTAGTCATAATTAATCAGTTTAGCGTCTAATTATATATATTTTCTTTTTTTAATAATTTCAAATCAAGTAAGGCAATAAATCCCATAAGACACGGGGGTGGGTACTGAGTATGAAGGTGATTAATAAAAGAAAAACATCGTTAAGGAGTGAGATAAAAGTAAGGGAAGCAAGAAGAGAGTAGATAACTATTGAGATTGTATTAGGTTAGTGCAAAAATAATGACGTAATAATGTCGTTTTTTGACGTATTTTTAACGTCAAAAAACGACATTATTACGTCATTATTTTTGCACCAACCTAATATTTAGTTTTAAACCATAAAAGATGATTTGTAAAAGCAAAAGGTCGGAAAAGAGTTCCACAGGCAAGGACTACGAGAAAAGAAACTGGTTACACATAATTTACGGTTACATATAGGCAAATGAACACACACACACACACACACACATATATATATATATATATATATAAGGTGTATTTAGGGAGCAAAAATTCTCTCAACAACTCTCATTGTTAAATGATAGCGACAAGTTCCCTCTATCAATGTTTATATAAAAATTATCAAAATTAAGAATATGTTGTTTTGCGTTATCGGTAAATTGGCAAAAATTTATAATAACTTTTTGTTTTACACAATTTTCACGAGGACTTTCAAATGCTACACCGTTTAATTTCAACGACTATTCTGTCTGTATTTACGCAAATGTTTTCAATTTCGGCTATCTCACTTTTGAGACAACCAAATTGAAGTGACTCAATGCGCTGTCGTATAAACGGTCAAAGTGAAATTTTGAACGTGTTTATATATATATATATATATATATATATATTATATATACATATATATACATATATATATATATAATATATATATAGATATAGATATATATATACATATCTATATATAGATATATATAGATATATACATATATATATATACATATATATATGCGTATATATATATCTATCTATATATATATATATATATATATATACATATATATATATATATTATATATATTATATATATATATAGGTAACAATACTCGTTTCGAACAACTTCGAATTTTTTATTTGCCAATAATCAAATGAATCTAGAAGGAAAAAACGTTTTAAAAAAAGAAAGAGCTAGAAACATGAAAGTGTGTCGAAAATAATCGCACAGATACAGGTTTAAAGCCCAAAGAAAAAAAAAACGATTCGAGTAAACAACTAACTAAAAGAGCTCAATAAAACCGTAGAGCAGACCTAGATAAACCTAGTGAGACAGACAAACCTACCCAGGTTTCACCTAAGCGAGTCGTCAGGGAAAGCTGGCTAAGCTTTCTCTTTTGCCTCTTTAGCCAGCTTTCCCTAACGATCCGCTTAGGTGAAACCTGGGTAGGTTTGTCTGGCTCACTAGGTTTATATATGTATCTTTCTCTCTCACACACACACTCTCTCTCTCTCTCTCTCTCTCTCTAATTTCGGATCACCGGATTATATATCTTACTCTTCTTTCTTTTTTTCATAATATATTATTATATATCTTGCTCTTTTTTCTTTTTATCATAATATATATATATATATATATATATATATATATATATATATATATATATATATATATATACATGTATGAATTTAAGACAAATTTTAATACATAATAAAAAGTATTATAGAGAACATACTCTACTAAAAATTCTAGAACACTTTATAATCCAAATGTAGCAACCCTAATGCCTCTTTGTTCTTCAGAGATGATTGATTGGTGTGTATAATAATATGTAATAAACGTATGACTATTTAATACACTCACAAAGATTGTAACACAATTAATATTCAATGATTTTCCATTTAATCGTCTTGTAGAACTGATAACGTTTCTAATTCCAGAGATCTACAATAGCTTTAATTTAGTCATGTTTTTTAGCACACTGGCAAAACTTAGTTCTTGATAATGACTGAAATACCCCAAATTAGTTGTTTCATGCTAGACGCAATCGTAAGGCCTGACCATTTCGTCTAGCATGAAACAGCCTGTCACCTCTAAGTGTTGACTTCAATGTTCACTTTTACATTTATGCACGCTCTATCTCTGATATCGAGCACTATCCCATAAATATAGCACACCTTAAGAGTATATTTCTTTATATATATATATATATATATATATATATATATATATATATATATATATATATAGATATATATATATATAGAGAGAGAGAGAGAGAAATAAATAAAATAAAACTAGACTTTTAAAGCCATTCTAAAAATGCTTCTGAAATTTTTTGGACTATATGTTTAAGATAAATAACAGAATTCCATGGAAATATTAAGGTCAGAGTATATTGTAGACTTTAACAATAGTAATCTATTTTTAAATATCCATTCTTCTATTCCATTATTCATTTATTCCTTTCTCATCGTTCTTTTTTATCAACGTCCGCATTCTTTTATTCTTTCGTTCGTTTTTAGGAAAACGTACAAATATAAACAAAAAAAAAAACAAAAAAAAAGAAAAAATATTTTAAAAATAGTTTAATAAATGGGAATTCCGAAAAAGAATGATATAAAATATTTTCAGCGTTTTCTATATTTTCTCGTTTATTCAATTTTATTTTGTCTTCAGATGTCAATCTAGAAAACACAAGAAAAACGAAAAGAACAGTGAAAAAAAAAATCTAGAAAAATATTGCGTTAGCTTCAAGATTTTTATTTGTTTAAAAGTAGAACGAAAATAAAACAGTAAAACAATTGCTACGGTTATGTAAAGAAAAAAAACAAAAAAAAAAAAATAAAAAAAGGAAAAAAAAAGAACACCCAGAATAATCAATCCTTCATTCTTTTATTCCTTCTTTCTTTCCTTACTCTTTTGAGCGTGTCATTAGAAAATAAAGTAATATAATAGACCAAATGAATGCATAGCATTTCTTGATAAAATTTTCGAAATGAAGCGGTATAATAAAAACATCACCTTTTCTTCATTATTTTAATTTATCATTCCTATATAGCGTCTTAATTCTTATCTCATTCTTTCACATTATCTTCATTAATTTCAAAGTAATGTTTTCATTCCTATATCTATTCTGTTATTCTTCTATTCTTTCAATCTAAAACATTCTTAGTATTATCTCCAGGTAAAATCTATCTAAACATCTTAACACATAAAGTCATTCCTCTATTCTTTTATATATTCTTTCATTCCTTTATTCTTTTATCCACTTTGTTAGCATCACCCCAAGTTAAGCTTTATCGAAAAAGTATAAACGCAGAATTTTTGTTCCGTATCTTTTAATTTTTTTTTCTCATTCCTTAATGGTTAGAATAACAATACAAATATATATATATATATATATATATATATATATATATATATATATATATATATATATATCAACATTATGTGTATTTATTCCAATTCATTCTTTTCTTCATCTATTCTGCTATTCATAAAATCCATTCTCTCATTGCTCTCTTATCATTGGTTTAATCAGCAGTATGTAGCCATCGGTAAAACAATGGCGACAAATATCTTACTAGATCACGTGATATCAACTTGCAGATCTCATAGTGAATAGTATTCTCTGGCTAATACGGTCTTCTAAAGCAGAATTCCAAAGCGCCATCTATCGCAGCGAATACACTCCCATTGCTCTCCATGGTCGCGACTAGACACGCAGATGCAATTAAGCTTAGGCTTATTTGATTTCAATAAATCTGTGCGTGAAATTACTCTCCGGCGAGTTGTTCAGTTCCGCATTTCTCCTCAGCAGAGGCTGACATCACAGACAGTGATAGCAATACGGCGAATAATTATTTTTAGAGTAACAATCTTAGAACGAAGTTGCATAAGTATGGAAGATACTGACGATCTTGCATTTAAAAAAATCTGTGGGATAGATGATACTATACAGTCCGATTAAAAAAAGATAAACAAAAATATGTGTTCTAAATTGTGCCTACTGATCTTAAATTCTGTTGCAAATTTAAAGCAACCCACAATAAAGAAATGGGCGTGCAAGGTGTTTTAATATAAAAAAATATATAAAATATTTTCACTTTCGTGTTTTGACAACTGAATTTTTCTCAGCGGGTATGAGTGTTAAATTTCTCTTTTTGTAATTGTTTCTTATGATGAAAAGAAATGTGCTTTCTTAGCGTGTGCGTGTGAGAAAAAGATGCAAGAGAAAAATGAGAAGGTAAGTGTAATTCTCACGTAGCATGATGAGGAAGAGTGTGTCACGTAGTTTGGTGAGGAAAAGTATACGTCTCACGTAGCTTGGTTAAGAAAAGTATACGTGTCACGTAGCTTGGGGAGGATGAATGTAAATGTCACGTAGCTTCGGGAGGAAGAAAGTAAATGTCACGGAGCTTGGTGAGGGAGAATGCAAATATTACGTAGCTTGGTGAGGAAGAGTGTAAATGTCGCGTAGCCTAGTGAAGAGGAGTGTAAATTTCAACGTAGTTTGGCGAGGATATGTCACGTTGCTTAGTGAGGAAGATAGGTGAATGAGTAACAGAATCACTTTGAAGCCACGTCGTGGAATCTTGCCGTCTGTTGCCGTTCCTTAGTGGCTTGTCTGGTTTAGAATTTCGCTTAAATACTCTTCAAAGGGATCACGAAGTATACATTTTATTGTCGGCGGTAAAGCGACGCATTGGGCGAAAAATGTTGAATTTTTTTTTTTCAAAGTTTTAATTTATCAACCAGATCCTCCGACTCAGAAACCATTTTTTGATGTTTGACTTTTTGGTGTTTATTTCCGTCTTTCCATCACAAGTTTACACTTATCAGAGTTGGATCAAGGAGGTTCAGGCCACTTTTTCGCTTTATAGACGATACATCTTTAAAATAGAGTTTTTAAGTTTTTACATTCTCTTCTGTTAATAGTGTCACCTGGTTTTATGAGCGGATAACGAATATATATATATATATATATATATATATATATATATATATATATATATATATATGTTTTTTAAGCGCTAAAAGTAACAGGAACTTGTGGAGAGCCATCATCGCCTACATCCTTTAGGGGAAAAGGCGGATAAAGAAATACATATCGTCGTCGTCAGTTTTATTTCGTATCCAAGAATTTAATTTCTTCTTTGTTGATCGCTTCGTTTAAGATGATGATGATCATGATCATGATGGTGTTGATGACTACAGGTTCAGAACTAGAAGCTTGCAGTTTTACAAACACCTGCTTTTGTCATCCATTCCCTATCGCTGATTGGCTTTGCAAAATGTGGTTGAAAGTGAAGAGAATCAGAGTAGAAGAAAGTGCCAATGCCGTGAATGCGTTCAGCTTGCGAGGAAATGACACAGTCACTTGATTTAATGACTTTCCTCTGTGATACATATAGAATGAGTCTTGTAGAATCCAGTTATGAAACTAAAACACCCACTTTGTTATGATTTCGAATGTCCGTCATCGAGACCTCTAAATCCGCTGGTTCAACTGTTGAAATTTGATCAGACAAATGTCATTGCAAAAAACATTAATTCATTCTTTCGAAGTAAACAGAGGGAAGATGTTTTTTAAGCTTTCAATATTCCCACACTTCTGAGAAAATAAAAGAGCAAGTGATTGAGAGCTAGTCAATTACACAAATAAATTACCCTAGTGATTGTACTTTAGTATTTGATAAAACAAAATAATTCTAAACATATTTAACGTCAAAGCTATTGTGCAATTCAAGAAATAAAATTAGGAAAAAGTTGGTGTTGATTTTCTAAGCGTAGCTTACATGCAACACAAAGAAAAGTAGATCAGGACGTCATAACACCAAGAGGTGTCATCATTTCAACTTAGAGCTAAATACATTGGTATTGTTCAAACTAGAATCCAATAGTGTTATAAAAACCTCGGAAGATTCCAGTAAGATATATTAAATCATTTCTAAGATACAACGGTTCAAAGTTTAATCCAACCATTCCTAATATGGGACGTCCTGGGTATGACGATAAACTACATCCGCGTCCTGGGCATGACGATAAACTACGTCCAACAACAAGGCCGCAGATAATGTTTTCGGAAAAATAATGTTGCCAGCTATATGTTTTTGAAACAACAATGCTGTCAGCTATTTGTTTTTGAAACAATAATGTTGCCAGCTATACGTTTTTTTGAAAAAATAATGTTGCCAGCTATGCGTTTTTGAAACAACAGTGTTGACAGCTATATGTTTTTGAAAAAATAATGTTGACAGCTACACGTTTTTTTGGAAAAAATAATGTTGCCAGCTATACGTTTTTGAACAAATAATGTTGCCAGCTATATGCTTAATAGTACTGTATACTTAATATATGTATAGGTATATGTGTATATATGTATATGTGTATATGTATATATTAGGTTGGTGCAAAAATAATATCGTTCTTTGACGTTAAAAAAAATACGTCAAAAAACGATATTATTTTTGCACCAACCTAATATGTGTGTGTGTATATATATATATATATATATATATATATATATATATATATATACCTTAATTTAGCATTAAATGACCGACAGTGGTTGATATGCCATAAAACCCAACCAAACAACCAACTAACCTAACGTGGGGCGCATTCCCCACTGGTGGTAATATTTTGCTGGGGCATGCGTAGGATGTGTACTATACGGCTTCAACAGAATGAGGGGGGAAATCGAAAATGGATAACGGTTATTTGTATTAAATTGTTGTTACAATTTCCATCTTCATATTTAGGAAAATGTGGCTTTAGTGCTGTAAATGATTTGTTATTGAAGAAGAGAAATCCACGATATCACTAAATGAAGAGATTTAAAGCTTACGCTGACTAAATTGGTGACTGATATAAAAGCTATCTGTATCAGACATGACGTACAAGGATCTAAGTAATAGTCATTTTGTGATGAGCTCAAATTTCATTTTGAATTATTATTTCATTATTAAAATGATTAAAGTATATTACAGGATAAGCTTTCATTCAAATATTTTATATTTCTGTCCTTCAGTTCTCTATTATATATTTTCAAATTATATATATTTAACTGTCTTTTTGTTTCTTTTTAATTTTTCTCTTTCATGGACGCTGTGTTCCTTGAAGGTTTGTTAAGCGACCAAGTTAATGACCTTTTAAGCTTTCTTCACCTGAATTGAGGTAAAATTTTGAATACGTAAGAATTAAATATTACGCGATGGGGGGTGGGCACCAGAATGTTAGAAATACCAAAGTATGGCATGGCTCAAAATAGGTTGGGAACAATTGGCTTAATCTAATATTTAAACAATGCAACTGTTACATGTAATACGTATCATTCCTGACTTGTATTCTTGGTGAAATAGTTGTCATGTGTATCAGAGGTAGTCAGTTCTCTACCATACACAGATAGTACCCCAGAAGATTGTCATGGAGTGGCCGAAGAAAAATCAATAAATCGAATGAAAATAATAACCTGAAAAATCTTCGGAGATTCTCGTTTAAACCTAGGAGACACATAAATATACTATCACCGAAAATTCAAATCATTTACATTAGTCTGGCACAAGGCAACAAAAACGAAGATCCTAATAAAAAGAAATCTATATCACCAGCATTTGAGTTATAGTTATGCTTTGGTTTGGTCTGGTTTATTTTGTTTAACGGCATATCAACATCAATGGCTTATTTAATGCCGACAACATTTTTAGGATAGATTCGTATGAATAGAATATGTATTCTTTGGTTTAGATTGGTTTGGTTTATTTTGTTTAACGGCATATCAATCTCAAAGGCTTATTTAATGCCGACAACATTATAAGGATAGATTCATATGAATAGAATATGTATTCTTTGGTTTAGATTGGTTTGGTTTATTTGGTTTAACGGCATATCACCCTCAATGTGTTATTTAATGCCGACAACATTTTTAGGATAGATTCGTATCAATAGAGTATATATTCTTTGGTTTGGTTTATTTTGTTTTACGGAATATTAAGCTCAATGGTTTATTTAATGCTGACAAAATTTTTATGGTTGGTAATATTTTGTTTTGTCAAATATCTGTTTCTGGTAATAGATTTCCTTCAAAATTGTATTGCTGGTAACAATTTTTTAAAACAAGTATTGCTGGTAATAGTTAACTATTTGCGTATAGCTGGGATCCTAACAGGTGCTACCACCCCGGGTCAGGATGGACCTGGGAACACCAGTAATTGAGAGGTGGTTCCACGCTCCTCAAAACCTCCTGATCAGAAGCCTTGCTAGTTATGCTTGGAAATATGCACCAATGGCAATTGGTATTATATATCGATATAAAACATCGCCTAATTAAAAGCGCCTTGGATTGAATGTGTGGATACACTAACGTCTAACGATTCGGAAGGAGATATGAGAGAATCGAGTTCGAATTCCGACCGATGTTCACTTTTGCACAAACCATTTTTGAGAATGGTGGCAACCAGTCGAGAAGGAAAACACTGAATTCTGATGTTGTTGTAATGAGAGTCGATGTTTTTTTTGAAAGGACAAATAGCTTCTCGCCAGATCATGTTCCTAATTGTAGAACTATTAATGGGGTGGAGGGAATAGGAAGAGGCAGAATATCAACTGCGTTAGAAACATTGATTTGGGATTCTGCTAGATTTCGTGAATTTCTTGCAATGTCATGAGTTCTAGGGAGTGAGAGGAAATGATTCAATCATACAAACCAGGGCATCACAGAATGCTTTCCTCTCTAATTCTAAAAGGGTCGAAAACCCTCAAATGCCACTAGCAGAAAATAGAAAATCTATATCAATTTTACAAAATCTTCGAGGTAATATATATATATATATATATATATATATATTACGATATGGACAAAGTCCGAGAATTTATTTATTAAAGACATTTTTATGTATAACGTTCTTTTTATAGATACAAGTATTTAAGTAAATGCTCTGTTTATAATAAACAGTATTAAATAACATTTCCCGGCCTGAATGTCCGAGAAATTTTCAAGGACGAATATTTTCTATGAAAATTTTTCGGACATTCAGGCCGGTAAAGTTATTTAATACTGTTTATTATAAACAGAGCATTTACTTAAATACTTGTATCTATAAAAAGAACGTTAAACATAAAAAATGTCTTTAATATATATATATATATTTGGTTGGATAGGTGTGAGTTTGTGACCCTGGGTTTCACGCTTTAGCGATCGTCAGACAAACTGGTTAATTTAAAAAAAAATTGGGTTTATGTAGATTGCGTGTATTGGTGTTATTGCGGAAGTGGTGGGGGAAACTTCGTCGTTTTTTCAACGTACTAACGCAAACATCGATGTATGCAGACACATGTACATACTTGGTCGTCTGTCGGGACTCATACATATATAAAGATATGTGAGTAGTTTCGGATATGACATATGTATGTACACGGGTGATGTTGTGTCTATACATACGCATTTGTAAGTTGAAATTTAAAGATTGGAAGTGTGGCGGAAATGTATCGTGAATGTCATATATTTTTTTTTCGCGCTGAATAATATTTCCTCGCATGTATCTATATACGTGTGGTGGGGTTGTGCGAAATTATTATTATTTTCATGATTGTTCACGTTTCCCTCACAGACGGTGCGCACGTACCCTACCATACTGTAAAGTCGATAAAATCCAAAACAACTTGCATGTGCGAAATTCAATATATATATATTTTTTTTCTAATATTTCAAAAATCCTCCAATCAATTCACACAAAATTTTCACACAACGTTGGCAATACTGACTTGCGCAATCACTGAATTTTTCCAACTGATATGCGCAATCTAAATAAAATGGCGCCATATTTATTATCAGCACGGTGATTTGACCGTGCCAAATTATTAGAAAAGTGTATGAATTTAGTGAAAAGATGAGTCTTAAAAGCAGTTTAAGTGATGCTGAAAAGAAAACTATTACCTCAGAACTCTCAAAAGGTAAATCTACCCTAGAAATTTCTAAAATGATAGGGAGGTTTCATCAAAAAAAAAGTTCACCGGCGACCCTATACAAGTACGCAAAAGTGCAGATAAAGGTAATTTCGTTATATATATATATATATATATATATATATATATATATATATATATAGAGAGAGAGAGAGAGAGAGAGAGAGAGAGAGAGAGAGAGAGACAGACAGACAGAGACAGAGAGAGAGAGAGAGAGAGAGAGGGGAATATATTACTTCTGAAAGAAACAACATACGCTATCCATACAAGTTTATGTTGGTTTTTCTATTCTATTAAAATAATTATCGGCTATTCACTTTCTGCCTTTGGATTTAAAACTTTGGTGCTACATTATAAAACTTTAACCCGTACCTCTGCTGAAAAATTATTTTAAAACTTTTAAAAAGAAATTCGGATTATTTCATCTGGTATGTTTTCGAATATCATTTTTTTCTTTCTCATCACAGCAGTTTTCCATGTTATTTTCTTTGATGACAAACTAATTGGCGCCAGTTTAGAGCAACGGATCAGAGAGAAAGAGAGGATATAGATTTTTATAAATATTTCTTTAGTCATGTGTGGGCGTCCAGTCAGGATGTAACTCAGAAGAAATGTCCTGTGAGATTAACATGCTATAAATCTCAAGATTCCTATTGATCAGATGCAGAGGATACGTAATGACGCTGTTTGTCCAAAAGCAGACCGGGAATGTACAGACACCATAATGGTTATTGAATTGGAAAGTGGAAGACATTAATCCTGTTCTTGACCTCTCATCTCCAGTTCAAAATGCAGGAAAAACTGGGTGCCAGCCAGTCTAAGAGAAGGATAATTCTGAATTAAAAAATGTGTAGAATGCAATGAGACTGACCAACTCTCATTCCCAAAATATGAAATTGTAGACAAAATAGAGAATAAAGGAAAAGAAAAAAAAAATGTACCCCGTGTCCGGAAGTCATGACATTTAAAGAAAACGTGACTAATCTTTATAAAAAAAAAAATTCGAGTATTTTCTACATATAACGTCAAGGAGTTTTCCTGAATTCGTTTCAGGATAACATAAACTGCTCTGTTCGTTTCCCTCGGAATATCTGGAGCTGAAATTGAAGCAGTTCGAGCATTGCAATAGTTCTCTTCTTAAGATATAATCTCTTTGTGATTGTGGCTTCTCAGAGGTTCTTTCTTAATAACTGAAAAATAAAGAGTTAATTATCATGACTATTTTGGGGAAAAATAATTTCAGTAGTTTCCTGTTGACTTCTTTGATCCAGACATTTCTTATAAGCTATTTACAGACAAATCTATAGCTGTGTATAGAAAATATGCATTCGTAGCTTGTCAATGTTTGTTTGTTTGTTTGGGTTTTATAGCATATCAACCACTGTGGGTTATTTAATGCCAAATCCAGTTTATATGAATTTTAAATGACTATTTTGTATGGAATAAAAAACGTATAGCTGGCAACATTACTCTTTTACAAAAAAAAAAACGTATAGCTGGCAACATTACTTCTTTACAAAAAAAACGTATCGCAGGCAACATTATTGTTTCAAAAATTTAGAGCTGGCATCATTATTTTTCTGAAAACATTATGTGAGACCTTGCTGTTGGATGTAGTTTATCGCCGTACCCAGGACGCGTATGTAGTTTACCGTCATACCCAGGACGTGAGTAAGACTTGGAAAACTAGGAGTTCACTATTTGCCCATAGCTGGGACCCTAACAGGTGCTACCACCCCGGGTCAAGGTGGACCTGGGAACACCAGCAATCAGCACCTGATCAGATTCCTTGCTGTTGGATGCAGTTTAACGTCATACCCAGGACGGTAGCTTGTCAAGTTTATTTGTGCGGAAGGAACACACATTACGTCAATGTAAATTTAAAAGATTTCCGATTCCATATGCTGGCTCGTACACACTTTCTGAGTGAAAATCAACGTCATTAAATGGCAAAATACAAAATATTACTCATTTAAAATTTAATGTTTTCCAGCATTTATACAGTAGCTTTTTATTTATAAAATTCTTTATTTAATTCCATCTGGACAAGACATTTTAAACAATTATGCACTCCGACATAAAGCAACGATTACTGTTTTATTTAACTGAGGGTTACTGAATGAAGATATTATGAGGGCATAAAGAAAATAAAGTAATAATTTCAGATTACGAGAATTTGTAGGACAGAAAACCAGTTTGTTCAGGATTATTGGCGATGGATCATATATAATTTAATATATTGGGTTGGTGCATAATTATCAGGCGTTTTTCAAACAATATTCATTTTGAAAAAAAAAAGAAACATATCCGGAGTGTATGATTATCGACACGCATTTTTATAACCGGGAAACAAAATAATATTTTTATTAAAAAAAAGTAAACAAAACCGCATTTTTTTTAAAACAAATAACTCGCCTACAAAACGCCTGATAATTATGCACCATTAATTAACTGTTTGGAATTGTTTGTCAGACAGAAATTATCTGAAGGAGAATATGTCGATGAACAACAAGATGGTCTTTTGGAAGCATCTCTTTTCAGCGCAATGTGCTGCTGTGATTTAAACAGATTAAAACTTTAGTAGTCGTGGAAGCATTCCCACGGGAGTCTGTTCAACAAAGTGGCAGTACTTGGGAAAAAAACTCTCTGAGAGTTCAACCACGACACTAGAATGGGGATGAGTCGACCTTGTGGAGGCTGCCAGCGGATCTGGATTGTAAAGGTTTAAATTGGTGGCATAAGGAATGTAGTTCCCCAGGAGTTTATCTAAGAAAATAGCTGTATAATAGCCAGAACCAGATATGCCAGAAGTAAGTCCCGTTTTGTCTCTGATCAGAATCTTGTGAAAAATAGAGTATGGTAGAACGAGTCAGATACTTACTACAGAAAACGACCATTACAAGTGTAACGGAAGAGAGCTATGGAATAAAGATTTATTTCGCCATTTAATTTCCCCAATTATGGGTATTATCATATCAGTGATATAATAAGACCCTATTTCAAGTAAGGAACGAAATGACTGAAAGAAAAAGGAACGACAAACATGCTTTGTCAGTGAGACATTTATAAAAAAGAAAGGACAGTAAGATATATAATCCGGTGTTCTTATTGATATTTTTAATTTTACAAAACAGTGCTCAATATAAATTTACAGAGCATAAATATTATAAATTAACTGATTTAAAAATATGGTACCTTCGCTACACAGTAATTAACTTGTTTCAAAAACCGAAGCTAAAAACTTCAAATTTAATGATATAATTAAATTAAAAGCATTAGTTCCGTTTCATCTTCAAGCGAATTTTGGAATAATTTATACCCTGACTAGACATAACCTGTTTTTCGAATCTAACTCAAAATTGATACAATAATAGTTAACAAAATGAACACGCTAAAGCCCCCGTCTAAATTATTGGATTTCTCTGTATGTTTTTAAAACTCAGTAAATTTATATATATATATATATATATATATATATATATATATATATATATATATATATATATATATATATATGCACGTATCCTACGCGGAGAATAATGTATTACATAACACAGCGATCAGACTGTAAGGAGAAACAAATATGAAAGGTCTTACATATAATATGGAGATAATTCTGAAGCCTTGTTTAGGACAGCCAAATACGAACGGGTCGGATTCATTTATGTCTGAGGCGAGGACATATTCCACGAACGGGAAAAAGCGAGTCTTAGTTCTTCCCAAATTGAGGCCTGCTGAAATTTCGTTCTGTATCTGGGGAAGGTATATTCCAAAAAGGAAAGGCTCAAAGAAGACAACTCCACATGGTGGCCGCTGTAAACAAACTGAATTTGACCGCTGCACTCATCACTGTATGGAGTGATGTCAGTAAGCGCTCCGTGAATTATCGTAAAGTGGATTATCTCCAACAAAGAGAGATAAGCGTCTTTTGTATTCCTATATAATGAACCGACTATTTTTCCACGATCTTTAGCGATCAATGTATATGGTTCAACATATCTAAACCTTTGGGATTGATTTTTAAACAAAGATTGCCTGGAGCTGACTATATGCAGAATACATCCTATGTCGAGGAAAAATAATACGATATTTTGAAACATCTCTTTCAGATTCAATAATCATTTCGTTGTCCATACATTTCATTCTTGATTTAACCCCCACCCACTAAAAAAAAAACAAGATCATATTTTCGTGTATTACGTATCATCTGCATCTGATCAACAAGCATGTTGTTAAGACGTAAAATTAGTGTCCGTATTCCTTGCTAAGGAATATTGTTTCTTTTCTTCTTCAGTGATCTCATTGCAGCCCTTCTTTCTTTACTCATGACTCATACATTTAGGGTCCAACCATTGTCAATAATATATTCCCCTTCAAATGTCATCAAATAGAGAATATTTCGTATTTACGTTCTTTTTAGTCCCCAGTAATAAAGACCGACTTGAATCTAGACGTGTCATTTTTTTTCTTTTTCTTTTGGTGCGATAAATTATTTTCCATTGGCTGCCATTATCTTTCTCCAAAGTTATATTTTGCGTACAACAAAAAGAACAACAAACAAACAAGCGTTCAAATGCTGAACGCATTAAGTTTTTATATGTTAATATGGAACCGAAATTTTTAACGTCTTTAATTCTTTCTAAGATTATTAAATTAAGTACTTAAAATAGAGTAATGAGTAATTCCATAGAGCTTTTCCTAAGCTTGTAAACTTGCATACTTCAAAAATACGTTTAGTTAAGTTGTGCAAAACGAGCACAGCGTGTGACATAATCTAATTTCCGGGGTATTTTCTCTCCTTATATCAGTTAAAAATCTGGAAATAATGATTTAATAGGTCAAAATAATTCTTTTCTTGAGAGTGAATATTGCATTAACATTCTTTCGATATAGCTATGATTTTTCCAGATACAATTCCTACGATTTACTCCATAACTGGAGGAGAATAGATGGAACCATATCTTTTTCATTTGCACGTTATTTAACGGAGCGAGCTAGATTAGAATTCGAATTATGCACTCATTTAAATGATCAAATTTAGATATCTGTACATAGATATATTCTAACAGCATCTATGGATTTTGCTCAAAAACGCCCTGACATATTTGAGACGAGTTCATTATTCAATATTGCCAGTATTTGATATAAGAAGTTTTCGAAAGCGAACTAGAGAACTGAAGTTATTCCCATTCAGATAATGTTTCAGGGATTGAAATCAGAAGTAATCCGAACGTTCAAGCTGAGCATAGCGGGTGTATCTGAAAGATCCAACCAAGCTGTACCGTGTTATGTGACGTGAAGTCCGCTGTTGTCTTGAACGAAACTGACAGCATTCCAATTGGCTACTTCCGAATTATTTCTACCGGTCCAAATGTAAGCGGTATTTGTTTGAATTTGATTTTGCGAAAGGTGTTCGTAATGTCTAATGACCTTGCAATTTCATCAAGTACGTAGTATCACCTTTTTGGGTCGCAGACGATCTTTTCAGATTCTCATGATCATTTTGTCTTTCCACATTGAAGAAAACAATAAATTTCACATCCAATTTGGTAATTCATAAATAAAAAATGGATTAATTTCGTATGTTTAATCAGAGAATGGCAGATGTAAATGCGGTCAATAATTATTTATTCTCTTAAAGCAGGAGACACCCCAACTCTGCTATGTGATATGTGGTGTATCTAAAGTTAAAAACGTCGAATCTGATAAGGACTTAGATGGCTGACCGTTCTGGAAATAACAGTTGTTGTAAGTTTGGCTGTGCGAGTTGTTTAATGGCTAAAGGCTCAGAATTTGAAACAAAAGAGCCGAGTTTCGTTTGATTTTTTTTGTTTTATGGTATATCAGCCTCAATGGGTTTTTAATGCAGACAAGTTTTTTTTTTATTTATTTCTGGTAATATTTTTTTTTCCAAAAATATATTGCTGGCAATATGTTTTATTTAAAAAATGTATTGTTGGTAATATATTGGTATATCAAAAAAATATTGCTCATAGTATTTTTAAAAAAAAATGTACTGCTGGTAATAATTTTTCCAAAAAAGTATTGCTGGTATTAAAACCTATTTTTATAAATTAATGGTATTTTGACCCCTTTTGTTGGCGGCGGGTAACTATTTGCCCATAACCTGACAGGTGTTACCACCACGGATCAAAGTGGATCTGGGAACACTAGAAATTAAGAGGTGATTCCCAGCTCCTCAAAAACTTCTGATCAAAGGCCTTGTTGTCGGATGTAGTTTATCCTCTTACCCAGGACGCGAGCCGAGTTTCAATTCCAGTCAGGTTCTTTATACTAACTTCCGCAGAAATACCCTTGGGGAAAGTATGAATCCACCTCATCTCCTCCAGATATTTGGTAATTATTAGGACTTGTATCGGTAAATAATTATTATCACCATGTAATTCTCACAATCCAAAAAATATTTCCTTGCTTCAAATAAGCTGCAATATGTTAATAAACCGTAAAAACGTACAATAAAAATGATAAATCAGCTTTTCCATTTCATCATCAACGACTGTATACCTATCAGAACATTCTTGCTCTTTTCAGATCAAAATTGACATTTCTGAACCTATGGAACCATCTAAATAAATAGTACCTATATTTTTGTTATTTGTACAGTGTTATTGTTGCCTTTCCAGAAAAACATCAGATACCGAAAATACTTCTTATTTTCCTGAACTTTCACAATTAATATAAAGATATTTAAATTCACAGTATTTAAAATTCACAATACATACAACAATTACCGTTGAAATGACACCTTTAAGAATATATGTTAGAAATCTTAGTTGCATGCAAAACTAAATCACGTTTTCAAATGCTTCATATTAAAAACACTAAATTAAAAAAAAAAGTATTTATATATGATTTTTTATTTTCTGATTCGAACTATGAAACGAATGGTTAATTTGCAGTGTAACACCCGCACTCAATTCGCATTAAAATTTTCCAAAATACTTACATTTATGTGTAATTGTAAATGCTCCATTCGAATCTTACTTGATAAATTTGATAAAATCTACCGTTTTGGAGTTATCAACAGTGAAATTTTGGATTCAATCGCGTCGTTGGCGGCAGCTATTACTCCCGTTGTTTGCATACATTCACTGCGGGATGCTACAGGTGGAAGACTACAGAAAGCTAACCTCGGAACTAATCTTTTTGTCTAGATTTGTCTTCATTACTGCGCAAGAGAACTATTTACATAGACACGCTTTGTTTGCGAAATGATATCTACATTGATAGCTATTCTGCAGCGAATGTATGCAAACAACACCCATAATTGCAGCCCGCAACGCGAATGAATCCGAACATTCACTGTCGATAACTCCCAAACGGTAGATTTTATCAAGTTTATCAAGCCAGATTCGAATGAAACATGTTCAATTACATATAAATGTAAGTATTCCAGAATTTTTTAATGCGAACTGAGCGCGGGCGTTACACTG
>OZ010590.1:43093465-43143465 GCA_963932145.1 Acanthosepion lycidas | reverse complement strand
ATTTTAATTTGCAAAATATATCAACAAACAATGGCATCCTACAAAGCACATTCTTGTCTTCAAACAATAATAGCATACATAGTCTTTGCAAACTAAGCATAAAAGTTTGCGTTTACTCAAGAACATCAATATACACTTAGTGGAAACTTAATTAACTGCAAATTTTCTTTTATGAAAATTTATAATCTTTAAATGACGAGACAGCAATTTAATAGATATAGGAATTCAAACATGGTTAGAGCGACCTGTTGAATTTAATTTAATGAATTTGTATGATAAAGAAATGTAATTCAAGTAATTTCAAACTGGTTACGTTGGCCAGACGAACGGGTCTCAGTATTTAAAAAAACTGCAAATCTATTAGGATTTTCATGCAGAACTATCCCTAGTCTTTAGAGAGAGAGAGAGAGAGAGAGAAAGAGAGAGAGGGGAAGAGAGAGAGTGAGAGAGAGAGAATAAAGTGAGCGACAGTTTAGTGGGTAGAAATCTGTTTTTTGTGAAAGTGACCAGTTTAGAATGTCTATAATGGATCAAGTTGATAGAAAAGCAACAGGGTTTCAAATAACTGCTTTTTACAACGTAAGTATACAGAAAGGCATAACTGAATGCATAGAACTTTGAAACGCATAGAACCTTGAAGCAGATGGGCTACACCAGCAGAAGGTGTCTATATTTCTGAGACGAGGCATTATGTACACTATTTACATTATTCTGACTATTGTCGAAAAGGAAAATAACGCTAACATTTCAATTGTACAGATATATTTACAAAAATTACACAAGAATATCGTCAAATGCTAAAGAGAAAATTTATTCAATAAAATCACCATTGGCTTCAACTACGACCTCCCGGCCACTTCGGAATCTCCTGAATCTCTTCAGGGCAGTCTCCTTGTTTAATTTGCTGAATGCTGCCATAACACTTGCCTTCAGTTCATCTTTGGTGTTCCAAAGAATTATGTTGGTCTATCGCTCAAATGCGCGGCACACAAAATAATCAAGACGATTAAAGTCTGGGGTGTTATGTGGTCAAATTTCACGGCTGATATGATCACATAAATTGTCTGACAGCCATGACTAGGTTATCCTGTTTGTCTGGCATGGTATAGAGTCCTGCTCCCAGATATAACGTCTTTCTGCAGCCATCCTCTTGACTCAGGGCAACACTGCCTCATCAAGACACTTGATGCAAACCTCCGTGTTGATTCTGTGTCCCTGTGGGAAGATGAATGTAGTCCTAACGTTGCTATAAAAGGTGATCACTCCAAATACCTTCAATCATCATTAGACTCAACCAACAATTTCCAAAATCCTCTGCACT
This sequence comes from Acanthosepion lycidas, assembly GCA_963932145.1. Classification (NCBI taxonomy): domain Eukaryota; kingdom Metazoa; phylum Mollusca; class Cephalopoda; order Sepiida; family Sepiidae; genus Acanthosepion; species Acanthosepion lycidas. The sequence continues at coordinate 43,142,144 of OZ010590.1, read as the reverse complement.
GTCAAAGATTGACACCCAAACAATCAGATATGTTCCTATTGGCATTTTCGGTGCAAACGTAAAGCAAGTCGTTTCAAAATTTTTGGCGGAGTGAATTGCGCCATGCTATCTTTCTCACAGATGCAGTCTAACTGACACTATTATACTTTGCAGGCGACAATGTCAGAAACAAACAATGCTCATGCGCGAAATTTAAAATATAAAATGGTAAAAATTTACACATTTTAACGTGTGTGTGTGTGTATATATATTTATATATATATATATATATATATATTAAATAATGTAGCTTAATATATAAAATGTAAAATATTCATTCAAACAATAAATCAATAAATCTAATGTAATTAATCGCGAATTCACTTCACTTACAGGCATTAACTTACTGACCATAACGTTATGGTTGAATTTTTCTTTTTCGAAAAGAGACTGCGTTTTTTTTTGTTTTTTTTACTAATATGGCATTTTGAGAAAAAAAAAAATCTCAAATTGACATATTAGAAAAAAAAAATGTAATCTCTTAAATTTTCGGAAAATTCAACTTTAGCTTTGTGAGTGCACGCTCCAAAAGTTTTTATCAGTTAACAATAACACATTAAAAATATATATATTTCGATTTAAAGAAAGATCTTATACAGCTTATAATTTTTAAAAACAAGGATCATAACATTCATAGAGTGATTGGTAGGTTAATGCATCTTTAAAATTTGGTTTTCAAAGGGATTTCACCATTTTATATCATTAACTTTACTAATCTACTTTTTGTATGAAAGATTCATTGTAATATATATATATATATATATATATATATATATATATATATATATATATATATATATATATATATATATATATATATATATAGAATTTCTAGAAAGTGACTCATTCAAATATATTCTCCCTACAAACTATTCATATTTCAAATACATAGACGACTCATTATTAATTCCAAAAAATACCAATTTAAAGGATCTTCTTTCCAAACTTAACAACGTTGAACCTACAATAAACTTTACTTTCGAAACTGAAACCAACTACACTCTTCCGTTCCTGGACATTTTGTTAATTAGAAATAATAACGAACTCAATTTTGACGTTTACAGAAAGGCTACAAGCAAAAATAATCTGATCAGTTTCTACTCAAACCACTCTTCAAAAATTAAATCTGGAATTATTATAGGTTTCAATCTAAGAGCATTAAGAATCTGTAGTCCCCAATATTTACTTAAAGGAGAAACATACATAGAAAACACATTCAAAAACCTAGAATACCCATATCAATTCATCCACAACGCAAGAAGAAAGGCATACAAAATATACAAACGAAACAAAACTAATGACACAATCCGTAATAGTAAATCACATGAAAACAGATACATAATACTACCGACCAATTCTGTCACGTCCACTATCCAGAATAACCTATCCCATCTAAATAATCTTGAAATAGTCACAAACACTTCCAAAACCATTATGGATATAATAAGATCTTCAAACATTAAAGCAATAATATTTCTGAAGCAGGCATTTATAAAATAAATTGTCAAAACTGTTCCCCACAATGAATTGGGGAAACAAGTAGAAGTTTAAAAAAACGCATTTGTGAGCCCAAAAGAGACCTCACAAAAAACAACTTTGCTAATGCACTAGTCATACATAGAAATAAATTCAACCATAATTTTGATTTTAAAAATGATACACATATAAAAAAAGAAAAAAAAAACTCACTCAGAAGGAAAATTCTAGAGAGTGCCGCCATTGAATATTACCCAAATATTAATCTACGCCCAGGTTTTTTCTCCATTTCACCTTTCTTAACAAACTTACTGCTTTCACAAAAAAAACGTACACAACAGATTCATAAAATCAAAAGAAAATGGTTGAATACATCAACACAGTTATAATGACAATATTCTTCACACGTGACATATACTGACGTTATTTTCAGTTAATAATATGAAAATAGCATTTCTCTTCATTCCCGTTGCTAGTAACAGTTTTTGTTTTTATTAGTTACCTTGTTAAATTATATTCATTTCGTATTTTGCTTTGATAAAGTCCACATTGGACGAAACGCGTCAGCAATTACTAGTTTTCCTATTGTCATTTTTATTCATAAATATATATATATATATACACACACATTTAAGATAGCTCTTGCTGAGGAAACTTGGTCCTTCCTCACAAGAGGTAGGAAAAATTACATGTAATAAGCAACAATAAACTACAGAACAACCCCGAAATGATCGCTACATTAGTGTATTGCATTAATATTTACCTCGCTAAAAACGTCGCAGTAATTCAGGATTGCGTGTCTGGATCTGAGCCGGAATGTTTTTAATTTTACATGAAGTCGGCCTGAGTAAAAATGGTACATGATGGGCTTGGGCCTCTATAGAAGTAGAGTTGAAACAGTGTTACACAATTACACACTGAGATTCGCATATATATATATATATATATATATATATATATATATATATATATATATATATATAAGTGAATATTGAAGTCAACCCTTAGAGGCGACAGGCTGTTACATGCTAGACGCAATCGTAAGGACACGTCAGGACAATCGTCAGGAGCGTTGTTTTAAATAAACGGCAAAATAGACTAGCCACAATGCGCCACTGACCGTATATATAAATAGCCGAGAAAAAAACAACACTCGTTGCATGACGATTGCGTCTGACATGAAAGAGACTGTCGCCTCTGAGTGTTGACTTCAATGCTATCTTTTATATTTACACACACTGTATATCTGATACTGAGCACTTTATCCCATAAATATAGCACAACTTAAGAGTATATTTCATCATCTATCTATCTATCTATCTATCTATCTATCTATCTATCTATCTATCTATCTATATATATATATATATATATATATATATATATATATATATATATATGTGGGGGGGTGTATATGTGTGTGTGTAGGCGGTGCGAGTGTGCGTGTGGGTTCGTGCGTGCGTGCGGAGATGTAATTTTATTACTTCCACACTACCACAGGATAGAATTCGGAGTGAGGTGGTTACTGATATTTTGGCAACATTCTTTCTTCTGTCATTGGTCGCACACCGACATTGATGTTCATGCACACACAAAGAAACACGCACAGACGTACACACACGGACGCAGACACGCAAACCCACGGACGCAGACACGCAAACCCACGAACACACGCTCACACATAAGAACACGGGAACACACATCACAGAAAATGTTACACAATCTTTGACACATAATAAACATGTGAAAGGAAATATTTGGCGCCAGCAGTATATATATATATATATATATATATATATATATATATAAATAACTATATATATATATATATATATATATATATATATATATATATATATATATATATATATATATATATACTGGTTTGTTTTGTTAACATTTGTTCTTGTCATTCTTTATATTTTAGATGTTGCCAAAAGAAAATCTTCCATCAATCGAAGAAATGCCCAGCAGTCTTCGGGGCCTTAGATATATTGTTCCCCTGGACGATAAACGTACACCTAAGCTAATTTTCTATCGTAAAGCTGTACTTGATCGCCGGCCCTGACAGAAACCAAAGAAGTGACACTGGAACTGCGTTAAAGATACTTCAAATTCCACAGGCATGCATTTCTTGTGAAAATTGGGAAGCAGGCGCCAAGGACAGAGCAGTGTGGATCGATATAATCAGTAAGATGGTTTACTGAACACGAAACATGGGGCGTTCAATATGTACCACGAATATGAAGAGAATTAACGACGTGGCCTTAATATTTGCAACTAATAAATAGGCGCCTTTCATCTGTAATCTTTTAACGACATTTGTCATTCAAATGCTGCCGAAATTGTCTCATGAGATTTACACATCAATCAATTCAGAATTTACTCTGCATCAACGTGCCATACCTCTTCAGGTGGTGAACTATCCATTCACTCAAGCTCACTGGATAGGTTACGAGTTATTTTCTTCTGACCTTCTTATCATCTCTCTGTCCTGTGAGTATCAAAATTTCCAAGCTCATATTCCGTTATGGTGACCTATCTACATTAGAATGAACTCTTACTCCTTCATAAATACTAACCTGCGAGACTTCCTAAGGAGAGGTAGTCGGGACGCAGTGTGACAGTTCGGACGGACACTTCTATCGGCTGACTAATAACACTTTTTTTGTATATATGTTCTATCATTTCAATACACTTATTCAACCTACTTTCTTCTTTCCGTGCCTTTATTTCTGGCCCCTAACAGGCCACAACATATTCCCCATTATGCACCCTGGAAATTTCAACTGACTCTTCCTGGAGTTCATTTATCATTCCATTGTCTCTAGAACTTTGACCTGACTCACATGTTCGGTACATGTTATTCTCATCATCCTTCTGTATAATGAAGAGGAAGAAAATAGGCGATGTGGCCTTAATATTTGCAACTAATAAATAGGCGCCTTTTGTCTGTAATCTTTTAATGACATTTGTTATACAAATGCTACCGAAAATTTCTCATGCGATTACATATCAATCAATTCAGAATTTACTCTTCATCAATGTGCCATACTCCTTCAGGAGGTGAACTAGCCATTCACTCAAGCTCACTGGATAGGTTAGGAGTTATTTTTTTCTGACCTTATTATCATTAGTCTGTCCTGTGAGTATCAAAATTTCCAAGCCCATATTTTGTTATGGTGACCTATCTGCATTAGAATGAACTCTTACTCCTTCATAAATACTACTTCCTAATCAAGGAATCGTAACGCAGTCTCTGACTGTGAGCGACTTCTGTCGAACTGTCTGCTTCGGCTGTGAGGAATCCGGACAAAGCTTTGCCGAAGGGCAATGTTTTGTCCGGGGAGCTAGACAGATCCCGAACCCGCTTATGCGGATTCTAAGGGAATATTTTTGGCCGAACCTGTGGGATCGGAGAAACCCACGTTAAACTCGGCCTTGTGCCACATACATTCCTCGTGGGGGGACTGTTAAATATTGGCAATCAGGACGCCGTCTCTGACTGTGTGTGACTTCTGTCGAACTCTCTGCTTTGGCCCTTCGGCAAAACTTCGTCCGGGGAGGTAGACAGATCGCGAACCTGCTTATAATGGTTCTAAGGGAATCATTTTGGCCTAGCTTACGGGCTCGGAGAAACCCACATTAAACTCGGCCTTGTGCCACATACATTCCTCGTGGGGGGGACTGTTAAATATCGGCACTCAGTACGCAGTGTAACCTTACAGTTTGTATATATGTTCTATTATTACAATACACTTATTCAACCTACTTTCTTCTTTCTGTGTCTTTCTTTCTGGCCCCTTGCAGGCCACAACATATTCCCCATTATGCGTTCTGGAAATTTTCGCTAACTTTTCCTGGAGTTCATTTTTCATTCCATTATCTCTACAACTTTGACTTGACTCACATGTTAGGTACATGTTATTCTCATCATCCTTCTGTAGAACCACATTTTTGTTGCTTCGATCTCTTTTTTTTATCTGTGAAGAGATTTTCTAGCATTCACAGTCATATAGGAGGACTGATATTACATAACAGTTCAGTAATATATTCTTTGTTTCAAACGAAATTTTTCTGTTTCTTAATACTTTGCTTAGCTTTTGAAAAGCTTTTTCGTTATCCAAAAGCGCCTTCTGATTTCATTCTCAAACTTATCGTACATTTTACGGATCAGGCGAGCATCTAAGTTGTAGCTTGTTTCAAAAATTTGCAGAGGTAACACTGTATGGAAGTTCTTTTTTGCAAATGGCATACAGAAGAAATGTGGTGCGGGGTGACTCATTGGACCTAGCATGGCGAATCCTAGCTGTAAAGGTCTGAACTGGTAAAAATAAAGAAACGAGTTCACCTGAATATCGGCCATTAATTCATCACTTTATTTCTAAAAGTTCACACATTTACAGCTAGGGTACGCCATGTTTTGTCCAATGAATCGAATCACCCATTTTTCTTTCGTATGCTGTTTGTAAAGAAGTTGAGTTACGACAGAATAGGGATTGGCTTGCAACATTGCATCTGTGAAAAAGAGGCTGTAGTAATAAAAAATAAGTCCTCAATTGAGAAATTCCAGTCGAATTCACTACATTCACTCGAGAAAAGGAAAATGTATAAATTCATCCGAGAGCTATGCGTAAATAGCAGGACAGATAGGGTTCTATAGGCTTGGATGGCGACCGACCTAGGAGGAGGAAAACTCTGTTTTATTACTGTAAGTTCAAAAAAATTCTTAACTGTTAATAATAGCATACCTTTTAATAAAACATCTTCCGACAAGTATCACATTAATTTTTTTTTTCTTGGAATTTTACCCGAAATTACCTGAAATTGAAGAAAAATAAAATCTATGCCTGAGGATGGTAAATGTTTTACCGAAAGTACTTTGCAAGCAATATGGACCTAATATCTAATCCATTGTACAGTTAATAAGAACAAGGATCGTGTCGTTCTCCGAGGAAAAATATTTGAAATGATACCTATTATAATATATTATTTAAAATAATATAGGAATTATCAATACATTTTCAGAATAATTTACTATTATCCTCATCTTTGTCACCATATTTATTACAACCTTTCGACCATTGTACGCTCCGGTCTTCTTCAGGTGGTTGGAATGTCGAACGGAAGCCTTTATTTAGCTCACTGAGGTAGACTGTTCTAGTTCTACGTGCTGTTTAATGGATGTCAGTTATCTCCTGTTAATTTCCCTCTGAATGTTCTCCACTGCCTTAACCAGGCATTGAACTCAAACTCTTTGGGTCCTGTCACTGGATCTAACCAACGACTTTATCCACTGTGCCACGTGCTCTTGAGATACATTTTCAGAAATTGTTTGAGTTTAAGACTACGAGTAAAATTAATAAGAATATTTTGCACAAATTTCTATAGGACAGAATATAGTAAATTTCAGATTTTATCGGATTTGATCCCGCATTCAAAGATTTTAAAACGAATCTAAAAGCAAATGGTACACACAAGTAAGGACATTACAAAAGAATCATTGGTTCAAGAGAATTAGAATACCCAGTATCCATTCCGTGTCATTACTTGTGAAAAGTCCATCACCATCAGCAAATTACATTAAGTCCCATTTCAGGCGTATAGATTCTTTAAAACATGCTATACAATTGACGTTTCTGACAAAAGAAAACAGAAACAGATAAAACTTTACCTAACGCAATAAAACCTCCATTTAGTCTCATTAATTTTATTAGGAGAGGAAGACAAATAAGGCATTAGCCACCAAACGCGAAAAAGAAAAAAAAAAAAAAAAAAACTATAAAACAAAAAGTAACTTGTTCTGACTCTCGCTTTTAAAGACATTATTTTTTTCATCAACCATTTTAGCTTCGTTGTTGACTCATAAATCTAGTAGAGTCAGATAAATAAAGAAAACCGAGTTTTACCAGTAATCGTATTGCAGACAAGGTTCATCTGATAACTAGAATCAGAGACAGTGTTTGTTTCTGAACCTTCTAGCTTAAAGGAAAACGGTTTTAAAAAATCCAGTTAAAAACAAAATTTATTTTTTTAAACAAAAAATATTCTTTCTAATACAGGCCATATATTTTATATCTATATAAATATCTCACTTATTCATTCATTCAGTCAGTCAGTCACTATATATATATATATATATATATATATATATATATATATATATATGTGTGTGTGTGTGTGTGTGTGTGTGCGTGTGTGTGTGCGCAAGCGCGTGCGTGAATATATGTACGTCTGTGTTTATTGTTGTGCATATACATATAGCTAAGTGTATGACCTTTAACTGATCGTATACGTTTATACGTTTTTTTGCAAACGTTAGATTATGTTGTCCTTTCAGGGATATAGAACTGAATACTGGAAAAAAATATACCAACTAATTTTAATAGTAAAAAAAAAATGAATCGATATTTTAAGTCTTTTAAAAGATTCTGTAGTATATTTCTCGTAATCAACTTTCATGCGATTTAAGTGGCTTATGTAGCAAATAGTCTCAAGGAACTTATTTTTTGGGTAATTGTCAAACAGGTCAAAACGAAATGTTTAAAAATGATTTTAGATGTCTGTTTTCAATGAACACGTTTGTTTAGATAATAGAATTTATGGTCAAATATCGAAAGCAATGTTAGATTCCATTTCTTACACATAGAAGGTGGTTTCCCGGTTCTATTTGGCTCAATAGGGTCATTAAAATATGAAATGTTTAGTCGGCCAAATGATAGTGTTTGGTTTAGTTTGGTTTGTTTCAAGCCATTTTCAACCACAATGGGTTATTTAATGCCGACAAGATTTTCATTGATGGTAATATCTAGCCTTGAATAGTTGTTGCTATCGGATGTAGTTTATCGTCTTATCCATGACGCCCAAAGGATAGGGTTGTATATGATTTGCTGGTAATATTTTTTTCTTCGAAAATGTATTGCTGGTAATATTTCTATCCTCAACAATGTATTACTGGCAATAATGTAACAATGGTAATAATTTTCATGAAAAATTTATATCTGGTATTAAAACCTATTTTTACACTTTCATAGTGTACTCTCCCCACTTCTGTGGTTAACTATTTGCCCATATTTGGCACTCTCACATGTGCTACCACCCAGGGTCAGGATGGAGCTGGGAAAACCAGAAATTAAGAGGTGGTTCCACGCTCCTCAAAACCTCCTAATCAGAAGCCTTTCTATCGAATGTAGTTTATCGTTTTACCCAGGATGCCCAAAGGATAGGGTTGTATATGATTTGCTGTAGGTCATTGCTCGTTGTAAAGAGTCAAATCATGAGAAAAAAACAATAAATGATTTGGATATTTTTAAGTCATACGCTGGCTAACGGTTTTGAACAATATATTATTCCACTCTATAAATTCTTCCCATTTGTTTCTATGATAAAATGGTCAACGGCGCGAAAGCTGGACTCGGCGTAATGTATTCGAATACCGACAGAGTCTGTTGCGTTAACTTCCACTCAAATGTCCGTAGTACAAGCCTGGATTCTTTTTCAGTCCGGACAAAACACGATGTGGATAAATACTGGCTATGTAGCCTTGACTGGCAACCAGTTGAGGCGGAAACCTTCTCTATAAAAAAAAACATCTCTATGTTTTTCAATGTAGCAATTTCTAGCTGATAATCATGATGAATATATTGAGACTCCCAATCGTCTACGTTTAAAAAAAGTAGTTATAATAATTCCTCGAGTCACGAAACCAATCAGGATCGTTAAGGTATCCTATGTACTGCAGCCGTAGCTACAGTAGGTATATCTAGAGTAAGTTATTCGGTCGGTGCCAAACATACTGTATGTTTTGAATGCAAATTTATCCTTTTCAGAGACAGATTATCCTATCAAGGCTAAAATGCCTAACATCTATACTATTTAACCCATAGCTTAAAGAAAATGCATGCATTATTTTCCAACCGCAAACGTGAGCTAAACAGTACTAGGCATGTTTTAGACACTGTGATTATTTTTTACAGCTTATCAAACTTTTGCGGGTTATTTAAAGCCAGAAACTATTTCTAGATTGTATTAATTTATTTATTTTTGAAGATATTAACAATTTAATGATACATGCATAAGTATGGGCTAATTAAAGAAGAGAATTTGCGCATATGTGAATAAAACGAACCCAACTGGAATTGGAACCCGTCTTTCCAATTGAAAATTCCAAGCCTTTGTTCATTATACCACCTGCACATGCACATTTTATAGCAGCGAGCAGTCATCCATCTAGGTACTAACCAAGCTCCAAGATGCCGTGATCGAACGGGAACCGGTATTTCTACCTGTAATTTGCGCAAATCCTATTTTGGGCACCGTAACGCCGTTTGCACTTTCCGCCACGTCAGAATTACACTTGCGAACAAGGAGTTATTGCGAATAATTAAATAATTTAATTATCTGCAATAACTCCTCCCCACTAACTGATGTATTCTGTAAAACCAACATTATATACCAATTTAAATGTCCCTTGGGAGAATGTATCTCGGGCAAAAAAAAAAAAAGCAAAACAAAAAACAAAACAAAAAAAAAAAGAAACAAACAAACAAACAAAAACAAAAAAACAAACAAACAAACAAACAAAAAACAAATATATATTTTTGGTATACGACAAATACACTAACAAGAAGTCGTACGCTGCACATGTCTGCAATTCGTCCATTGCGAGGCATCTATAACAACATTCCTGTCCACATCCTCAATATAAAAAATGACTAATCCACAACACAATTATGATACACCATGAAAACAATAGATTTAGATGAGAGATACTGGAAGCAATTTATATTACAAAATTAAAGTGAATAGAATCAACTATGAACACTGCAGTAATGTTCTGAAATGCCTGTAAAAGAACAGCTTTTTTATGCTTTTATGCTTTAATGCAACGTGACAATGATATTATTAACGTAGAAAAAAAAATCCATAATGGATAATTTTTCACGTTCTAATGAACGCTGAGCAGTAATGGTTAATAACGCAGAACTTGTCCTAATGAACAACATATAGTCTTGTACTACTTGCCTCTCTGAAGATGATCTTGGAAGATGATCGAAAGTACTTGGTTAATGAAAATAAAATAAATTTAGGCAGATATAGCATATTACTCTCATCCTTTAACATCAATACACGGAACGTTATTTGTCAGTATGAACGGATTTTGATAAAAATTAGCAGAAGATTTTAATAACCCTGTATATATATATATATATATATATATATATATATATATATATATATATAATAAAAATATAATAAAAGGGCTTAAACACTAATATTCCATGGTCATAATTTATTCCATTGGCATCGTAAATACGATCTAATTCATTAGACCTACAAATTTAAAAAAAAATGTATGTGTATGCATGTATGTATATATGTATGTGTATGCATGTATTTATATATATTTATTTATGTATGTGTATGCATGTATCTATACATATTTATATATTTTGCATGTATGTGTATATTTACCACTAATATTATCTATCTATCTATCTATCTATCTATCTATCTATCTATCTGTGTGTGTGTGTGTGTGTGTGTGAAAGCAAAATATTTGATGACCTATTGGCTGCTTTTCCATTTAAATTAGCCCCCTCCCCCACCCTTTATGAAGTTTTTCATTTCACGAGACGAGGGTGCCATTGCTGAAAACTTCCTTGGGGTTCTTTTACCAAATTACTTATCATTAAGTTAATCACATTATTGTGGCGGGAAAATGACTGAAGGTGAGATGCCAGGTCAGGACATATAACATGGCAAATTCTTTTTTGAGTTTATCAAGAATCTCTAAATGTACAGCAGGAACACCAGACCAGATGCGGCCGCAATATTCAATGCAGGGACATATGGCAGACTTTAAGTTTGCAAGATAGATACTGAACAGAAAAGAAATATTCCCGAACGACATAGTGAACTAAACTTCCTAGTAGCTGAACGAGTAACTGTTTTAATATAAGTTTTCAATTTTCACCTCAGCGGTAAATATTAACCCAAGAAGGCGCACCGTGTCGCTCTCCTATAGTTCAGCACCAGACTACGTGGGAAGTCGAACAGTGCACGCTGATTCCATCTTCCACGCCGTTTACCATTATATCACAGAAAAGAATGGGAAGAGTTTACGGTGAGGAATAACATATTGCCGAAGAGGGTTAGTCTGCACCTGACTTGAAAATATAAATACCATTTGTTGGTTTTTCTCTAAATTTGACATTTTACAATGAGAGCTGACCGACAGCAAGTTATATACAACAATATTATTTGGTCGACAAAACATTTCATATTTTAATGACACTATTAATCGAATTAGAGTTGTGAAAACTTCTATGTGTAAGAAATAAAATCTAAATTTACCTTCGCTATATTACCATTAATTCTATTTATCAAACATTTCTCTTGAAAACAGACATCTTAATTCATTTCATTTTGACCGGTTTGACAGTTTCCCAAACAAAATTCCTTGAGACTATTTGCTACATAAGCCACTTAAATCGCACGAAAGCTGATTATTAGAAAGTTTCTACAGAGTCTTTAAAAAGACTTAAAATTTCGATTCATTTTTTTTTTTTTTACTATTTATAATTAGTTGTTATATTTGTCCCATATTACAATTATAGCGATACCATCACATCTCACTGGTGACCGAAAGAAAAGTCGACATTTGGGTCTTCTATTCATCAGTAATGGGATCTCTACAATGGAATAAAAGAATACAAAATTCCGTGCCGGAAATCAACAATAAAAAAGAAAAAAAAAAGAAAAAAAATCAGTAACTATTAGGTTGGTGCAAAAATAATGACGTAATAATATCGTTTTATGACGTATTTTTTAACGTCAAAAAACGACATTATTACGTCATTATTTTTGCACCAACCTAATACAACACAAAGGCAAATTAATAGAAATATGAAAGCAGATATTTTGGGGCGTCTATAATACAGGACTACCTTAAAAACCAACTTTAGAAATCCTGGCATTTTCCTATTTTTGAACACAGACCTCTAGTTCTTGTGAGAAATAATGCAATATCTAATCGAGCAAACGGGATGTTTCTTTACGAAGAGCTGATCACAGGTTTGCGATAATCCAACATTCATTTGGTAGAAGTCTATTCATTTCTTGCTATTTCCTGTATATTAACCAAGCTTTAAAATACTACGAGGAATGGACAGACTGGATAATGACATGTATTTAGACGGCAGCGTTTTCCGCTAAAATCGCTGTGCTTCCCCGCGAAATTACTAAAATAATAGCCGCCTCCGGTAGATTGTGGATGGAATTAGGGAAAGTGCCTTGGTTATCATTTCACTTTTATTATAGGCCTCTGCGACTTACAAGCTTTCCTGTTCTAACTTTGCGTAAGATACGGGAACTTTGCTTTCTTTCGTTTAAATGAGTATTTAAAATTCCCCGTTAAATGTATGCGGTCACTTACTATAAATACGGTGAAAGATTGAGAATAATATTTGCTTTAGTGTTTCATCGGAAACGGTCACAGATAAAATTATAATTTTTTAGCGTGTAAATTACTCTCTCAAGTAGTTTCTAACACCCTGTTTATCATATCTCAGTTGCATCTGCGTCTTCGGGCAGAGAGCGTTCAGTGGTGGATCCGTCAAAGGACAGAGTCGCAAGTGAGGAAAGTTATACTGAAAAGTAACCAGCCCTGGGGAACAGCTGCCGAGGCTTCGCCCACTCATTGCACCATAGAGAGGGATCAGTGTTCGCACCGAGGCCAACGCAATCGACAGGTGCGGAGGCTGCGAGCAATTTTTGTTCCTAGCCCAGGTGTACGCTCTCGGGCACCGCTCATTAAATCAACCTTGTGTCACAACCTGACCTCGTGGGGGTTTGAGCAAATACAAATTAATCTCTCGACTTGTTTGTAACACCCTGTTTATCATCTCTCAGTTGAGTGTCTGTCTCAGAGTGCGCTCAAGCGCGGCTCCATCAAAGGACAGAGTTGCAACCGAGAAAAAATTATACTGAGAAGTGCCCAGCTCTGGGGAACAGCTGCTCTGTCATTGCATTAGAAAGAGGGATCGATTGCGGGGGATCACACAATTTTTGTTCCTAGTCTGGGTGTACGTGCTCGGGATCCCCACATTAAACCGACCTTGTGTCACAACCTTACCTCGTGGTGGTGGTGGTGGGGGTTGAGTAAATATAAATTACATTTTCTTTTTAAATAAGTTATGTTTTATTCAAGAAAAACATATTATCTCATATTTCTTATGTGTTATGTTTGGGTAATAATGAATATTTTCAATGAATATTTCTTCGTTATAGAACTTGAAATCGCAAATGTGTTTAAAGCTGAAATCGATACAAATTCGTTTTTTAGTGTTATTTAAAAACGATTCTTATTTCATACGCGCGTCTCTCCAGGACGTGAGTCATCACGTCTCCTCACAACTCCATATCGTTTGTAAGATGATATTTGTAAAAGCTAAACTTAAATGCTGTAAGATCCAAAACTTTGCAGACGGTGTAACCAAATATTGCACATTCTCGTCCATCATTTGTCACGTTTGCAATAGAATTAAAATAACCGACATTTCGAATTTTGAAAACACACAAGAATTACGCTAACATTTCAAGAACTACACTCGGATAGACATCACAGAGAAAACCAATGAAAACAAAGCATTTAAATAAACGATGCACAAACATACACACTAAAAATGAAAATCAGAAATGGGCGACAGAATTCTCACACCAGAAACCTGATTGAAGTTCGTATGATTAGAGTGGACACAAAAAAAAAAAAAATATTCAATCGAACTGGAAGTCTTATTCAATTTTGAAACATTCAACATAAAAAAATGATAGCAAAACCATTATTTTTTCACAGCATACATAACCGAAAATATGTTTTTGAAAATTGTCTTTACGGCTGTTTACATGTAGACAAATTTATTGGCAAATGTTCTTTGCCAATTTTCGCCAAATGGGAAACATCTAATATTTAATATATATCCATATTGCTTGTTATATACGAATATTAACTGATAAGTTCATAGGTTGACTATAAAGCAGTGATACTAGATCTATGATTTCTTGCATTAATTTCAGTTTTTTTTATTGATAACTACATTGTCTCATTCTGACATCTGCCTATTCAAAGAAGACTTCTGAGAACTGACATCCGTTCAAAGAAGTAACTAGTACTGACTTCTCTTGAAAATTGACCAAAACTGACATTGTGGTGTTATCAAGTAACATTCACGCTGACATGGATGCTAAATTAGGGGATAGTTTTCCAGCTTTATCAACAATGTAAATCTGCGACAGCTACCACCGAGGAAAACATTGATTGTGTTCACCAGAGAGTGAGGGGTCACAACCGATTGGCTATGAATCAAATATCCAATGTTTTGTGCATATGCCGTAAGAGAGTTGAGTATATTTTGCACAATGAACTTGGCATGACTAAGGTTTCTACTCGGTCGGTACCACAGCTTCTGACACCTAATCAGGCTGATCACAAGATCTGTCATTGTTTGAGGCAAATCCCACGGGTTTAATTGAACTTTTCCTAACCCAGGATGAGTATTGGATTCATCGCGTTGATCCGGAGACAAAGAGAGAATCCATGCAGTGGAAACACCCTTCCTCACCTGATTTAAAGAAGGCCAATGTAGTTTCATTTGTAGACAAGATGAAGGCTTCAGTTTTTTTTTTTGGATACAAGAGACACTGACTTTATTAACTATCATCAAATGGTTACACCATTAATGGAGAATCCTATGCCAACTTGTGAAGGGAGTTAAGAAATTCTATCAAGACTCTCATGAAAACTGAAGAACGTTTTTTTCTATCATAAGGGCAATTCTCTAGCATATAAAGCCTTAGTTTCGACGGCTGTTGTTTGTAACTATGTCTTTGAACTGGTTGATTAGCCTCCCTACTCTCCTGATATGACTATCATCTTTTCCCCAGCATTAATACACAGTTGGCTGTGAACCAGTATCGCGGTGGTGATGACGTGATATCTGCTGTTGATGAGTTTCTTTGTCATCAGGATGAAAAGACTTCTTTCAACAATCAAATATCAATTTACCTGGAAAAACAATCCAGTCATAAATAAGAAAGTTTAAATAAATGCATGCAATATTTTTACAGCTCTAGAATCACTAATGCATATTGAGCCTATAGGATTTTCAGCCCACCCTCATATACACATGTTACTGGAGATATTACATTGTTAAAAAAGGGAAATTTGATTTACGACAAATCAAGTTTCCCCGCAATTAATTTTATTTTTCTACAAATTTCAATTCAGTGAAGCAGAATTAATGTTCACTACTGGGAAATCTTAAACTGAAAAATGAGATAAAGTATTATGTACACAATCTATATTATTCGGACTATTGGCCTCACCTTTGTCGCCATATTTCTTACAACTTTTCGGCCGTTGTACGCTCCGGCCTTCTTCTGGGACTTATAAACTTATTCTCTTCCGCACATAGATAAAGACATCGGTTAGATCCAGTGACAGGACCCAAAGTGTTAAGGCAGTGGAGAACTTGGAGAGTGGAATTAACAGGAGATAACTGATAACTGATATCCACGTGGATCTAGAAGAGTCTACACCAGTGAGCGAAATAAAGGGTTCATTTTGATATTCCAACCAGCTGAAGAAGGCCGGAGCGTACAACGGCCGAAATGTTGTAATAAATCTGGCGACAAAGATAAGGACAATAGACCGAATAATGTAAATAGTGGTAATCTGAAGTTTTGATTTTTTCAAAGAAATATTTCTATTTTATTTGTTAAACTGCAATAGAGAGATATGGTATGCAATATACTATGGACGTAAAATAAAACAACTTATTTTAGAAGTATTTAAACGATTCAAGAGATATTTTAAATTTTTCGTTATATTTATTTTCTAAGGAAACATTGATATTGTATTTTTATTTAATAGTATTTAAAAAAATTAGAAATGTAGATATTATGAAAAACATAATCAATCACAGTTTTTTACAAAGAATGTATAAAAATCTTATTTTTAATATTATGTTAGAGAATCATCCATTTTTACAAACATAATTGATGTAATTAAAAAAAACCCAGAGAAAACATGAAATAGGTGATGCATCTTCATCGACGATCCATTGATGTAAAATTATTTATTTTCATGATGCATCAAATAATGACATTGTGATAAGGTATGCCCCCTTTTTTGCATAACGAAATACTGTAAAAATGAGTTTTTTCTTGTTGATTTTTTACCTGTCAGCATTCTATTTTGTCGAATGAAATCCTTTTGCAGTCGACTTTTTAAATCTGTTTGCATCAAGTGGATGAAGCCACTAATCTGCAATGGATTACTGAGAGTAAATATAATTGAGAAAAAAGTTGCTGAGGAGAAGATCTAATAAAAATAACAATATCCAAGGAGACCAATGATGACGATTGACTCTACACTTACATTTTTGAAGAGCGTTATTGATAGGAAAGCAAGAAACTGGAAGAAAGTTCCAGACACAAGAAGTGCGAGAAATCATTATAATTGAATTTAGCTTTACAAATAGAAATATCAACCGTAAAATGATGAGACCACACTGCTAGTTTAGCATACGCTTAAGTTTATTTAGTTGAGATAACAAAGTGAAAAGCTCATCAGAACAATTCCCACGTAAATATTTATAACAAAAAGGTACAAAGAAAAGTTGCGGTACAAAACTAGGAAGCATAACATTGCAAATACTTCTTGGGATTGTCACGAATTTCTAGATACATAACGAAATCACCAGACCAATAGTGGTAACACAATTCGATACACGAATGGGTGAAAGAATATTAAAGATTGAAGGCTAATAAATAAGAAAGACTAATAAAGATGGAAAACTATTAAAAATGGAAGGCTAATAAAGATGGAAGACTGTCAAAGATGGAGAGCTAATAAAGATGGAAGAATAATAAAGATGGAAAACTATTAAAGATAGAAGGCTAATAAAGATGGAGGACTATTAAAGATGGAAGGCTAATAAAGATGGAAGAATAATAAAGATGGAATGATATTAAAGGTGGAAAGCTAATAAAGATTGAAGACTATTAAAGATGGAAGGCTAATAAAGATTGAAGACTATTAAACATGGAAGGCTAATAAAGATGGAAGACTATTAAAGATGGAAGAATAATAAAGAGGGAGAACTATTAAAGATGGAGGACTATTAAATATGGAAGGCTAATAAAGATGGAGGACTATTAAATATGGAAGGCTAATAAAGATGGAGGACTATTAAATATGGAAGGCTAATAAAGATGGAAGAATAATAAAGAGGGAAAACTATTAAAGATGGAGGACTATTAAATATGGAAGGCTAATAAAGATGGAGGACTATTAAATATGGAAGGCTAATAAAGATGGTGGACTATTAAATATGGAAGGCTAATAAAGATGGAAGAATAATAAAGAGGGAAAACTATTAAAGATGGAGGACTATTAAATATGGAAGGCTAATAAAGATGGAGGACTATTAAACATGGAAAGCTAATAAAGATGGAAGACTATTAAAGATGGAAGGCTAATAAAGATGGAAGAATAATAAAGATGGAAGACTATTAAAGATGGAAGGCTAATAGATATGGAAGACTGATAAAGATGGAAGAATAATAAAAATTGAAGTCTATTAAAAATAGAAGACTATTAAAGATGAAAGGTTAATAAAGATGGAAAACAATTAAAGATGGAAGGCTAATAAAGATGGAAGCCTAATAAATATGGAGACTAATAAATAAATAAAATTAATAAAAACGGAAGACTAATAAAGATGGATTTCAGATTCGAATACGAGTAATCAACTAGCAGGACAGAGTGAATTTAAGAGTTCTATCAGCAGATTTAACAACTGACTCGATATAATGGTTTCAATTCATATAAATGAAAAACCTTAGACCGAGAAGCTGCAAGGTATTACTCGCCTGGAGGCCTGCTGTTAGATGGTCCAAAATACTTTCTAAGACGATTAAAAAAAAGCAGTTTAATTGTGGTGTCTGGATAGTTAAGTCATTTTTAACCGCATTGAGCGACTCTTATTTAACCGTTAGAAACTATCGACTGCGAGAATTTCAGTCCAGCCCCCATGACTGAAATGTTTAAAATGACTTTTTTTTTAAGATCGTCAATTATTTTATTAGCATTCGAGCCTCTGGAATGTCTGTTTTTAACATATCTGGTACAGTCAATTTTAGCATTGTCGGTCACATGAGAGATAAATATACGTGTAGTAAAAACAGATCCAGTGAATAATCCTTTAACAAAGCTTTATTACATTTCACTCTGTCTACTCGTCTACTGACGTATTTTACAGGGAGCTTTTTATACCTCCTAGATTTTAAGGGGAGGTAACTGATGATTTATCAGTACAATAATTAAGAAATGTTTATTTTGCTTTGTATTTAGAGACATTTGCAGAATTTAGAAGGCAAAATTGTAAAAAATTTTTCATATATTCTCAGTAATGGCTAAGAATTATATTTCCCAGTATCGAGTAAAGTAATCGTTAAACTAAAAAAAAAATGTTTGAGTATTTTCTGTGGCCAGCTACATGTGAGTTAAACTTATATTTACTTTTGACAGTTATTGATTAGATGGCAACTTACTTTGGTATAAAACATATTGTCTAAAAACAGTCAAAAATTTTTATATACGCAAAATAATGTCTATTTTTTCAAATATACAGTATATTCTATTTTTAAAATTCAAATGTCAGTGATGCTTAAATTATTAAAATAAATTTGAAATATTTAATTGTTTTTTCATAACTAATATTCTTCATTTTTCAGCGATATGTCACTTTAAGACATTTGCGATTGGCTCTCCACAACTTCCTGTCCTATGTAACTCTCAGTATACCTTTACTTTTTCATCCAGACATTTGCACAAGTTCATTAGGTAGGCTATGTGCTGTTTTACTCTCTTTCCTCTTGTCTTCAGTCTGTCCTGTAAGTATCGAATTTTCCAAGCCCTCTTTCCTTATTGCGTACCCTAGAAATCTCAACTGCCTCTTTCTAATATTAAGTAAAGGCATCATTTTTCTTTCAATTTTATCTAAACCTTTGTCGTTGCTCCCATGTTCCATCCATTGTATTCACAGTATCCTTCTGTAGGGCCGCTTTTCTCATGCTTCAAGTCACATCTTCATCCGTGAGATCAATGTCCAGCTTTCAATGCTATGTAGTAGTGTTGATATTGCATAACAATTCAATAGTCTTTTTTTTTGTTTCAAATGAAATTTTCCTGTTTCTTAATACATTACTTACATTTGAAAAGCCTGATTCGCTATCGCAATGCGCCTTATAGGTTATCAGAAAACTCGAAATAGATGCCACGATAAAGCATTGAACCTGCACCAAACTGGCAAACCATTACAGAATCTAAAGAGAAAAAAAAAAAAAAGTCTAATCAGGTTGATACAAAGTAGAGCGTTGAACTCATAGAAAGTCACTCGTACACTGAAACATTGAGTTAAACATAATTATAAGTTAGAGACTGTAATCCATTTAAGCATGGAGAATGAGAAGAACTTAAATTGTCTATTCACTTCTAATTTATTAGCAATAGAAGCGGACAGAGATTTATGATTAAAATCTACTTTGCTATAAAAGAGAAAAAGCAAGTTGAAAGATTTTTTTTTTCTGAAGAAAAAAAAATACCTATATGATTTGTAAATTAGCACAGGAAAGTCACAGATTATCCAGTCCATTTGGTTTAATAAATCCGTCTTTATCCACTTTATGGGAATTACCTAAAAATCACTCTGCACCAATTAACCCAAAACACACTCTGTATCCAACACATTTATATATATGCGTGTGGGAAGCACTGTGACATGGTATAATTCAGCAGGCTTGTCTCGATAGATCACATACAACTGAACAGTGAGTTCGATCCTAACTGGATACCTCGTAATTTAAATTATGTGCCACATCCAAGAACCTCTTAGAAAATCAGTAGCGACGTCGAAGCTGTAATAAATACGTATATTGATGTATAAAGCACTTCGAAGAGGTGTAATTTCAGCACGCCTGTCTCGCTAGATCACTTAGGACGGAATACTTTCGACTTTCTGTCACATCTAAGCTACGCTAAGAAAGCCATTAGCAACGCGTGCGCCCTGTAAATAACTATATGGGTGTGTGGAGCATTTCGACGTGG
Source organism: Acanthosepion lycidas (assembly GCA_963932145.1). NCBI lineage: Eukaryota > Metazoa > Mollusca > Cephalopoda > Sepiida > Sepiidae > Acanthosepion > Acanthosepion lycidas. The sequence goes on along the minus strand of OZ010590.1, from coordinate 43,121,458 downwards.
TGTCATGGTTTACAAGCTTGTCTCGCTGTATCACTTAAAACTGAATAGTGTGTTCGCTCCTCACTGGGTGACCCACACATTCAGCCACTGATCACCGCTAAGCTACGCTTCAATAGCAACGGGTGTTCTCTAGTAAATACCCATATGGATGTGCGGATCCCTTCAGTGTAGTGCAAGCTTGTATCGTTGGATCATTTACGACTGAACAGTGCGTTAGACCTACAATGGGTGACCTATACTTTCGGCCTCGTGACATATCTAAGCTCCGCTTCGAAAATCATTGAAGTGACGATAGTTCGCAATTTTTCCACGGTGTTGCCGTTAAACCAACTCGAGACTAATCTTTTGTCACATTCTGTAGCGATACGGGCACACTGAAAAATACCAGTGTGTTTAGTGTGTGTATGTGCAAGATAATTAACCCATAGTTGGGGTAGAAGAGTCGGATTCATACGTTTCCCAATGATATTAGCGCGTAAGTGAATATAACGAGCTTGATTGGAATTGGAACATTCCACTCCAATTTCCAGATTGGAGTCCTATAGTTTCTCAGAGTTATTTATTTTTCTTCTGTTTCAATAATATTTCCATAGGGTACGCTATCTTAGACAATTTCTGCGCAGTTAATTACTGAAAATTTACACTCGCGCTTAAATCCTCTTCGATCAATTTTGCCGTTTATATTGGATTTACGTTCATTTTTCTTAAGGTTTGTAGGCGATGAGTATTTGAAGGGAGTATCAGTTCATGAAAGTGCTTTAGTTTTACCATATTTAATAAACAGCATAAGAACCAAATCACTGCTAGGAATATTTAACATCTTCGCAGTGCTCCCGTTCATCAAATCGCCATTAAGACTCTTAAGGAGATCCTTTCTTTGGTTGCGATCGGCTTTATTTCCACTATGACAGTCTTTGGTTTAAGACATGGAATTGATGAATGGCGAAAATTAAGATAGTCTATTTAATCGAAGGGAATAATTCAAACATTTTATGCAGGTAAAAAAAAAAAAAAGATCTGTAACCCTTCTTGTATAAAGCATTTTTAAACGTATCCCAATAGTGGTTCACTGAGAGATTTATTCATATTCTATTTTCGATGCCTCAATATATGTACTTAATTATTGTTAATTTCCTATGAAAAAAGAGGTTTCATCCCTCACTGTGCCTTCTTCACTTTCCACTGCCACGGCTTTATGAAAGCTTCATCTAAGTTTCTTGCTGTACTGGACGAAGGAAATTCCCCAATTGAAAATACCTGTTCTAGATGGTTACGTTTATTTTTTATATTTTCTGTTTTACTCTTTCTTGGGTATTATTATTATTATCATTTTTATTCTCTTTGCTTTCTGGCGTTTACACATTTCTTTCCGGGTCCCACCCAGGGACCTAAGGTTAGAAATGGCATCATGACACTTTTCACTGACAAAAAAAAAAAAAAAAAAATAATTACATAGATAGAGCCCTTCGTAAAGTGTGGGCTGTACTTGTCAGAACAATTTTTTGTATCTCCTTGAGGCATGGGCTTCCAGGAATCCCTGCAATTAGTCTACTGCAATCTTTTCCAACCAGTCCTAGGGCTCCAACTACAACAAGGATTGTTGATGTTCCCATATGTCACATTTTCGAGACCTCTATTTCAAGGTCCTTGTATTTTGACAGCTTTTTGAATATCTTCAAAGATACATTGCAGTCAGCAGGGACTGCCATATCAATAAGGAGGCACCGTTTTTGTTTGTGGTCTTTAATAACAATATCTGGGCGGTTGGCCTTGATTGTTCTGTCAGTGTGAATTGTGTAGTCCCATAGAATTGTAACAGGTCCTATCTCCGTAACCGGGTCTGGGTGGTGTTGGTACCAGTTTCTTTCAGTTTCCTTCCCGTAGAAGTTGCAGATTTTCCAGTGCAGATATTGGCCCACTCTGTCATGGCGGGTTTTATATTCAGTGGGTGCCAACATCGTGCAACCTGATACAAGATGATCAATCGTTTCTGGATATTTATCACAGAATCTGCATTTTGGGCTGACACAATATTTTAGTATATGTGCTTGATAATTCCTAGTTAGCAAGCATTGGTCCTGCGCAGCAAGGATAAAACATTCAGTTTCCGCTTTCAACCCTGCACTGCGTAGCCACTGATGGGTACGGGTTTTGTCTACATCAGCTTGTTTGATACGGGCAGAGTATTGGCCATGAAGCGGTTTATCTTGCCATCGCTTCTGTATCTGGTCGGTTGCATTCGTCTTTGCTGTCTTTTTCAAGTATTTTGCAGTTTCAGCCGGTGTATTGTGCTGTAGTTGCATCTCTACGCCCATTTGAAGCTCCAGTTTAAATTTGTTGGCTTCTTTCATTACGGAGTAAAGACGCTTACTACTTTCATGTTCCTTGACGCATACCATCATCCAGTCTTCTGTAGTTTCCAAGTATTTTTGGAGGCCAATTGTTGTAGTTTTGTAGGACATTTCTAGTTGAACTAATCCTCTGCCTCCTTCGGATCTGGGCACATACAGACGATCAACATCAGCTTTGAGATGATGCATGCGATAGCAAGTGAGAAGCTTTCTCGTTTTGGCGTCCATTCCCTTAATTTCAGCTATGGTCCAGTTAAGGACATTAAAGCTGTAATGCACCACTGGGACAACCAATGTGTTTATAGCTGATATTCTATTTTTTGAGTTTAGTTCAGTATTTAGTATCAGACGTACACGCCTGTAGTACTCTTTTCTTATTTTTTCTTTCATTTGGGGGTGTTGTATGCCATCTCCTTCGCTAATTCCTAGGTACTTATAAGCTTCTTCATGCTCCAATTCCCTAATCTTTGTGACAAAATCTAAATCTATTGAGGGTGTTTCTGTAATTCTACCTTTCTTGAATGTTACTTTTGCACATTTGTCTAATCTGAAGTCCATACCTATGTCGTCACTAAAGTATTTTACAATATTGAGGAGGCCTTTCAACTCATTGTCGTCTTTGGCAAAGAGTTTGAGATCATCCATGTATAGTAGGTGATTGAAAATTTTCTTATTTATTTTGTAACCATAGCTACTGTTGTTCAGTTCATGTGTAAGAGGGGTTAAGGATAAACAAAACAGAAGGGGTGACAGAGAGTCCCCTTGAAAAATTCCACGTCGGATATTCAGACGGTTGGATATGGCAGTGCCCCCGGTGTGCCTAAGGCATAGTTTTGTGTTCCACATCCCCATGCTGTGCTTAAGAAAGTTTAATACCACAGGGGAGACTTTGTACATTTCCAAAGTCTTAAGGATCCAAGAATGTGGAACACTATCAAAGGCTTTACGATAATCAATCCACGCTGCACTGAGATTTCTGCGTCGTCTCCTGCAATTTTCCAGGATCATTTTATTTATCTGAAGTTGATCTTTGCAGCCATATGAACCTCTACTGCATCCCTTCTGTTCCAGCGGGAGAATGCTGTTTGTTTCGAAGAAGGAGTAAGTACGGTTCGTCAGTACAGACGTGATCAAATTATACGTTGTGGAGAGACATGTTATCGGTCTATAATTTTTCGGGTCGTCTGTTTCAGTTGTTTTTGGTATGAGGTATGTAATACCTTCAGTAACCCATTCCGGGATTTTATTGGGATTATTTACAAGCGTTGATAATGTTTTTGCAAGTATGCCATGGGTAGATGAGAGATGATACAGCCAGAAATTGGGCAACTTGTCATTTCCTGGGGATTTCCATTTTGGGGATTTCGTTAGTGCTTGCCTAACATCATCTGTGGATATATTTACCCATTCTTGCACAGGTGTATCCAGCAGTCGTTCTTCTTCACACCGTATCCATTCTGCATTTGGGTTACATTCCTTTGGGTTGCTCCAAATATTTTCCCAAAATGTCTGTACATTATCAATCGATGGTGGCGTTTCGACATGTATAGGCGTTTTTCCAATTTCCCTGTAAAATTTCTTAAGATCTGTTCGGAATATTTTATTTTGGCGATAGAATCTACAACGTTTCTCGTATCGTCTTGTTCTCTGTGCTTTTAGCTGAAGTTTCTGTTTCAGCATTTCCTTGATCGATGGAATATCAATTAGGGACTTAATGCTATATTTCCGTTTGATCTTTTTGGATTTACGTGTGGAAATATTAGGGTTTCTGGTGAGCTCATCTAATATAGACAGCTCACATCTGATTTGTTTTATTTCTCGTATCAGTTTGGTTTTCCAAGCTGGTTCTCTGTGTCTGTTAATTTTTTTTATTGTCTTGACACCAAGCTTCCGAGTCGCTGCTAGAGCTGTTGCGTATATGACGTTGTTAACTTCTGTTATGTTTCCCGGTGGTTTATCTGTTAACAGTGTTTCCAGGGCAGCATTGAATATTTTCACGATGTGCTTGTTGGGATTTGTCATATGGATTTTCGGAAGCTGGTCTTTGTCTGACAATTGTATGAAAGTTACTCTGCTGAGTACTTGGATGACGTCATTTTTCGCTTCGGTGATTTCAGCTTCGTGGTTTTCAAGGAATTCTAAATTAATGTACCTGGAGTCATCTCCAGTGACAATTTCTGGAGAACTAGAGGTTGTGTCTAAGGTAGAATCTTCGGTTTCATTTCCTGGGAGATGATTTCGTATTTCATTGGCTTTAGCGTCCACCTCATCCTCTGTAGCATTCTTTATTTCAACATTCGTCTCAACAGAGTTTGAGTGATGGGTCATAGTATTTTGTCTTATATCTAATTTTATCTTATCTATTTCTGCCTTTGAGAGTCTGTTGTTTCGCATGATATCTCTGCGGACATTGGCAAGCATGTTTGGATTGAGGTTAGGTCTTATATCATTTCCCACCATATTTCTCCATATTTGGTATGTTTGATTGGTGGTGTTCTTTGCTGGGTTTTCGAGTGCAGTGAAGAAGGATGTCATAACTTGTCGATACTCTTCGCGGCTCTATTTCGTTCGTTTCATTTTTACTAGTCGATTTGGCATTGAGACACTTGGTCCAAGGTTGGCAATAATCCGGGTTTGGTGACCTAGTGTCTCTTCGTGTGTGGAAGAGTTTGTTCCAGTGACAGACTTTTCGACCTCAGACTGGTTCCTCTCTGAGGGACGCGGCCCTTGTTGTCCCGGTTGACGGCCGATCCGGTATGAGATATTATTCGTATTCATTGAAATTGGTAGAGATGCGTTTTAACCTTGACCGCCAAGGGGTAATTTTGTTCAGATTACCAGCTTTAGGACGAGACTTGAAGAAGTCCAAGAGCAAGACCAGATTTGAGATTGTGGGTTTATTAATATATCGAAGTTAAAAGTTCATAACAGTGTATGGTATTCAGTTGGGTAGATAATACTAAGTTTTAACTTAGTAAAAGTTCGAGTGACACCTCCAAGTGGGATAATTAGATTTCAGTATATAGACATAAACAAAAAAAAAAAAAAATGGACACGGGTGTCCGCTTAAGGTCTGGGGTGTGGATTAAAACTTGAAATACAAGTTGAAAAATAAATATATATATATTATTAGAGGAGAGAAAAGGGAAATGAAAAGCATGGAATTAACTTGAGACATTAGGATTTACAATCATATCAAACTAAAGGAAAAGTATCATTCAAAGATGCTACATTTACCATTTCTTAAAACTTCGGAGCATGGCACAAGTGACTCTCCACAAATGTTCAATTTTCCGTCGCCAACGACAGATACTTATCAAATTTTATGGGGTAGGCTGGACTTATACTACAGATTGGTAGGGGGGAATATCGAAGAATTCATTAAACAAAGGGGTAGGAGCAAGGGAATAAAAGTTATACTTTTCCGGTCATCTCTCAACCTACTTGCCGCTGAAAGATATGTTTTAAAATTTTCACTCAAAGAGATGATAGACAAAGGGCAGAGCATTGTAGGAAAATTACACCTGTAGCCATGAAAAAAAAACAAAAACAGATATAATACAGTATGATCCCTGTCAGTGTGGACATATCTACATGTACATTCAATATATATATATATATATATATATATATATATATATATATATATATATATAGAGAGAGAGAGAGAGAGAGAGAGAGATTAGCAAACATGTACATATACACGCACCGACAGAGATATGGGATGCCTAGGGTAAAAAAAAAAAAAAAATGACACGGGTGTCCGCTTAAGGTCTGGGGTGTGGATTAAAACTTGAAATACAAGTTTAAAAAAAAAAAATATTATTAGAGGATTATTATTATTATTATTTCCTTTGATTTCTGATGTGTACTCATTTCTTTCCGGGTCCCGCACAGTGACCTAAGGTTAGAAATGGATCATGGCACTTTCCACTATAAAAATAAAAAAAAATAAAAAAAATAATACATAGACAAAGCCCTTCGTAAGGAGTGAGCTGTACTCGTGAGAATTTTTTTGTATTTCTTTAAGGCATGGACTTCCAGGGATCCCTTCAATTAGTCTACTGAAAGCTTTCCAAACAATCCTAGGGCTCCAACTATAACAGGCATTGTTGATGTTCCCATGTGCCACATTTTTGAGATTTCTATTTCAAGGTCCTTGTATTTTGACAGCTTTTTGAATATCTTCAAAGATACATCGCAGTCTGCAGTGACTGCCATATGAATAATGAGGGACTTTTTTGTTTGTGGTTTTTAATAACAATGTCTTAGCGGTTTGGTTTGATTGTTCTGTCTGTGTGTATTGTTTAGTCCCATAGAATTGTAACAGGTCCTATCTCCGTAACCGGGTCTGGGTGGTGTTCATACCAGTTTATTTCAGTTTCCTTACCGTAGAAGTTGCAAATTCTCTAGTGCAGATATTGGCCCACTCTTTTATGCCGGGTTTTATATCCAGTGGGTGCCAATATCGTGCAACCTGATACAAGATGATCAATTGTTTCTAGATATTTATCACAGAATCTGCATTTTGGGCTAACACAATATTTTAGTATATGTGCTTGATAATTCCTCGTTAACAAGCATTGGCCCTGTGCAGCAAGGATAAAACCTTCAGTTTCCGCTGTCAACCCTGCACTACATAGCCACTGATGGGTACGGGTTTTGTCTACGTCATCTTGTTTGGTACAGGCTGAGTATTGGCCATGAAGCGGTTTATCTTGCCATCGCTTCTGTATCTGGTCGGTTGCATTTGTCCTTGCTTTCTTTTTTAAGTACAGTGTAGCCCTGATATAAGTGACCCGGATATAAGAGAAACCCGGATATAAGAGATTTTCTATGGTCCCAAATTAGAGTCTGTATTAATGTATATAAAATAGACCAAACCCGGATATAAGAGAGACTTATTATCCGGTCCCGACAACTCTCTTATATCCGGGTTACACTGTATTTTGCAACCTGTGTATTGTGCATTGTTATTATTATTATTATTATTATTATTATTATTATTATTATTATTTTCCTTTGATTTCTGGTTTATACTCATTTCTTTTCGGATCTTGACGTGAGTCCTAAAGTCAAAAATGGTATCATGACATTTTCTAACTGAGCATTTTGTGAAAAAAAAAATCATACATATTTTACATAGACAAAGCAACTATGTACTGTAACTGTGAGAACCATATTTTGTTTCTTTAAAGCAGGTGCTTCCAGGAATCCCTTCATGAGCCTATCGGAACCTTTTCCAATCAATCCTAGGACAACAACTATATTGTTCATATCCTCCTTTCCATTACGTCAATATCTAAAACAAGGACTGGTGTATTTGGACACTTACTGCATTCATAAATGCCCGCAATTGCATCGAGGAGGTTCTACAAAATATGAGGTGTAGCTATACACAAGCAGTCCGGGCCAACGTTGAATTAAGAAAATTGGATCCCAAGAGTTTTTGGAAGATCGCCAACCAAATTCTGGATAGAGGCAAAGCTTCTGTATCCACTATTATAAATGACCCTGAGTTCATTTCTTCTTCGTCTGATAAGCCGAACCTCTTCGCATCAGTCTTTGCCTCTAACTCAATTTTAGATGACATAGGAGATCCCCTTCCCGACTTGCCCATCTCACTGAGAACAATCTTGATTATATTACCAAATTCTTCAATTCAAATGCTATATCAGGACCTCGCCAGACATGATCTATATTTCCTCTCAAAATACTCTAGTTTGGTCTTATCCGACCAGAAAACCTTTTTTTTCAAAATGATTCGATATGGAAATGTGGCATAGTTGAGTCGAATTTGATTGTGCTTTTTCGTAAGAAGTATTTTTTCTAGGCATTCTTCCATGAAGACCGACCACACTGTAGACGTATGCGAATTGATTCCGACACTGGCCATAGAGTCTTGGAGAACGGCATATATTACAGCAGGCTCCGTCTTGGCTTGCCGAAGGAGATATTTACTGGTTTTTGCAATTATTTTTCGCAGATGTCTATGTCTTCATTGCGATGCCGTCATACCAAAGGCATTTATAAATAACTTGTGCACGGCATAGACGTGCACTCGAAACCATTTTGATAAATTTCTGTAACTTTCTCCATGATTATAAGTTTAAACTATGGGAATTTTAAAGCTTCCGGATGTTCTTAGGAGCTTGGCAATTTTGTATGAATTAATTTAGTCTCTAACTACACCCATTTTTTTATACACATCTTACCAAAGAATGAACACGTGCCAATTGGATATTTATGGGTACACAAATTATGGCAAGCATGTAAAACAAAAATACAGAGTGTAAATGTAAATTATCACTTATTGTTGTACCTCTTCATTTTTAATTAATATTTTTTTTCCAGCTTGATATTAATTTTGAAAGCCGTTGTAATTTTTTTATTAACGTTTTTCTTCATGAATTTAATTAAGGTTTTAAAAATATTATCTTAGAGATTCACTTACTTTTGCGCAGCAATATATATATATATATATATATATATATATATATATATATATATTATTTATTTAAAAATTATAACATAAAATGTTCAACATCATCACTTGATAAGACACCGGAGGTGTTGAAACAAAATGGCTATTTTTGTAGTGATTTTATAACATATTTATGTTATAATTTTTAAATAATTAATTATATCTGCTCTACTCTGTATTGAACACCATTTTAAGAATAGTAATGGTTGGTCATTCGAATTTATTCCGTATACACTAATCATACAATTGTACCCACATATATATATATATATATATATATATATATATATATATATATATCTGTCCTCATCCATAATGGGGACCAGTGGATAAAAAACACCAATGAGAACTTTGACATTACCATGGGATCTCTAGACTCTGCAGAATCTTCGGACCCTGTCGGTCTATTTATACTGTACAACCTAACCGCCCACCGTGAACTGGACGTGGGGGACATCGGGCTGTACAGAGATGACGGGCTCATGGTAGTGAGGAGCTCCACAAGCTTTAAAACAGAGAAAATTAGAAAGGCAATTTACAATGAATTCGGGAAACTAAATTTAAAAACAATAGTCAACACTAAATTAAAAAAAGTAAACTTCCTAGACGTAACCCTAGACTTAACTAACAACGTTCACCTACCTTACAGAAAACCTAACACTAATCCCTTGTACGTACATCCTAAGTCAAACCACCCCCCATCTATAATTAAGCATATACCCACATCAATAGAGAAAAGAATAAGCATGAACTCAGCAAATAAAGAAATATTCCAACAGCACAGTAGTTTTTACAATACAGCCCTGAAAAACAGCGGATACAAAACTTTGACATAACCTATAGAAACGTTAGTAGCAATAATAAGAGAAACAGGAAAAGAAAAATCATCTGGTATACCCCACCGTACAACCAAATGGTCAGCACCAAACTAGGCCATAAGTTCCTAGCTTTAATTGAAAAGCACTTTCCCACTAATAGCAAACTTAGCAACATCTTTAACAAAAACACATTGAAACTGAGTTACAGCTGCACTGAAAATATAGAAAGAATCATAAAAAGACACAATAAGAAAATCCTAGAAAAACACGCATACCAAAACAGTAATAAAACACATAAACTAAAACTAGATAAAAATAACGAAAAATTATGCGATTGTAGAAACCCTAAAAACTGCCCGTTGGAAAATAAATGCCTCACAAAATCCGTGGTATACCAATGCACTATCTCATCCATTGAGAGCCCTAACACTGATAGGATATACATAGGATCAACAAAGAATAGTTTTAAAATTAGATGGAGACAACACAAGAGCTCTTTCAACAATATTCAAAATAGAAATCAGACATCTCTATCCCAATATTTCTGGCATCTAAAGGAAACGAATAAAACACCAAAAGTAAAATGGAAAATAGTAAATAGAACAAGAACCTGTAGAACCTGGGATGACCCATGCCTTTTATGCTTACAGGAAAAACTACACATCATTAAATTCCTAAATAATGAAAAATTATTAAACCATAGGCAAGAGTTAACGGTTTTTTGCCGACATCAACAGACTTTCGCATTAGATAATTAGCATAAAAAAAAAAAAAAAACATAGCTAAGTAAAATTCTAAAAAGCTCAGCCAAACCCTTAAATAGGAAAAACCCTTTTTGTCGTCGTCAAAAAAACTAAAAAAACAAACTGAAATTCAATGCAAAGCGATCTGTATATTAAACACCCACTTAAATAAACAAATAAATAAATAGATAATCAGATAGACAATAATAAAAGACAATTCTCCAGACACATAACGACTGTAGACGCGCCATAAAAATATCCTTCACTGGGAACCAACTAAAGGATGACCGTAAACATTAGCCTTGAAATAGATACCCTACCCAACCTTAGCAAAACCTCTCAGAGGAGGATGAATCTACTGATAAGAATTAACTCCCTGACCACTTAAAGAAGGAAAATAGTATAGCCACTCCCACAATAACAAATTCTGTAAAAATACACGTAAACCGAGAGATAGCTTATTCTTAAAATTTCGCTTGAAGATGAAACGTGACTAAACACCTCAATCCAACTTAATTTTATTAATTATTTGGATGATTTCGACTCCCGTTTTTGAAACATGAGAACTCTTATGTAGCGAAGGAATCATATTTTTAAACAAAAAATATTATTATAATATAAGCTCTACTTCTGTATGGAGCACTGTTTTTTAAAAATAAAAACAAAAATACTAAGGAACCCCGGATTATGCACCCAACGTGTTCTTTTCTATTTTCTGCATACCTGCACAAGGATACATACTAGCTCCCATAACGAGGTCGAGCACTATGAACCTTTATTTTTAAAATGAACTTTAAAAATATGGAAAAAATAAATTTCGACATTTCTCTGAAGAATATTCCACACACAAACAAACGGAATTACTTCATCAAACTTTTACAAAAAACAGAGGAATTAATAAGAAGAATGAGATGGAAAGCATTCTTCTTCCTACGAGGGAATAACCTAACAAAAAAAGAGCACGAGGTTTACGGATTTAAATGAAAGAAAGTAGCACCATACAACAAAAACCTACAGGAATTCGAAAAGGACCTACTAAATATAATCAACAATATTTCCTTTCAGGAAAAGAAAAACAACTTCCAGAAACGTCTGGACAAAATAGTCAAAACCATAAACGACAGCGACAAAATACTAGTTAAATCCGATAAGACGGGAAACTTTTACAAATTAACGGCTGACGACTACAACAAATTAATTAAAAAAAACTTAACGAAGACTTATAAAAAAGCCCAGAATAACAATATAAATATGGTTGACAGTATCAATAGAACAAGTAAAATGATTACTGATAAATTAAAAATAAGTGATAGAGTAAGCAAACTGGCCGAAAAAGAGTGCTACATCACCCTTAAGGACCACAAATACGGTTTTGAGGAAGACCCCACTACCAGAATGATAAACCCTACTAGACCCAACATAGGAAAGATAAGCAAAAAAATCCTGGAAAGGATCACTAGCCAAATTAAAAAACAACTTGGATTAACACTCTGGATTAACACCAAAGAAGTCATAAACTGGTTTACCAACATCGAAAATAAGCCCGAATGCACCCTAATCCAGTTCGATATTGTCGATTACTACCAGTCAATATCAAAAGACCTCTTCACGACTGCCCTGGAGTTTGCTACGGTATATACAGACTTAACTGAAGAAGAAACAAACATTATTCTCAATGCAAAGAAATCTGTCCTCATCCATAATGGGGACCAGTGGATAAAAAACACCAATGAGAACTTTGACATTACCATGGGATCTCTAGACTCTGCAGAATCTTCGGACCTTGTCGGTCTATTTATACTGTACAACCTAACCGCCCACCGTGAACTGGACGTGGGGGACATCGGGCTGTACAGAGATGACGGGCTCATGGTAGTGAGGAGCTCCACAAGCTTTAAAACAGAGAAAATTAGAAAGGCAATTTACAATGAATTCGGGAAACTAAATTTAAAAACAATAGTCAACACTAAATTAAAAAAAGTAAACTTCCTAGACGTAACCCTAGACTTAACTAACAACGTTCACCTACCTTACAGAAAACCTAACACTAATCCCTTGTACGTACATCCTAAGTCAAACCACCCCCCATCTATAATTAAGCATATACCCACATCAATAGAGAAAAGAATAAGTATGAACTCAGCAAATAAAGAAATATTCCAACAGCACAGTAGTTTTTACAACACAGCCCTGAAAAACAGCGGATACAAAAACTTTGACATAACCTATAGAAACGTTAGTACCAATAATAAGAGAAAAAGGAAAAGAAAAATCATCTGGTATACCCCACCGTACAACCAAATGGTCAGCACCAAACTAGGCCATAAGTTCCTAGCTTTAATTGAAAAGCACTTTCCCACTAATAGCAAACTTAGCAACATCTTTAACAAAAACACATTGAAACTGAGTTACAGCTGCACTGAAAATATAGAAAGAATCATAAAAAGATACAATAAGAAAATCCTAGAAAAACACGCATACCAAAACAGTAATAAAACACATAAACTAAAACTAGATAAAAATAACGAAAAATTATGCGATTGTAGAAACCCTAAAAACTGCCCGTTGGAAAATAAATGCCTCACAAAATCCGTGGTATACCAATGCACTATCTCATCCATTGAGAGCCCTAACACTGATAGGATATACATAGGATCAACAAAGAATAGTTTTAAAATTAGATGGAGACAACACAAGAGCTCTTTCAACAATATTCAAAATAGAAATCAGACATCTCTATCCCAATATTTCTGGCATCTAAAGGAAACGAATAAAACACCAAAAGTAAAATGGAAAATAGTAAATAGAACAAGAACCTGTAGAACCTGGGATGACCCATGCCTTTTATGCTTACAGGAAAAACTACACATCATTAAATTCCTAAATAATGAAAAATTATTAAACCATAGGCAAGAGTTAACGGTTTTTTGCCGACATCAACAGACTTTCGCATTAGATAATTAGCATAAAAAAAAAAAAAAAACATAGCTAAGTAAAATTCTAAAAAGCTCAGCCAAACCCTTAAATAGGAAAAACCCTTTTTGTCGTCGTCAAAAAAACTAAAAAAACAAACTGAAATTCAATGCAAAGCGATCTGTATATTAAACACCCACTTAAATAAACAAATAAAAAAATAGATAATCAGATAGACAATAATAAAAGACAATTCTCCAGACACATAACGACTGTAGACGCGCCATAAAAATATCCTTCACTGGGAACCAACTAAAGGATGACCGTAAACATTAGCCTTGAAATAGATACCCTACCCAACCTTAGCAAAACCTCTCAGAAGATGATGAATCTACTGATAAGAATTAACTCCCTGACCACTTAAAGAAGGAAAATAGTATAGCCACTCCCACAATAACAAATTCTGTAAAAATACACGTAAACCGAGAGATAGCTTATTCCTAAAATTTCGCTTGAAGATGAAACGTGACTAAACACCTCAATCCAACTTAATTTTATTAATTATTTGGATGATTTCGACTCCCGTTTTTGAAACATGAGAACTCTTATGTAGCGAAAGAATCATATTTTTAAACAAAAAAATATTATTATAATATATATATATATATATATATATATATATATATGAAAACTAGGAAACTGTGCAAGCATATTAACACATATATATGCGGGAAGAAACATCAGTGAAATAGGATTTGCAATCGATAACAAAACAACTAAAAGGAAGTAAACATCTTTCGGTGATACATTTAACACGGGATAGTATATAAACGACAGAGAAAACAAAAAAAAAAATATGCCAACATAAATCAGTAATCGAGCCCTCCGCTGTTTTAAACAAATATTTATATGCAAACAAATGACATTTTACAAATACTACCGAACATTAAATTGTCTAAGAAAATTACAAAAGAATAAATTATAAATGGTGTAAACAAAATCATTAAATGTTTTAACACCCCTTATAACAACGAAAACAAATCTAAATTATTAAATAAATGTTTACATTATTTAAACTTTGAACTTGAACCTTTAGTTCGTCTACTGTCGTAGATTATCCATGTCCCCCTTGTAATTGCCTTTTCTGGAGATTTTAGTTTCATAAACTGAAATATCCAGGAAAGGTTTCGGTGCGGAATTCCGACTTATATCACTTGAAGAAGGCTGGAGTTTACAACGGCTGAAAAATTGTGAATATGAAAATAAACACGAGGAGAACAGTGCGAAAAATGTAAATACTGTAAACACTTATAATATCTCATTTCAAAAATATAGACAGATGTATTATATAATCGTCAAATTAAAAGATAAAAAATCTCTAAAAAAATTAAATACTGTCAAAATATTAATAGAGATTGTATTACCATTATTTGCAACAGGATGAACACATAATAAACATAGAAGCATGAAACTAATTAATATTAGCTATAATAAAAAAAAATGGTGTCTACTATAATATTAATAACAATATTAAACCTTGAAGTAATATAGCTGCTTATTGGGGAAGATGGCCAGTCGCTGTTGAAATAGCTTGGTTCGCGCATATGTATTCTTTCAATTGTTCAATTATGCTGTACGTTCCTTAGTTACAGTTTCTGAGTTACCATCTGGCGTAATCAATAGTCTGAACAAGTTCAGTATGCTCAATGAGTACAAATTAGCAAAAATAGTTCTGTACACAACATTTCCTCTCACGAACTTTCAATCACCTTGGTTACGCACACTGGAATCGATTCCCCAGGCTAATACCTGGCAAATCAACCATGGTGAGTTTCGAAGCAGGTCTCATCTTTGGAAAGCAAATGTTATAAACACATGATGTAGTCATTAATAATATAAACAATAAACATTTTATCTTAAAATATTATTAATATAAACAATAATTATTTTATTTTATTTATTTTTAAGGTTATCAATATAAATAACAATAATACCAATACTAACAATCGTTACACTAATGCAATTGTGTTTAAATGCCCGCATTTAAAAATGCTTAATCAATAATATAATATATAAAGCTACGGTAATTATTATACTAACATAAGATATCAAAGCCACAAAAAATATGTAAAGAAAAGATATTATAATCATGAGTTTGTTTCGACTCGTACATATTTTATTTATGAACGAAACGAAATAGTAAAAACCGCGGAATATCATAAAAAAATAATTTCCTAAAGGAAATATATGTATAAATTAAAAACATTAAAAAATAAAAAATAGAAAGCTTAAAATATTGAGAGAAATAAAAAAAAAGTATGAATTTTTTTATAAGCATTTCACCCCAAGCAAGGATGGAAACCACTAGCACGTAAGGGGTTACATAGGATTTGGAGCAAGAGCAGATAGGAGTGATAGAGGGAAGGATGAAGAGAAGGATAGTGGATAGATCAAGGCAACTGGAGATGTCTATTGACATTACATGAATAGTTGGAGATTATAGCTATCAGGGAAACAGGAGAAGGGGAGGGAGTTCCACAGGCGAGAGGTGCGAGATATAAAGTTATTGGAGTAACAGAGACGGCTACATTTAACAGTTTCAACAGTGAAAGGGTGAGAGCGGGATGCCAGCCTCGTAGGACGCTTGAATTCATGAAATCTGGGAACCAGCGAAAGCAGCTCATCGGAGCAATTGCCATGAAAGTATTTGTAAAAAAGATAGAGAGAGGCGACAGTACGTCTGTGAGAGAGCGACTGCCGACGAGATGCCAATTGCATTGCATATACGTCTCTGGATCTTATCAAGAACACCGAGGCAAACAATAGGGGCTCCAGACCATATATGGCAGCAATACTCTATTCAAGGGCGTAGATTTGAAGGATCGATTCCGGGGAGAAAAATTTCCTGGCGCGGCACAGGGAGCCAACTTTCCTTGCGGTGGACGAAGCAATTGACTCAATGTATTGTTCCATCTTAGGTCAGCAGAAAATGTGAGACCGAGCAGCCGCAGGGATGTGCTCTCGAGAAGTTGAGGGTCAGGCATTCTTAGGTGAGGGGGAAGGGAAGGATCTCTGTGGTGATTAATAGAGAGCAGTTTTGTTTTTGTGGGGTTAAAGTTGACCAGCCAATTCCTGCCCCAGTTCACAACCTATTGGAGGTCCTTTTCGAGACGAACGGCCAGGTTAGTTTTGTCAGCGACACTAGATTTGTTTTGAGGCAGGAGTAAATTGTAGTGTAGATGACTACTTGGGAATCTATGACGTCAAGGAGAGCGTTGATGAAGATAAGGAACAGAGTAGGGCCTAGAATGGATCCCTGGGGAAAACCTGCGTTCGTCGGATAGGAGCTGCAGGAGAATCCGTTCGGAATGACATTCAATTCACGTTTTGACAGGAATGATTGTATTAAATCAAACAATCGACCTGTAATATCATAACCCTGGAACTTGAGAAGAAGGCCGGCATGCAAAACCCTGTCAAACGATTTGAAGATGTCTAGAGCCACGGCACGAGCTTCTCCGTTATTTCGTAGAGCTTGGTAGACAATTTCAGTGATGGTCGTAAGCCCATCAGCTGTAGATCAGGCAAAGCGGAAACCATATTGCTTGTCTAAGAGAAGATCATGAGATGTAAGGTGTTTAACCACTTCGGCGTTGATTAAAGCTTCGAAGACGTTGCCGGAGAGGAGTAGGAGACTGATAGGACGGTCATTAGAACGGTCTGAGGGTTCACCAGAGTTCTTAAAGACATGAAAAATCGCTGAGGACTTCCAGCAGTCTAGAAAAAAGAATTCCTTGAGGAGTAGTTATACAATTTGGAGAGGGCGGACCGCAGTTCAGGTGCATATTTCTTCAAGACAATGGCTGGTATCCCGTCTCCACCAATAGCCTTTTTGGGGTCTAAATTAGAGATAATGCCCAATACCAATGACGGGGTAATGTGCAACCCGCTCAGTAGGGTCTCAGTTCTAAGAGGGAAATCGGGTATGGGTACACCGGAAGAGTCGAGCGTTGAATTGAATGAAAATTTCCGAGCAAAGCATTCAGCCTTGTCGGCAGAGAAGGTCAGGACCTCAAACTGGTTGAACAAAGGAGGTATAGAGGGTTTGCTAATCCTGAGTACGCTCTTGCAGAGACGCCAGTAATCCTTGGAGCCGAATTTGCGAGATCCAATACGTTCCTTAATTCAAGCAGCAAATAGTGACTTAGCTTCGTTGAGGACACGCTTACACTCGTTACGGGCAGAGGCAAAGAGACGTCTATTGCAGTCGGACAGGTGCCTACGATATAAGAGGAAGAAGTGGTTTCTATGGGCAATGGCAGTTGAGCAAGCAGGGGAGAACCAAGGAGAGGAGCGCGATTTGATCTTATATTTCCTTGAGGGGATGAAAGCGTCGATTCCAGGTTTAATCTAGGAGAAGATCACGGAAGCACATTCTTGAACAGGGAGCATAAAGACAACATCCCAGGGGACGTTGCGGAGGAAATCACGGAACGAGACCCGGTCAGCTCGTTGATAGCACAATGAGGTTCTCGTGGTAGGACTTTTTTTGTAGGGGCGATGGAGTTGAATGAAGAATTATAAATTGTAGTACATTCATAAATTTAATTTGAACAACGTCCCTTCTACAATATCATAAAATTTAATAACACCTAAATTGAATCAACTATGATTTAAATATAATGATTGCATTGATTACCAAGTTATATGACGGAAATACTCAGTGTTCAACAAATATTTAATTTTAAAAAAATATAAACTGCAGTGCATCGCTACATTGATATAGCTAAAAAATTATGCAGGCAGTTGCATCGGATATTATAAAACTAATTTTACAGATGAAATTAATAAAATTCAAGGGAAATTGATAATCCATTAACATCTAAATTTTATCTAACACACGATGTCATAATTATAACAAAAAAGGTGAAGACTCTTATCTAACAGAAAAATGAAATTCGAAATCATTACAAGAATCTCTTTAGCAACAATTTCTGTCAACAAAAATGTTTTATAATAAAAAGAATATATGAGAATATAGACGGTTTACTGCGGATGATTATATGTAACTTTTATGAAAGTTGGCGTAAGACATGAATTGAAATAATTAAATTATTTTAATTTATTGCAATTATATATAGGGTGTTTCATTAAGACGGATTATATAAAAGGGTGTTTCATTAAGACAAATCAAAGTCAGCAGTAAATAAATCAGTGAAATTTGAAAATGTCTTTATTTCTCTACCGGATCATGTTATTAATGTCATGGCAATTATGAGCGAAAAATAAAATCACCCAAATGTCCGCCATATCTGATAGAAAAAGAAAAAAAATTATTAGACGCTTAAATGTAATTCACATTAAAAATCGGTTCAAGTTAGTTGAACATCGTTACATATATATATATATATATATATATATATATATATATATTGAGCACTTTATATATATATATATATATATATTGAGCATTTTACTTTACTTTATCCCTTGCAACATTACTATCACATCATATCATATAGACCCGTTATTAAATCAAACTACCCTCTCACCCAGCATATTAAATATTAAACATCACCATATAAATAACCAATAAGGATTACAAATTTCTACCTGTTACATATACACAGTCAAAAACAAACAAATAACCAGCTTTAAATATAACAAATAAACCGCCATTTATTTTCAAAATTTAAAAATAAATAAAAATAATAATAATTTTTACCTATCATAATTTCACACAAACCCCACCACATGTATATACATACATGCGAGGAAATATTATTCAGCGGAAAAATAAACATATGGCATGTATACATTCACGAGACATTCACGATACATTTCCGCCACACTTCCAATCTTTAAATTTCAACATACAAATGCGTATGTATAGACACAACACCACCCGTATACATACATATGTCATATCCGAAACTGCCCACATATGTTTATATATGTATGAGTCCCGACGGACGACCAAGTATGTATATGTGTCTGCATACATCGATGTTTGCGTTAGTACGTTGAAAAAACGACGAAGTTTCCCCACCACTTCCACAATAACACCAATACACGCAATCTACATAAACCCAATTTAAAAAAAAAATAATCAGTTTGACTGACAATCGCTAAAGCATGAAACCCAGGGTCACAAGCTCACATCTATCCAACCATATATGTTAGCTCTATCTCTGATATTGAGCGCTTTCTAATAAGTACAGTGCATATAATATATAAATAATTATACATATATATATATATATATATATATATATATATATATATATATTTATTTATTTATTTATATTTATATACACACACATTTCACGCACACACACACATATATATATATATATTTATATATATATATATATATATATATATATGTGTGTGTGTGTGTGTATGTGTGTGTGTGTGCATATATATATATATATATATATATATATATAAAATCTATTAAGAGGCCAGAAAAATACCATACCACAAAACGTCTTCAATGCACTAGGTTTTAAAGATGTCTTCTTTCAGCTTATATATATATGTGTGTGTGTGTGTGTGTTTGTATATATATATATATATATATATATATATATATATATATATATACAGGGTGCGATGGAGATATTCTCATCTAAATTAGAAAAAAAATGAAAATTACCCTGATAATCTCATTTTAACAGATATAATTACCAGAATTACACAAAAACATCTACAAATACTAAAGAGTAAATTTACTCAATAAAATCACACCGACACACACACGCACGCACGCACGCACACACACACACACACACACACACACACACATATATATATATATATATATATATATATATATATATATATATAAGTGAACATTGATGTCAACAGAGGCGACAGGCCGCGACTGCGTCTAGCATGAAACAGCCTGTCGCCTCTAAGAGTTGACTTCAATGTTCGCTTTTATATTTATATTTACATACGCTCTATTTATCCACTAAATATAGCACACCTTAAAATTATATTTCTTATATATATATATATATATATATATATATATATATATATATATATATATATATATATATATATATATATATACCGATACCGCGCATCGGTTGCTGATGAAAATCAAACAGTGGTTGATGTGTTATAATAGAGTTATAATTTATATCAATAATAAATATACATTTTTTACTCACGGCAATCACAACACTGACTTTCATATGGGGATGAATATATATTTTATTATTTAACATGATTTTTACTGAATAGCCGTATTTGAGTAAATGCCGTTTATTTATTAAGCAGTATGCGCTCTCCAGCATGGTTCAAGTCTACGTTCAGAAGACGACGAAGTGTTTACTCTGATGTTCAATGTAAAATTTGTGTCTTCGTGACGTAGAAATACCTAGTTTGGTGTCCGGGCGAGCGGTTAAATCCCTGATAGCGAGGGAATTCTGATGTAAAAGCCGTGATCACTTCAGCACCTAACAAGTGGCAAACCAGTACAGGTTATGCTGTTTTGAAGCAGAGAGTATGCATTGTGCTTCACAAACAATGGCCACTATAAACAAGGTATATGCACGTTGTTCAGTAAACACCACCTTGATTTGAGCTCTTGAAATATTGTGTCATTGAAGGTATAGTGACGGGAGGTGGTTAACAATGTCATTGGAAGTTCCCAGCTAGAACACTGCACATGGGTGGTCAATGGTAGATGACCGTTTAGCACAACATCTGCGAATAATTATATAACACACGCCCTACAGTTGATTTAAGTTATGAAGAGTTGATCGCCTTTATCTGATAGGCTAAAATTGACTGAACGTACAATTACAGTTTTGTAGGGATAATGTCACATTTTAGTAAATATTAAGTTAAGATTCTTCACGCGACAATAGGTGTGCTTGTTGTGTTGAGTTGTTGAGAGGTTTGTAGTGGTTATTGAGTCAGTGTGTTGGCACGCATGGGATCTGCTGGTATCTCTTGAAACTCAGTGTCTGACTAACTTGAATTAAATCGAGCGTATCTTTTTATAGGTTTTCGAGTTTCCAAATCGGCTCCAAAGACCTGCGCGGGAAAAAAGGTTTGTCTCAACTTTGTTACATTTTAGCGTCCTTTTAACCAATGGGGGATTGAGTTTGGAAAAGTAAAGTGATCATTGGTTAAAGGTTTATTTGGGGAAGACTGCATCTTCCCGTAGGGTGTGACAGGCAAATGTTGAAGATTACATACTACTTTCATAATAAAGCATCCATTTATTAAGATGACACAGCTTTCCTTCGAGGACGTGTATATGTCTAGATAATGTGACCTGATAAAAACATTTACTTGCTTTTCTCCCTGTCATTAGGTACAAATGACTCGGTATCCAAAACTGCATCAGAACAATTAAGAAGTCAAACATTAATGATCTTTTCATTGTGCCTTGGTATGCGAGAACTCGCCAAGATAGTAAGAAAATCCTTGAACATAGAACTGATTTGATTGCCCGCTTCCTAAAAATTAAAAATGTCGACATAGCTGCTCTTTCGGAAACTAGATTATTTGATCTTTGTCAGCTACAGGAGATTGATAAGCGGATATACATTTTTCTGGATTGGTAGTTTCTGCGACAGCTAAGATAGAAGCAGGAGTCGAGTTTGCTATTCGGAATGACCTGTTTAAACATCTGGAATCTCTTTACCGGCGGCATAAACGAAAGACTTGTGTTCTTTCGTATTTGCATTGACAGAAATAAGTATGTGCTGTAATGAATATGGATACACCTGGGTTCCCCCACCTCACAGTAATATGATTGGCTGGTGTCAGCCATAAATACAGACTGATGTGGAGGTACATGGTCTACGCCTATTGCCTATTGCCTATTGCCTACCACTACGACGAGTACCAGTCTATTACGTCTACCTGCTAGATTGTCCTACCCGGTTACAGTAACCGAAACCATTTAGTTACTTCGAACATATATATCCCTTTCTGGGACATATCAGTATGCAACCAGCTTTATTTTATTTGATCCAACGATGAAGACTTGTGGAGAAATTAAGGAGAATGTCTACTCTGAATTACGCAACCAGTTGGGAAATACCTCCATTTACGATAGAATTATTTTGTTAGGGGGATTTCAATGCATGTGTCGTTTTCCATACATCAGTATGGAATAGTGTAATCGGAAAGCATGGTGTTTGCAGGATCAACTGGAATGGTCATCTACTGCTATCATTTTGCATTGAGCATGCACTCCCGATTACCAACACTATCTTCCAGTTTCCTAACCATCACAAAACTAGCATCCCCAATCCAACCACTATCATCTCATCGACTACGTGATTGTGAGGTCTTCATCTTGTAAGAGTGTACAAATGACTCGTTCCTTCTCCATTGGTGAGTGTTTGTCTGATTAGAGGCTAATAAGATACAACTTTGGCTTCATTATCCGTAGTCCAGTTCGTAACAACCACTCTCCAAAAGCTCAAAGAATAGATATAAATAACCAAACAACTTTGACTAATTAAAATCCTTTCAAGCTCAATGGATTATTTAATGCCGACAACATTTTTTTTACTGGTTGTATTGTGTTTTGAACAAAAAACATCTATTTCTGGTAATATATTTTTCCTCAAAAATGTATAACCGGTAATATTATTTTAAAACATGTATTGCTGGTAATATTTTTTTTTCAAAAATATATTGTTGGTAATAGTTTTTTCTTCAAAAATTTGTTTGTGGTAATAATTTTTTACAAAGTATTTCTGATATTAAAAACTAATTTTACGGTTTTATAATGCTTTTTTAACTCAGTTTCTGGGTTAACTATTTGCCCATAGCTGGGGCCTTAACAGGTGCTACCATCCCAGGTCAGGATGGAAGTGAGAACATTAGCAATTAAGAGGTGGTTCCACGCTCATCAAAACCTCCTGATCAGAGGCCTTGCTGTTGGACGTAGTTTATCGTCATATCCAGGACAGGCCACTACAGGGGAAAGAACGATAGTGCTACAAGAATTTATTTATCAATTTCGTTGATCTCGTTAATGCCGTTGATAGCGTTTCAAGGGATGCTTTTTGGATCGTCACACACACACACACACACACATGTTTGTGTGTGTGTCTGTGTTTATTGTGCCTATAATTTGATGATAATATGATGATGATGTTCCATCACATACCCACAAAATACCCGCCATTGTTGAATCGCATCTACAAAGGCTATAAAGATTTTCTTAAAGATATTGAGCCATAAATCTTAATAACATATCATTTCACTTCTTTTTAGAATTTCTGTAGATGTAACATATTCCTGAAACACGTCTAAGACCGAATATGATCGAGATCTCGTGAGTTTATTCCTCAGAAAAACACAGTAAATTATTTACCTGTTCCTGAGAGCATTCCTATACAGCATCAGCCTTGTGGTATGTCGAATTATCCTTGTTAATATGTTACTGTCATCATCGTAGAATGTTACCATGGAAGAAATTCACATATTAGCAGTAGAAGGCAGAGTAGGTTGGAAATTAATGATATGACTATCTTTTCAGCTATACGGTCGAACACTCTGCCTTCGGGCAGTGAGGAACCCAGTCGAGGCTGTGCCGAAGGGTAGAGTCTCTTTCGGGTAGGTAGACCAACCCGATCCCGTTTATGCGTGTTTTCCAGGAAATGTTTGGTCGAGCCTAAAGGTTCGGATGTCCTACGTTAAACCCGGCTTTGTGCCACATCTACCCTTGTGGGGGGGGCGAGTAAATACCGACATTAATGATAAGACCTAATGTTTGACAGCAGAACATGATCAAAATTATCACGCTGCCTTCGCTGTTTGCATTCAGTGCTTTCTCTTGTCATCCGGATAACGACGAACGTCTCCCATTTCCAGGAAACAAATGAATATTCATGAGATTGGTTGACCTTCTTCCTTTGATATAAAGCCTAGTTCTTATGCTGTCATTTCCAGTGAAGAAACTTTCAGTCGTGCATGTTAGTTGGAACAGCTATTCTGAGAGACCTACGTATATAATTTATCCCACCGGAAGCCTTTTCTTGACCTGGACATCATGAGATAACCCCCCCGTTCTTGTACAATTGCCGATATAGACCAAAAGACCATTGGAAATTCCCGACAAGCTGTATAGTACGAAAAAGGCCCAGAACTGACCCTTCCTTTTATAAATCTTTAAAATTAATCATTCAAATAATCCTTCTTTCGCGTAACTGAGTCATTCGATATATCAAAATAAAATCTTTCAAGGTCTCTTACTTTTCAATATACCCCTGTCTTCAACAAAACAATATTTAGCAATGCCAGATAAAAGTTGTTTTAATCTTTTGTCTCATCGGTGTATATATAATTATTTAATATTATTATCTTAATATCTTTACATTCGTAATTATTACCTTAATTTGTTCACAAGGACACAAGAAGAGATAGCGACTCAGGAAAGCAATCACAATTAAGTCGTAATGACCTGTGAGACAAGCTAACGAACTGTTACTGGATAATATCGTTTGTCTCTCTTTCTCTCTCTCTCTCTTTCTCTCTCTCTCCCCACATAAAGGGTAAGATGAGCAAGAATGGAAAAGAGTAAAAGATTTAGTATGTCTGTAGAAGAGAGTATAAGTTAGAGGGAAACTTAGAAAGGGAAAGTAATAGAGAGAGAGAGAATAATAGAAATAGAAAAATACAAAGAGTGAAGAAGGCATGGGCGAGAAGAGAGTAAGAAAGAGATGGAAAGGAAGTAAAGTAAGAGTGCGAAAGAAACTAAGAGGGAAAGGGAGAGAAAGCGAGTAAGTGGGTAAATAGGAAATTGCAAGCAAGAGTGATAGAATGAAAGTGAGAAAGTAAGAGAGAGGGTGTATGAGAAAAAAGAGGGAGAACGAAAGAGAGAAAGAGAGTTAAAGACAGATTAAAAGAGTAGGACAGAAAGAGAGAAAGAAAAAGCGAGTGAGATATAGTAATTGAATGAGAGAGAAAATAAGAGAGTGAGCGGAATAAAAACAGCAGGGAGAGTGGTATAAGAAATTATATATATGTGTGTATATATATATATATATATATATATATATATATATATATATGTGTGTATATATATATATATATATATATATATATATATATATATATATATATATATATTGTATATAAGCAAATATATGGATATAGATCCGACAGTATGAAGAAAAATATACAGAAAAAACAAACAAAAATATTAATATGTAATTATGCTGTATTAATGTTAATATAAAGTCAACGTCGGACGTTTCTGTCTATCTTAGACCATCATCAGGACATATTCATAAAACATAATTAACATTAGAACATATAAAATTCAACATGAAAAAGACGATGGACATAAGAGCACGACGGATCCAAACAGATAACTGAAATTTTTATATAAGATCAGTTTAAAATATGATCACGTTGTCGTCACGTGGGCGATGTTGTGAAAATGTATTCGAAGATGATTTCAAAATAGTAAACTATTAAACAAACTCGATTGAACTATTTTCTCATATAAACAGTTCGTCAAGAAATCCCTTCCGTTGATATAGGAATACGCAGAGATCAATAGCTTCTTATATTTTCCTAAAAGCTTGAAGTCTTCCATGTTACAAAGTAAATCAAAAATGATTTCAAAATATTAGACAGGCATATATATATATAAATTTCAGTTATCTGTTTGGATTAGTTGTGCTCTTATGTCCATCGTCTTTTTCATGTTGAATTTTATATGTTCTAATGTTAATTATGTTTTATGAATATGTCCTGATGATGGTCTAAGATAGACAGAAACGTCCGACGTTGACTTTATATTAACATTAATACAGCATAATTACATATTAAAATTTTTGTTTGTTTTTTCTGTATATTTTTCTTCATATATTGTATATATATATTTATATGTAATATATATGTATATATACATATATATATATATATATATATATATATATGTATTTATACATATATGTATACATACATATATATATATATATACATGCATACGTACATATATATACATACACATATATACACATACATATATCTATATATACATATAAACACACACACACACATATATATATATATATATACATCTCTACAAATACATACACATACATATACATATACATACATACATACATATATATATATATATATATATATATATATATATATATATATATATACATATATATATATATATGTGTATACATGCCTATGCGCACACACATACATACAGACACATATATATGTGTGTGTGTGTGTTGTGTGTGTGAGGGAGTGTTTGCGTGTACATTCCTGTGTGTGCCTATGCGTGTGCATTCCTGGGTGTGCCTATGCGTGTATATTTATATGCATACATCGAGTAGCTGGGGCTTGTAAGCCCTAGAAGCTCACTCGTGTAAAAGAAAACAGAAAAAATCAAAATCAAAATCAGTCACATGTTATTTATACCCACTCACTGAAAATCTTGGGTGGGGGTGGGGGGCAACATCGAAGAAAAGCCGCGAGTCTTAATTTTTTAGGCAGTCCGTAGCTGTATTCAGGAGCAACATCACAACACCAATGGCGCCGCCAAAATCAAGTATATCTGAATTTTCCTTTCCAGTTAAGCATTTCGGCGACCTGTGTAGGAGGGACGTCATACCTACCACAGACGTGAGGACTGGAGAGTCAGGATGCAGCAGCCTATATGCTGTAGCTAGACCATCATCCATAACCCGATACTACAGTCTCTCGTGATGGTCGGAAGCTTAATCTAATCTCATTAGTTTTATCTATATTTGATTCGATCGTCTGACATTTAATTAAAAAAAAAAATAGCCAGCGATATTCATGGTCAGCCATAGATATGTGGATACAGTCAGTAACCTGAAAATCTTTTCCGAGAAAACTTGTTAAAATCTGAAACTTTTTAACGGAAATGAAAATGTTAATATTTTTATATATGCTTCGATGTCTTTGAATATTATAACGTAAGCTTCGATCAGGGGATTATCGGTGTAATTTTGTCGACAGCGAGAAGCAAGGTAAAGAGTTCAAAAATAATTATTTCCTCATATTCAAGGTTGTTGCCAGCTGAACGTGGAGACTATGTGTTTCCATCATGACGGAATAGGTCGTTTAATTCAAATCTAAAATGCCAAATTCGTGAAGAAGATTTTAATTGCAATATCGGCAGGTTTCCATCACGAAATAACAACAAAATGGCTGCCTATTTTAGAAATAGCGCTGATAGAATTATTTCCATTTAAATGTCAGACGATTGTATTGAGAAGTTCGTTCGGAAATTAAGGTTTTATTGGCACCTAGAATTCATCAGTTAATAAAGAAAACATTAAACATATTAAAGCGAGGCAGCGGGCAAATAATGCGTATTAGCAATATATAATTGTTTCCGTGGTATTAATATGCAAATTTGAAATAATTAACCATATTCGACCAAGGTATTTAGCAACGATATGACTAAATAGTGTTCATTTTATTAATAAATGCCGGATCCTTTCTTTGTACGTTGTAGATATATACCGATAAATAGAGCGTTTCCTCATATGGGTATATGTACTAAAGAAAAACCCAGAAACTGATTAACATAGATATGAGAATATAGAAAAATAGAATTAACGTAGAAACATAGAATTAACACAGAAAAATAAAATTAACACAGAAACATAGAATTAACATAGATATTAGACTACAGA
>OZ010590.1:43070965-43088465 GCA_963932145.1 Acanthosepion lycidas | reverse complement strand
CTCTGCCCTTCGGCATAGCCTCGTCTGGGTTCCTCTTCACCCAGATACATAGTCTTGGAACCCCTAATCAACGCAGAAGTGGTTAACCACCTTACCACACACGACCTTCTCTCAGACAAGCAATATGGTTTCCGCTACGCCCGTTCTACAGCTGACATATTACGGCCATCACTGAAACCGTCTACCAAGTACTTCAAAATAACGGTGAGGCTCGTGCCGTGACCCTAGACATCTCCAAAGCGTTTGATAGGGTCTGGCATGCCGGCCTTCTTCGTAAGCTCCAGGGTTACGGTATTACTGGTCGACTGTTTGATCTAATACAATCATTCCTGTCAAACCGAGAATTGAAGGTCGTTCTCATCAGTTTCTCCTCCAGTTCCTATCCCACGAACGCAGGTGTTCCTCAAGGCTCCATCCTTAGCCCCACACTTTTCCTTATTTTCATCAACGACCTTCCTGACGCCATAGGTTCCCAAGTTGGCATCTACGCGGACGACACTACAATTTACTGCTGCCTCAAAAACAAATCTAGTGTCGCGCTCAAAACTTACTTGACCGCGCGTCTTGAAATAGACCTCCAATCGGTTGTTAACTGGGGCAACAATTGGATGGTCAAATTTAACGCCTCAAAAACTAAACTACTCTCCATTAACCACCATAGATATCCTTACCTGCCTCCCATTAGAATGTCTGATAGTCAACTTCTTGAGAGCGACTCCCTGCGTCTTCTCGGTCTCACGTTGACTGCTGACCTGAGATGGAACAAATACATTGAGTCAATTGCATCGTCCATCGCGAGGAAAGTTGGCTCTCTGTGCCGCTCCAGGAAATTTTTCTCCCCTGAATCGATACTTCAAATGTACAAAACGACCATTCGCCCTTGCATGGAGTATTGCTGCCATATATGGTCTGGGGCACAGTCTGTTTACCTCGGAGTTCTTGACAAGATCCAGAGACGGATATGTAATGTGATTGGCCCTGATCTGGAGTCTCGCCTGCAGCCACTATCTCACAGACGCGCCGTCGCCTCTCTCTGTCTCTTCTACAAATAATTTCATGGCAATTGCTCCGATGAGCTTCTTTCCCTGGTCCCCAGTCTCCATGAATACAAGCGCCTTACGAGGCTGGCATCCCACTCTCACCCTTACACTGTAGAAACTTTCAAATTTAGTCGTCTCTTCTACTCCAATAGCTTCATACCTCGCACCTCTCGCCTGTGGAACACCCTTCCCAATTACTTTTTCCCTGATAGCTATAATCTCCAACTATTCAAATGTAATGTCAATCGATATCTCCAGTTACCTTGATCTACACACTATCCTTCCCTTCATCCTTTCTTCTATCAC
Organism: Acanthosepion lycidas; assembly: GCA_963932145.1. Classification (NCBI taxonomy): domain Eukaryota; kingdom Metazoa; phylum Mollusca; class Cephalopoda; order Sepiida; family Sepiidae; genus Acanthosepion; species Acanthosepion lycidas. Next base: position 43,087,119 of record OZ010590.1, on the reverse strand, counting down.
TCCTATCTGCTCTTGCTACAAATCTTCTGCAACCCCTCTGCATCCTAGTGGCTTCATGCCTTGGTCGGGGCGCAAAGCTTAAAATATATACAATGCTGTTCGATAAAAGTGATTCACCTGATTTTTTTTACAAAAAATATTTTTGTCTATTGGTTTTGGAGTTAAAATAATTTCTAATCTTACTAATAAAAAGACCCCTTCCCGAACACCTAGGAAAAAAGGTTTATTCACCCTAAGGTGTTCTATTGATAATTATAAATTTGGATATAAATGAGATTCAGGAAAAAAAAAAAACTCTGTGCAAAAAAAGTGACACAGATATCGCATTCTAATGATTAAACTAGTAAATTTAAAGAAGTTTTGACAAAATATTGATAACTATTTTACAATACACTCAGAACAATGTTCTAGATAATTCTAGAACAGCTTAAATTAAATCTAGCGTTTCCCAGATTATTCCACAAAGTCTCATACAGTATAAAATAGCCAGCTTGAAATAGCCACTTAAGTCACTAACCAGATGAAAGGGTACAAACACGCATCAGAACCACTTAAGGCATCTATTATTGCCCTCTCAAAAGCAGGCAAGTCTACGAGAGAAATTGCAGACATTGCTATAACCTCGCAATCAACTGTCTCTCGGGTGCTTAGGGCACATAATGATGCCACTCCTGCTCCATGGAAGGAAAGAAGGGGACGAAAGAAAAAGATTGATGATAGAACTGGCAGGGTAATCAAGAGAGAAGTTGCGAAGAATACGACTATAACTAACCAAGAAATTGCAGCCAGTCTAAGCGAAGAGCAAGGTGTTAGTCTTGCCTCTTCAACAGTCCGTCAGAACAAGGTTACAAATCTTGTTAGAACAAGGCTACAAATCTTGTTAGAACAAGGTTACAAATCTTGTACACGAAGGTTTAATAACACGAAGGCAAATAAGCCAAGCCAACAAAGCCAAGATATTTGAATGGGCTCACTACTACAAAAAATTCACAATACAAGACTGGAAGAACGTTCTCTTCTCCGATGAAACGAAAGTTGAGCTAAATTCAAAGGATAAGGTGAGTTACTTTTATCGTACAGCACTATATATATCACTGGCAAATTACATTCAAACTGTCGTGTCTATAAAAAAAATGAATAATAATAAATTATAGTGCCGAAAATTATTATAATAAAATGATCATAAAAATGATAATTATCATTAATTCCATCATTCTAAACCAATGACAATTAACCCCACTTTTCTCCTCTACACACACAAACACATGACATTCTCACTATCAGACAAGCAGTTCACATGGACTGGTCATCAACATGTGCATCAACGAAAATTTCATCACGCTTTCATTTTTCAGGCCATATTAATAATATTTATGTCTTAGCAATCAACGAAAATTTAAGGTATGAAAACCCAAAGCATGTGACATTCTCACTATCAGAAAAGCAGTTCCCATGGACAGACTTTCAACATGTGTGCCAATGAAAATTTTGGCTCTTTTTCCTTTTTCAGGCCATAATAGTAATATTTATGACTTAGCAAACGACGAAAATGTAAGGTAAAAAAAACCCAGGACATGTGACATTCTCACTATCAGACAAGCAGTTCACATGCACAGACTGTCAACATGTGTGACAATGAAAATTATGGCTCTTTTTCTGCTCGTCAAATCCATTTTCCGTGTCAGTTGCTATTAAATTATACGCACATCATTGTTATTTTACAATAAATTAGTTCTCGAATCATAAGAAAAAGACTAACACGCTGCAATATTTTTTTATCGTGAGTGGGTGTATTGTTTTTTCATTTATATATCTGGGATTCGTGAGAATAAAGAATGGAAAGAAAAAAATATACGTAGAATCTCTATATTCAAGTTCAACTTACAAAGCTAATAAAATGGCCGGCTCATTGTTTTATCCAGGAATTAACTGACTTTTTCTGCCATGCTTTGTCTTTACAAGAGACAAACAAAACTAAAGAGTGAATATTTCTGTCACACATGTATTGTAGTTGGTCACTTCTTCTTTTCCATCTTTGATAGAGTATAAAATCGTTTACAATGTCTCCATTCTGAAGCGACTTTTCCCACCTACGAAATGTTGTACGCCTGTGGCTATTCTATCATTACTTCTAAGGCTAAATTTTTATAGGAGCTCCATTGTTTACTTTCATAAGTTCAAACGATTGCAACGAGAACAGTCCATCTTCCGTGTATCGAAGGGTAAGAATAATGTTCCACTCAAAGAGCTGCCCCCACCATGAACTTCCATGTTGTAGAAGAGATTCTCCGCATCAGTAAAACGTAGACATATTTACTATAGTCAGTCTTTGTATTTCCTTCCTATCCTTATAATCTTCACTTCCTGTCGTCTTCTCTTTCATACAACTCACATCATTCACTATTATCATTTTAACTGCGACCTTGATCAGCTCAAGACTTTTATTGCCTCAAGCTTGGTACAACATTACGGGAAAGTCTAACTCGTTAAAAATTGTTCAAGGGCGGAACTAATTTGGCCCTTTTCAGAAACACATTAGCAGAATTGAGTTCATTAAATATGAGAAGAATCTATCAATTATATATCTATTATCGAATCAATTACTATGTCTGCTGCTAAGAAATTTGGTTCACTGTGTGGTGCTAGAATTTTGTATACGCACAAATCTGTACTGGGCATTAATATAGCTACCTTTCTTTCCGTTCATTGAATATTTTTCTACATCATGTCTGGTGTTTCTTTTATGCATTTAGCAATTCTTAACCCCCACAAAAAAAAAGAAAAAAAAGACACTGCAACCCTGAGCTGGCATCTAGGCTTCAATAACTTTCCCACCCCTGTAATTTATCTTCTCTGTGTCTTTTGTGTAAATAATTCCATGGCGTTTGTTCTGATAAGCGTTACTCTTTGGCACCGCAAATTCATGAATTTGAGCGTGTACTAACCCCAAAATTTACTGTTGAAATCGCTAATGTAGCCATAAGTTCTATTCTAGTATTTTCTTCTCTGGTTCTTCTCGCCAGTGGAACTTGTTGACCATGTTCCGCATAGTCTATGAATATAGAATACAGCGCAGTACGTAATCTGTTCAATGAAACAACGTTAAAGATTAACACTCACGAGTCAGACACCCAACTGAATCCGCCTATATCTCCAATACCATCAGCAGCTGTTCTGTAATTCTTCAGTCTTCGATATCAAAGGCTGCCAGTGAATATTCGTGGGAAAAAACATGGCCGCCTTTATACACGACGCATTGAATATTTTGAGCCTTCTGATTGGTTTACCCTTCTATTGGTGAACTATAAAATGAGTCAGCTCATATTGGCTGGCTCACTAGTACCCAAAAATTTCAACAGAACTCTCTTCCACCTTCTTGTTTAGATGTCAAATATAATCTTCAAAAATTTAAATGCAACATCAATCGACATTTCCTGTTTCCTTAAATCTTGTTCTTTTTATTCTACTTTCTCTTTGGAAACGTTTACACTGTTTCTTTCAATTTCAGGAATCTTTTACCTCTCAGTCGCTATATCGCCTTGTTTGGGGTTAAATATTTAAATACAATTAGATATAAATACTAAGCGTCCATCTTAAGATATTTGCTCCTATTAATAACTATCTTAAAACCCGTCCAGTGAGGCCTCATTTAAGCTAGCTTCTGCGGAGGTCTCTTGATTGGGCCTTCAGTTGTTGAGGAGTTTGAGAATCTCAGAGTCATTGCATATTCTCAGTATTGGAAGCTCTACTGGCTGCCGTTTGATCTACGTTTCACAGGACTTTCTTTTCCTCGCTGCAGTCTTAGCCATTTTGATTGCAATCTGTTCCTCCGTTAGTGATTTCTTTTAGCAAGGCATATTGCTGCCGTAAGCGATAGGCAACAATAAACTACAGAAGAACTCAAAATTGATCGCTATATTTATATAGTGCATTAGTATTTAAGCTTATTTTTTAAACATTCAACGATAATTATTCTGCAGCCAATAATTTAAAAACAGTTTGATGTACGTACGTCCTTACTTTCTGTATTAACAATTATTTTTTATTTAATGGTTGAATTTTGCTGGATTACCAGGTTTATTTGAATTATTCTCAAACTTATTTCCAAATTGTAAAAAAAACAAACTGTTATCGCACAAAACATTCGTCGCCAAAAATGACGCAAAATAATCGACAAAAACAATCATAATAACGAAAAGTTAGGAATCCAATAATTTTAGGATTGCTGGTCAGTATTTGGCCCGGAATGTTCTGAATTTGCTCAGGGAATTAGTCTGAATCCAAAATGGTATGAAATGTAGGCCTACAGTCACTTGGAGTAAAGTTGAAAAAGTGTGACACATTGACACACTGACAGTCGTATTTATTTATATAGATTGATTAATGACTAACATATTTCTACCGTCCTGGTGTAGTTAAATTCACGTGCCTTTGAAACAGAGGTACCGTCATCTGGCATGGTTGCTGATTATACTTCCACGCGTAATATACAGATATAAAAGAAGACCAAAACTTATATTTTAGCGAAGGGGATCAACAAACCTATTTATCTTTTTATCTTTGGTTTAGGATTGGCTATTGTACAAACCCCTCAAACCGGTGAAATCAGACTACTTTGAGATCACGCATATACATGATCCACTCGCTACACATTCTCTTTTGAAAGACAGGGACAAGTCACTTCAAAGGATTTCCTTTCTGCTTCGAGTAATCTTAATAAACCACAGCAGTTTTGTGATTTTTATTTAAGATATTTTGTCGGCAGTATTGTTGGCTTTTCGACGTTGAGCAAAAACTCCACATCCTGTTTAATGGGAAAAGATCCTATTTCGTTTCAAAGGTCACTAACTTATCCGTTATCTTGGGCGCCTTGCAAGCATCGTGATAGCGCTATCATCTAATAACGGACTTCAAAAGGGTTTCTTGTTTGTTGATCACATTTTAATTCTAAACAAACCAGATTCCCCTGGAGAATGATATCACCCAGAATAACTTCCTTTAGTTCTAAAACTGTCAAAGCAAAAAGCAATATTTTAGGTTACATATGCCCTCTCAGCAAGATGTTAGCGTAATATAATCTTAGCATTGCATTTGCTCTTGGCATAGATCTGCTCACTAGGTGTTTAGTAATTACAATGTAAAAGAAAAAGACAGGTAGACAATGGCAATATGTTGTTTTGCCTAAAGTCAGATAGGTAAGATACCGAAAGTGATATACCATATATTCTCTGGTACGGTACGAGTTTTATAATCAGTGTTTCTTACCCCAAAATCGGAGGGTGTACTATATACTGATAATTTTGTGTGAGGATGTTAAAAATCGTGCATTTTCGGTGACCAGATGTATATTCACCTTTATATATAGAGAGGAATGTTTTCTGAGTCCTTAAAATTCAGGAAAAAAAATTCAGGAATCGCACTAGACATTAAGTGGAATTATTTACGTGTATATGGAGTATAAAGTTATATATCATGTTTTTAAAAATGACATAGGCAATATTGGCTCTCCACACCCTAATATCTTTTCTAGATTTAAGCAATGCATGTCTCCTTAATGCCAGACCTTGTCTCTGTTCTGCAATCCATTTATCATTAGATAGGTTACTTGTTTTGAATCTGCTTATTTTGTGTTGAATACTGAATCGTAGATTTTAGAAGTCTACTTCGTGTAACTCCAGGTGGCGTAATGGTTAGCAAGCTTGTTTCGCTAGGACAATTTATGACTGGATAGTGCGTTTGATCCTTACTGGGTGCCCAATACTTTCGGCTTTGTGTCGCATCTAAGCTACGCTTGGAAAATCACTTCTACAAGACCACTTATCTCATTCTGTGTTCTAAAATTCCTGATACGATGTAAAATTTCCTTTTCATTCCCCTTTTTTCCTTATAAATCTTTGGTCTATGTTGTTCTCAACATCCTTCTGTAGAAGAGCGTTGCTATATTGTCAAACAATTGTCTTCCTTTGTCACAGGAAGATAATATTACATTGAATTTCAGCGCTATTTTTTTTTTCTAACGAACGACATTTTACGTTTCTTAACACTATGTCTAATATATTTTTTTCCTCTGATCTAATGTGTGTTTCCGTACTGTGGCTTTAATCACCATTAGATTAATTGATTAGTTAATATTGTGTCATCCTGTAATAAGTCTGTTATGGGGTGTTTTCACAGTGGAGGCTTGTATTTGTACTAAGTCGGTCATAAAAAAGGTTCGACGTACAAAACGTAAGGAACTTGATATAATAGTTAACGACGCAGAGAAATCTAGTTGTGGTCGCTGATACTTTAGTATCCGACTAACGGTCGTCCAGCATCGACTCACTGACCGAACCACTGAGCGACGGTATTTAGTCACCCCTTCACGAGGGCATCATGTGGCAGAAGGCCGGTTTAACGTGGGATCTCCGAGCCCGTGGGCTCGGCCAAAAAATATGCCCATTGAACCCGTATAAACGGGATCAGGGTCGGTCTACCTCCCCGAAAGAGAATCCGCCCTTCGGCATAGCCTCCTTTGGGTTCCTCCCCGCCCGAATGCAGAGAGTTCAACCGGTCAGCCGTTCGTACGACTTCAAACTGAACTCAGACCAAACCACTGAGTGACGGTATTTAGTCCCCCCCACGAGGGCATCATGTGGCACAAGGCCGGTTTAACGCGAGATCTCCGAGCCCGTGGGCTCGGACAAAATATGCCCTTTGAACCCGTATAAACGGATTCAGCGTGGGTTTACATCCCCGAAAGAGAATCCGCCCTTCGTCGTAGCCTCGTTCTGGTTCCTCCCCGCCCGAAGGCAGACAGTTCAACAGGTCAGCCGGACGTCCGACTTCAGACTGAACTCAGACCGAACCACTGAGTGTCTGCCTTGTTACTCTTACTACTCCTACTTATTATAGGTGGGAGAGTCTATTAACTATAGAATAGGTGTGTTCCACTATAATAAAGTCTTACTAGGATTTCTAGTTCTCGTGAATAAATCCCACGTGAAGAAGAACCTTTGTCTTATGCCCATAACTGTTTTTCTGTAATTCCTCTATCAACATTCTATCTTCGGGAAGATGGTTGGTTCCACATTTTTTTTTTTTTTTTTGTGTTCTGACAGTGAGGCCGGGTATTTTGAGCGCATATTGCGACTTAATCTCAACCCATATTTAAGCTCCAGAGTGAGATTCTTCGCTAAAGATGTTGGAGAAATGGTCAGTTCCATCGCTAAAGAAAGGCTAGAGAAATCATTTCGCTGTTTTGCTCTAATAATTTTCCTTATACAATCCTCTATTTTTACAAGATCCAGATCAGGTCGAAAAATATATCAGCAGGAGCTGCACAGTCTTCCCTTTCTACTCGTAATAGGGTCTAAAAAGTGGAATTGGCCTTGTGAGTGATGAATTATTTTCCACGCTGCAACTCCTTTCCCCCACAGACGAAAGGCGTTACAAGGCTCTGGCTACTCTATCGTTATTTCCATAGAGAGTGTCCAGACCAACAACTTTGATTAGTTTCATCACCTATAAATTTTACATCGAAAATGAGCTATGCAACGCACATTGTAGCAAACCACCCACATTTCATTCGTATTCCACTAGTGTAGTGTTTCCCAAACAGTGCGATGCGCCTCAAAAGTGAGGCGCGCATCATAGATGAGGTAGAAGAGGATAGCAAGTGATGTAGAATGATTTTAGAAAATGTTGTAACCTAGGGAAGATTACTGAGAGGAATAATCAAGCGAAGGTTGGTAAGGAACGATAATACTTAGGACAAGAACAACACAGGTAAGATTAGCCTGAGGCGCGTAGAAGTAGTAGTCAACTGCTAGAAGTGAGTCAAGTGAATTCCACAATGAATCTTCAACATTAGGATATCTACCAACCGCCCCACGCAGTCAGATGTGGCACAAGGTTGAATTAAATCTGAGGTATCCGGGTCCGTAGGCTCGGTCAAATTTTCCCCGTAGACCCGTATAAAACTGTTGCCGTAAAGCAACGACTCAACTGACAGTAGTAGATAGAAAAAGGGAGGAGGATAAACGACAAAATAGTGTCAAACGTCCAACCTTCTCACGAACAAAAAAAAAACAGTCCTCAGAAACAAAAACGTGCCTGCTTTATACAGCCGAGAACCGACCATAATTTGCATGTGAATGACGTGACAACGAGATTTCGCGTTAATTGTCCCAGACCGCCTGACATAAAACATGAGCGCCGCCATTTTGGTTCTTTTCACCGTTGAGCAGCCGGAGTTTGCCCGACGCACAGATTCGTGGGCGTTTCCTACCTCGGCCATTTTCACAATTTTCCGCACAAAAACCGTGTTGGGTATCTGTTTCCAGAGACGAGATTCTGACCTTCGACATAGCCATGTCTAGGGATCCTCTCTGCCCGGAGGCAGACAGTTTTACCAGCAGAGCTAGAGAAAAATCTCCAACTCTAGACCAACATACACTATTTACTACTGTACTTATATGGATGGGGACATAGCCATTATCGTCCGTAGGTATGCTACAACAAAAACAATCAAACATTTAAAAAGTTTTAAAAAGTGCATATGCCAAAAATAAATATGATTTCAAAATTTAAAATATTATTATGGATTACTTGTAATTGAATACATGAGTCCCTGAATGAAAAGTTAGAAATAATTACTGACAAATTTTATCATTGTGATATTTTTGCATTATATCAAGCATTAAGAATATAGTAACTAGGGTCCGCGATTCAATGATAATGTTCTAACTTCGAATCCACAGTTATTTCCCCTTATCCCTCTCTCTGGGGCTTCTCTGCCGTAGGGCTGCTTGGGATTTTTCACCGGGATTTTCCATTAGTGAGTTGCTAGCCAATTTTCTTTCCGAAAATACGACTCGAAGAAAGCAAGTGTGGAAATCAGTGAATTACTGAGATGTAAGTTCCTCTCGTGCAATTTCATCCCACGAGCCGCCGCTTTTGGAACAGACCCCCCACCCAAGAAGATGCATCCTCGATTAATACTATCTTAACCTGTTCAAATTTCGGTTTACCGGTATCTTTTCTAGATACTTTCATCCTGTGAGCTTCTTACCTTTTTTATATTATAACCCTCTGCCGCGGATAGCTTTCAGTACTTGTTCATGGTGAATATTGTAAAAAGATAATCGTCATCACCACTCCCATCAGTGGGTCTCGTCGTGGCCTCGCCATACAACTGAACACCTGAGCAGTTCCCTGTACATATCTGATTTAAAAGCAGATGTTTCCATTTATAGTTAGCTTGTCTTGGGAAAGTAGAACTTCAAGTGTAACGTGGTCGTTGATTCCATTGGTGGGGCCCACCGCCTTCACCTTTGGCTTCAGTCTAGAAAACTCTCGGCTTAACAATCCTCACCGCATTATTAAGGAACATAGTATACCTAAATGTACTAGATGGATGTTGAGACTACAAAAAGGTAATTACGTACTTTGCCAGATCTCGTTTTCAATCACGATGTGTGCTTACCTGTTCTCTTCACCAGTAAAGACCGATAAGGGAAGCGGTTTATTTGCCGATGACACAATCATTCTGGTAGTAATGGAATAGATAGTACAAAATTAACTCTTAGGAATAACCTGGAATTTTATTATTCTAATATCTTTCCAAAGTAAATAAATCTTTTTGGCACTTTCAATAGTTCTTTGTACCTTATCAAATGATTTTGCGTAGTCTATGAAACATAGGTACACGTTCTTTAGTTTTTGTATTGCTATATCGCATTTCTTTTCCCAGTGTCTTTAAGTGAACCATTCCGGGTGATAAAGGGAATATGCTTGGATGTGCGGGTGGTGAAATATTTAATGTCTCAGAATTGCTAATCGGATAACTGCGTTCCAATTCTTGGTTAATTTCCTTATATTCATTTATGCGCTATTATTCTCCCCAGCTACAGGTTAATTATTAGGACTTATGTAACTAAAACATTATTATCTCCGAAAAATGACTACAAACTGAAATTTTTTCTGGCTTTAAATAACATGCAAAGGGTTGATAAGCCGTAAAAAATAAATCTATCAATACTAGAAATGTATGATAGCCTTTATTAATTTAAGATGATTGATTGCTGCAATTCACATTTTTTTCCGTTCTTTTTTTTTTTTTGTTAGTGCTGTGAGTTTAAAACTTCTGATATGTTCTGGTAATGTCAACATTGTCATAATTCATTCTTTCTTTCTTCAATCGTGTCCCTTTTGAAAAGATCTCAGTGGTTTTGTTCCTGCTCATCTTGGCCAGAATTGATCTTGCCTCACACTTTAATGATTCAGGTCCGTTCATATTTTATTTTATTTCCTCTTCCTCATTTTTTGCATGCTCTGTCCAGGATATTCTTAACACTCATAGGTAAAGCCACTTCAATATTGTTTGAATTTTATTTCTTTAAAATGGTGACAATATTTTTCGGTGTATCTTGCCGGTTCAGTATTGTTTTCATAGTTTCACAAGTTATTTTTCCCTCCTGTAATAATTTCCACAATTGTCTTTGATGGTGTTTTTTTTCTGTTGTTATTCCAATAAAACACACAGCAGGACACTCAAGGTAGATTGTTGCAAGGGCGCAAATATCGATTGTTTTTTTTTTTACGGTTTTATCAACCATTTTTGGATATTTAAAACCAGAAGATATTTTTCGACTGTAATAATTTATTGAAGATAAGAATGATTTTCTTGAAACAAGTCCCACCAATTAAGCCCTAGCTGGTAGAAAAGAAGTGGATTGCTAAGGATATTTTCCTAAGGGTATTTTCGCGTAAGAGAATATAAAGAACTTGATGGGACTATTCCCATCGGATTTTTTGTAATACCTAATGCGAAAATACTCGGCTCTCAAATCTACAATATCGAGCCGTTATCCATTGAACCACCCGCATATCAACGATTACAGAACCTCGTATTCCCAAGCTGTCACCCACTTTGGCGTTACTTAACTTCGAAAATTGGAGGAGAACAGGTGTTTCAATATGATATGGTCGTAAGCCAGGGCGTAAAGGGAGGAATAAAAATTATGTACATATATAGAATTGATAACAGTTAACTCTAGACATGAGTCGAGTAAAATCGTGTTGATCGAAGAAGCATCCTCTTGGGAGTCTATTCTGTAAAGTAACAGTTTTTAGGAAGAAGATCCTGTTGGTCATTATTAATAGAATTTTTTCTTTTATATGAAACGTTCCTTCAGGAGGGAATGATCAAGGCTTTCCAGAATACCCCACTCTAGACATGAGTCGAGTAAAATCGTGTTGTTCGGAGAAGCATCCTCTTGGGAGTCTGTTCTATAAAGTAACAGTTCTTGGTAAGGAGATCCTGTTGGTCATTATTAATAGATTTTTTCTTTTATGTGAAGTGTCCCTTCAGGAGGGAATGATCAAAGCTTCCCAGAACATCCCCCTCTTTTTAGCGCTATATAATCTTCTTTCGCGGCGCTCTGTTCTGTCATCCATTTACTTAGTTGGGTTACTCTATGATTGAATCGTTCCTTCGTGTCTGCTCAATAGTACGACTTAGATCGATACTTGGCCAAGGCCAACATTCAGCTCCGTGCCTCCATTAATATCGTTCCTGACCACACAGCTACCGTTTCAAACTGTGACACTCTCTAACCCAGGCGATTATTTGACCCTAGAACACTAACCATCAATTAAAGTTACATCATTACTAGTGGGAAGCGTTCACAGGCCCTGAAACTCACTGTGAAAAGTTCATGTCGCACAATTCGAAAGAAGGAAAACCTGGAGGAGAGAAAGCTACATAAGGTTTCTGCTCTTTTTATACCGCCAGCTGCTGATACTGTTTAAGGGCTGCTACTGATAGTATGTTTATTAAGGGACTACAATTGGTTTTAAGTAGAACTCCAGACCTTTTGGCAAGCAGAATTTTATGCTATCTTCGAGGAAATGTTGTAAGCGTTTAATTATAATTTATTAACATGAGAAATAAATAAAATTAAAATCTTATTTAGCTTTTCTCATCCGTTGTCAAATACGGCATGTTCAATTGAAAAGCGCGTCTAAATCGTTACTCTTTGTAAGGAAAAAAAAATCTGAAACGTAAATTACCCTCGCTTTCGCAACATCTCGCTATAGCGTGAAGCACATTTATAGATAGTATTTTGATGGCCAATGATTATCAGATCGACGTAAGTCTAGTCGTTGATGGTAATTATCTCATCAAGAAGTCTCCCCCACCCCAAAAAAATACCTCCGTTAAATCAGAGGAAGAACCGAAAAAAGCAACTAATCAAATACTAGATGTAATAAATCTAACGAATATTGAGAATGGAGATAGTATCAAACGTTGCGTCCGACGATATAATTTGATGGTTGAATTTCCGCTGGGAAGATGAAGTTGACGACAAAATAAATTAAGTTCAGAAAATAAGGCTTAGCTTCCAAAGGTGAATACGTAAACTGAGACTGGAAAACGGTTATTTTTTGCAGACGAATATCAAACGGAAATTTTATTTTGGTATATATTGAGGAAGGAAGGAAAACCTAACTCTAAAGAGGCATATTGAAAACAGGAGAGATAGCAGATGGTGTCGGGCGACCTTACTTGACGAATTCGTGTGAATGGTTGTAGTAAAGGGTACAGGAGACTTAGTAATGAAACAAAACTGCTAAGACACATAAGGGATAGAACGTTTTGGAGATTCATGGTCCCCATCTCCCGAATGGACGCGGCACACAGTAGAAGAAGAAGAAGATGAAGAAGAAGAAGAAGAGTAGGAGGAGGACGAGGACGATGAGAAGAAGAAGAAGAGGAGGAGGAGGAGGAGGAAGAGGAGGAGGAGGAAGAGGAGGAGGAGAACGAGGAGAAGAAGAAGATGAAGAAGAAGAAAAAGAAGAAGAAGAGAAGGAGGACGAGAAGAAGAAGAAGAGGAGGAGGAGGAAGAAGAAGAAGAAGAGTAGGAGGAGGACGATGAGAAGAAGAAGAAGAAGAGGAGGACGACGAGAAGAAGAAGAATAAGAAGAAGAAGAAGAGGAGGAGGAGGAGGAGGAAGAGGACGAGGAGAAGAAGAAGACGAAGAAGAAGAAGAAGAAGAAGAGTAGGAGGAGGACGAGGACGACGAGAAGAAGAAGAAGAAGAGGAGGAGGAGGAGGAAGAGGAGGAAGACGAGGACGAGGAGAAGAAGAAGACGAAGAAGAAGACGAAGAAGAAGAAGAAGAGGAGAAGGACGAGGACGAGCAGGAGGAGCAGGACGACGACGAAAAGGACGAAGAAGAAGAACTTTAAAATCAAAAGCAAAATATAAAAAGCCTGGAAAAAATCGAGAATACAGTTGAGGAATATCTATAAAGTATCAATGTTTTATTTTTTTTTCCGCAGTTGACATGAAATCTACGAAAGAATGCTTTATAGTCACAGTGCAAGATCAAAATCTAACCATTAGAGTCCATCAACACAACTTTCTCAAAAATTATGTTAGAATTCTATGTAAAATTTAAGCCTAACTTCCAGGAATTATTGACGACTTAGTGTTAGGCTGCATAATGCTGACGCAATACATTCCACGTTGTCGCAGACTTTGCTAATATATTAACTAGATATTAAATGGTAAGTACAACAAACAACGCGAAAAATGATAGGATCTCAAATCAAATTTTATGATATGTAATGAAAATGTATCTGTACAATGGAAGTCACCAGCCAAGCAAACATAAAAATAAAAGTCAACAAGCTGGGTATAATACTAAAAGATTTACTGGAAACAAATGTACTTACTCATTGAGGTAATAATCCTTGTTGATATAAATATCTCAGTTAAATTGTTCATCAAGGTAAGTGAATACAAGGATCTAGAAATTGAAATTCAGAATATGTGGCATTCCAATTATTATGCTGTGCTTTCAAAGGGGAATATGTAAAGTTGAGACTGGAAAAAAGGTAATTTTTTGCAGACGAATATCAAAGTAGGAACCAATATGCGAGCCTGAACTGTTGACAATCAAATACAATAGGAGCAAATGGAAAAATAGAAGACGTGAAAAAAGCACATTCGTTTTATATCATGGATACTTCCTAAAAGGTTACTCCACATATATGTAAATTCGCATATTTCTAATAGAATTAAGCAGGAACCAATGTTTCGAAACAGAACATAGATTGTAAAGTAAATTATATCGTACATTTTAAATTTTACAATAACATATATTAGGTTGGTGCAAAAATAATGTCGTTTTCTCACATATGTTACTAAGTAAGAAAACGACATTATTTTTGCACCAACCTTATAGTTAAATATTATACTTAATTGTTTGAATACCCTAAAGAGGAAAGTAAAAGCTGAATTTCCAGAGACCAGTGTTAGGGGATCATGTTCAGAGGAATTGGTAAATATTTATTCTTCCTTTGTTATAAATTTATATTCCTCTAAAAATAATTAAAAACTATTTGCTTGTTCGGAAAGACTGTCCAGTTTTAGAATCAAGTTTTATTCCTGAATAATTTTATTTAAATCGTGTTTAAATCAGCCAAAATAAGAAACATCAAAATGTTTCTGTCATTGCATTTACTCCAAAATATTCTAATTCGGGATGGCAACAAATCTTTGAATGCAGTTTCAGCATCTTCTTACAACAAATGTCATTTGACTTAAAATACTGAAAAGATATTTAATGAATTTATAATGAGGGGGTGTAATATCATGGAAATATTGTAGATGAGTCAAAATCTCGTATCTCTTGACAGTGCGCTTCTAAAGTGGCACCTTGTCAAAATGTGATCGACCATAGTCATAAAGCAGAATTGGACATTTTGATGATCTGAATGTGCATTTCATCAAGTTGATGATATTAAACTTAAGCTGCGATGTCCAGCTTAGATTCCAGAAATTTGTAATAGATAATGCCAATGAGAGAGCACAAGACAATTACCATAATCCTCAGATGGCGTAATATCGGTTTTGGAAAGTATGTGAATGCTTCCTCGTGATGAAGCCATTGAGTCGATCGGTTATGATTCTGTTGTAACCTAGAAAGGGTTACTCAATGAGGAATATACAAAAACGGAGGTTGGAGATGTTATGACAATCTTTATAACATCAACCAAATACAATACTCGCCAGCGGCATAAAGTAGGTAAACCACTGCTAATGGCGAACTACTTAGACATCATATTACCCCCACTTACAATAGTGTACAACATATTTATAAGTGTTGGGACATACACATTAGTGTTCATAGGTACGGTATATAACAGATTCTCACAAAAGATCCATTTCATAAGTCATAATTCGGCCAAATCTGAGCATTCAAATTTCGCAGATGCAGCATGAAACCTCTCAAAAAAGAAACAACTTTGACTTTCACAGAGTTAATATGGAACCGATTTATTGAATTTCTTCAGCTTGCCAATTTTCTTAAGATAATCTGATATTGCTGAAATGCTGACACATTATATGTGGCATTTCTCTGGCACTTCGACGTGGGTTTGATTCGATTAGTGTATTCAGATATCCATTGCCAATCGCAAATGGACGTTCTCTACCACCTCGAATTTCAACATTTGTATCCGTGCTGTGGAACTCCAGAAACTAGGGCCGTACAATCCGATCACAAGTGAATCCTTCAACCCGTGCCCCGTTAATGTAGGCAGCAGTTATAGAAGTGTTATGAACAGTAAATCTATCCCAGTTTAAGATCAGAAATATATCATTTTTAAATTAAATTCTGAAATTTAAATTTGGATTCACACCACAGTTCATAAATGATAAAAGTGTGAATTGTATTAAAATGTTAAGAGAGAGAGAGAGAGAGAGAGAGAGAGAGAGAGAGAGAGAGAGAGAGAGAGAGAGATCGCGCGCGCACACTTTTGTATCCACAGGTCAAACAGGGTCTAGACTGGATGTGAGAAAAATATTAATTCTAAACATTTGGCATTAAGCGATCTACGAAGAAAGAAAAAAATTGAAAGAAAATAATTACATGTAATTATTGAAAATGTATCCTTAAAATTATAATTCCAAATATGCGACACAACTACCTATCCAATGCTATATATATATATATATATATATATATATATATATATATATATATATATATATATATATATATGTATGTATATATATATATATATATATATATATATATATATATATATATATATATATATATATATAATTAATCAGAAGTGGCTGGGAAATACTACATCTCAA
>OZ010590.1:43058465-43068465 GCA_963932145.1 Acanthosepion lycidas | reverse complement strand
CGTAGAAAACATGCGTTCTCCGACAGAAATCGAACAAGTATTCTTCTAGCAAAGTTAGAATTACTCTTTATTGATACACAAACTTCATTGATTTTTCTCGATCGACCATTTCTGTTCACAAAACGAATCTTAACGTAAACAAAGACAACATATCATGAAATGTATTAAGTATATATATATATATATATATATATATATAAATATATATATATATATATATTAAATTAAAGAAAAACAGACCACTTTAGGTTCCATTTTAATAGTTTATTTCACCAGTGACCTTTTAAAGTACTCTGGATTTTCAAACTTCACTTTCAAAAGGTGAAACGAATATATATATATATATATATATATATATATATAATCTCTTCAGATGCATATTTTCTTTTAGTTTACGTTTATTTCTTTTTAAATATTCCAGGTCACTCTACAGGTACTACTTTTACTATGTAACCTATTACTACTTGGCGCACAAATCTTTTCCACTACCAGATTTTCTGGTGTGGACTGCTGGATAGATATCCAGCAGGGTTAAAAAAATCGCTTGTCAGAATTCGAATGGACCTTCGTATAGTGTCAACGGCCAATTAGCACAATACAGTAGATTGGCATCCGTTGCTATATATGCAGTCTGTGCGGTGATAACATGACTTAGCTGTGCGATTGGCTTTCTAGACTGAAGTCAACAGCCTTAGCGGTAGATTATCTCGATAAAACGACCAGCCGCCCTTGATCAATCCTGCATTCAATTTGGAATTGATCGACTGAGCTTTGATCTAAAGTGGGATGAGTACCACCAGGTCTACTTGTCTAAGTTATGCTAAGCATCAATAAATACTTTTCCTGCTTTTACCACTGATATATGAGGGGAACTGGTCGGGTTGTCAAGTGTACAAAGACCGTACGACCGCATTCGGTCATGTGACTGATTAGTATGCGTATTATGTTGAACATTGAGCTTTAATATAAGATGTGTCTTAGTCATATACTACGGGAAGTTATCACACTTGGATTTTCTAACTTAAGTTGATTTAACTCCCTTCCCACTAAAAATGGGAGAGGGGATATATAAATAAGTATACATTGATAATTAGTATCTGTTTTCATAATAGTTTTAATCTGACTACTTGTATTTATCAATATTTAGAAAGATCGCAACGTGTTGAACAAATTTCGAACAAAAGTACAGGCATGAACAAACATTTTAGCCTTACAGTGCTATGCGTATCAAGAAGTATATGACATAGATATACAAGCCATCAAGCTGGATATAGTGATTTTCCAAGCGTGGGTCAGATGTGGCACAAGGCCGAGAGTATGGGGCACCTAGTGGGGATTGAAATCACTAGTAAGTCGCAATTGTTCTAGAGAGACAAGCTTTCTAGTCATTACACCTTGAGGTGCCCCCAACAAGCTGGATTTAATTCTAAAAGATATGCTGGAAACAAATGTACTTACTAATAATCTCCATTGATATAAATATCTCAGTTAAATTGTTCAAAGAATTAAGTGATTACATGGATCTAGAAATTGAAATTAAGAATTAAGAATATGTCGCATTCCTATTATTATTGATACAATAGGAACTATACTAAAATAAATATGACGGATATTGTTTCCCAACTCCCTAATAAAGTTCGGCAAAAAATGGAAAAAAAAGATTGCTATTCCTAGGTACTCTTCACAACTGCAGGTGAGTTTTATCAATGTAACAGGTTATGAGCCTATACTCTTGGAATTTGTATGCACATTCTAATTGTATTCACATAACTCTACACATTTCGCAATTTTTTCTTCTACGTATTTTGAATCTTTATGAGTTTACTGAACTTTACAGCTTTAACATAATTCTAGTTTATCAGATTCTTTATTTACTCTCTTTATACATTGTAACTGTATATACGTTTTATCTGCACATTTATATTTAGTACTTATGAATTTATTTAAACTGATATTCGCAATAATACCACATAATAAAATTAAAAAAAATATGTTGAAAATATTTACTATATATTCAATAATCTAAGTAAAAATACATATCTAAACATTATCCAACTGTCAAAACAGTAATGACAGTGTTGTCAAGACTGAAGGAATTAAAATGTATGTATCATGTTAATCTCGTGCGATGTTGAAAAACTCTGGGTAACAGTATATAACGAAACAAAAAAAAACTTACTGTGTGCTTATCTGTAGTAACCCATAGCTGAATTAATCTGATTGCTAGTAGCTATAGGTATTGAAATGTGATTACTGTCTATAAATACGTACAAAGGAAATAACTCCATATTTATCACACATCTCAGTTATAGTGTTAAAAAATGGTAAAAAAAAAAACAGCCCAAGATACGAATTATGAATTGAAAATTGAAAATTGGGAGAATACAAAAACATAAATATCTAGGTAGTGTCTCAACTGATGGACACCGAAAACAAAATGGCGCATTGGTATAGTAAAAGTTTCGTTAGAAATAAAGAAAAGAATACTGAACTCTTATTTATTAGCAGTCCTTTTTTCATGAGAGTGAGAATTGAACGCTCTCCCCACAGATGCAGGAGAGGCTTGAGGTAAGAGAAATGTCGTTCCATAGATGGTTGTGATGGACTAAAGATGTGAGTAACGAGGGAGCATTATGGAAAATGAATACAAAACGGGAGCATATAAAGAATCCAGAAGATTGATTGCTAATATTCAAGGCCCATAAGGATAAAGAAATCTTGGAGAATTTGATACTCGGAAGAAATATTGAAGTCAAGCGAGACAGAAGGAAGTAGCGGAAATTTAGTCAACGTTCTTGTCTAGATGGTTGGAAGAACATGGTTTAGGAGAGCTCATAAAACATACTAACTGTTTCAAAAGACAGGGAATTGTGGTGAACCATGATCGCCCACGCCCTGAAGGGATACTGCAATAGAAGAAGAAGAAGAAGAAGAAGAAGAAGAAGAAGAAGGAGAAGAAGCTGGTGTAAATGGTTGGTAGAAGAGAGATCAGTAGAGATAGCGAAAAAAAAATAGACAAAACTTACTAAAGACAGGAGGTTGTGAGAACCATGATAGGAAACGTCCTCAATTGACGCGACATATAAAACTTCTGCAATGGCATAAACTAGAGATTTGAGAAGATTGATGGGGTTCTAGATACATCTGAATAAGCGAAATGCGACATAGAAAACTCCAAAGTGAGTTGTTTTTTCTTTCGAGTCGGAACTGCTTCAGACTAATAAAATATTTTATCGATACTTTAAAATATATGTTCTCATCATCTGCAAATTTCCTGGAGAGAGAATTTTAAAGACAAGTCAATGAATCAGAATTATTTTCCCATCAATATCATGATTTATTTCTTTAGTGAGGCCCAAGATATCAAAAAGCAGTGATTGTATAGCATCTTATTTTATTAGCTTGCGTCTTACACCTGAAAATGGCTAAAAATTTCTATCTTATTTTTTGTTCTGGAGAATAAAATGTATTTTTCTGTATTTGTTTATACGTAAATAAACATGTTAGATGGAAATGTATCATTCAAGTGGCCTAGGCTATATTTGAAAGCGTGATGCCAACTCTTTATAAGTATACGTACTTTTCATGTTTTACAACGAGCTTCTAATCAAGAGGTTAGCTGTTTAAATACTCTGTCTTGTTCGTCCTTCAGATTTGGATAAAAATATACTATGGTTAAAACATCTCCGGGCAATAAAAGTACATCTTTAGATGTAAACCCGTTCGATATATATTTTAGAGAGAAAGAAAAAAAATGAGAAGATTTATTAGTTCTTTTATCTCAAGTGACTGAATTTACAACATAAAAAAAAGTTTACATAGAGGGGAAAAGGATTGATCAGAAGAAAGACAAAATTCTTTACATGGGAATTACCGGGAAGTACTGCCTCGAATTAAAAATATATATATATATATATATATTTGCAATTTTTTTTAGAAAACAAAATACAAGTATGTAAACAAACTGAAGATACACTGGAACGAGATTAGAAAAATAAAAAATCCTATAGTAAAATTTAAAGAAATTTATATATATATATATATATATATATATATATATATATATATATATATATAATTCATTCCCGTTGTGAATCGCTTGCGCGAGACTTCTTTATCCAGACGATGAAAATTAGATGCTGAGCAACTTGTATGGATTGGAGATTTCAAAATGATTGATTTACCTCCTAAATCGTTTCAGACGTCAAACGATGTCCGGAACAGAATTTCGGTCTAGAAAAAAAAAAAAAACATGGCTGGGATGGTTAATGACGCTTCCAAAATCAAGAGGAAAAATAACAGAAGAAGCAAAACAATCAAGCATTTCATTGGTTGAAAAAAAAAAAAAAAAAAAGAATCCGCCATATTTTTATGTCTTTTACACAATTAGAAAATTGATATTTTCCTGGCATCAACGATTAACAATTAAGCTTTGTTTTCTACTTATTTTTCACTCACTTAAAAGCCGTCACCTTCGGCCATTATGCACAATGGCGGGTCATTGCGTACTTCTAGAATTTATATTTTTTTTTTTTTTGCAAATGAATTAATAAATACTGAAAACCGTTTAATGAATAACATTCAATATAATTGGAAATCGAACTATTTATGGTGAACGCAATTGCAAAACCTGTAATATTAATTAGTGGATTGGAATATAAATTGTTATGTTCTTCAAGTATTTAGATGTTATTGCACCATTGCAGAAATCTCACTATGACGTTCTTTTTAGATAGCTTTATTATATTACAGAGAACGATATAGAAATCAGCTTTTTAATATAGAAATTATTTGTAAATATAGTAACATTACAGTATTATTAAATTATATATTAGCTGAGTAAGTGAGATGGAAGTTTGATATATATGACCGTCTGGCCACGACTGCTCACCCTCCACTCCTGACAGCGTGAGTATTTTCTAGCTCGGTGTACGATGATTTCCGTCTCAGCTCACCTCAAACCACATCTAAGCACCAGTGACAAATAAGTATTTTTTCCATTTGTACTTTTTTTCATAGTAAGGTTCACCCTGTACACGATCCGGGAGCTACTCATGGTAGGAGGCAGTTTGTACAGATAGGAGAGGAAGGTAAAAGGTTAAACTTACACTTGAACATTTTAAGCTTTTAGTGATCGGGGAAACATCCTCCTGGGAGTCGTTTCCCCTGAGCAGTATTTCGCGGGAAGAAGATGTTCGAGTGGAATTAATTTCTCACCGATGGAACATGGATAGAATGTAGGTAGTTTGCTAAAATATAAGTAGCATGACTTGTCATTGCCGGGAAGGTTAGGCCGGGCGTAACAAAGAATGTTGTTCTAGTTGCTTTATTATATTAACATAGAGTGCGATATAGAAATCAGTCTTTTAATATGGAAATTATATGTAAATATAGTAACGTTACAATATCATTAAATTATATATTAGCTGAGTAAGTGAGGACACGGATATCTCACAATTCTTATTGTTTCCCGGTGGACTGCAAACTTTATCCATCAAGTTAGAGATTTTTGTGTTAAAGCAACCAAATTAAAATGTACTGTTTTGTGCGCACCTGTAATAATCCTCCCAAAGAAAAGTCATAAAATCGTTTAATTTAATTTAAAATATCTTTCATTAATAATATTTTGAATTACAAAGAATTCGAATTATTAATAATTTCTCATATTATGCAAAAATTAATGTTAATTAGCAAACTGTACATAGATTCCTAAGAACTGACAATTTTCTTTTTGAATTTCATGTTAAACTCTTACAATTTAATACTAAGATTTACTAAGAAGTTTAGTGTAAATATTGTAACCTTTTGTGTTAAATGATCAAATGATTTTCTTATATCAAGAGACATTTCACCCAGACGTCTTATCTGATCACAGCTCTATTAGAGCCCATTTAAACACACACACAAATTTACCAGACTCCATTAGGAACATACTAGTAGAAAACACAAATATATTAACTGCATCCACCTGAAAAAAAAACCCAAAACCTAAAAATAATGGAATCTTTAATAATAAAAAAGAAAAAGCCAACTCTTAACAATATTAACTACGAACAAAGCCACAATGTGCTAACCGTATTCGGAAATTAAAAACATCCATATACACACTAAGACACACACAAGACGCAGACACTCAATTAAGCTGAAAAATCGAATCATGCTTGATAATGGCTAAAAGTATAGCCGAAAGCGGTCGGAAATATAAAATATTTGGACAGTTCTTACATACACTTTGTCCAAAAAAGAAAGCTCTTGTTAGAACACAAGAAAGATTAAATAAAAAGTTTAACTGTATTAACTTGTCTGTCGTTTTTAATGAAACATGCATAAAGGAAGTATTGTTGCCTATATATATATATATATATATATATATATATATATATATATATATATATATACCGTATCAATTTTACACATTCTTTACATTAGAAAAGAAATGTACACCGAGGTTGAATAAGACTGACGAAATTTTCGTCGGTTGAAATAGGTCTCTCCCCCATATGAGGTGATTTTGAATTTTATTGTGTTCTAATATTTATTTGCTCTGTAATAATAAATACATTTAGCTCTTTTTGTGGATCAGTTGTAATATTTGATATTAGTAGGATTCACTTGCATTATATACCAACGGATTCTTTACCTTTACTATCTATCTATCTATCTATCTATCTATCTCTCTCTCTCTCTATATATATATATATATATATTTCGATTATAGACGCTGTTCAAATTATAAATACATGAATTGTTCATACAAAATGTTTGCTTTTTAACTGATCCAACGTTGCGACCGCACTTTCTAAAGTAATAACACATTTCTCATAGCATTTTTTCGGATTACATCTATATTTTTGTTGTCCTCTTATTACCGAGAAGTAAAAAAACAAGAACAAATCTATTTCCATACCTGAGGATGTCTGTAGAAACAGATGGAAGCTTGTAAAAACTAAAAAAGACCTTACGAAACTGGAATTTATAAACAGGGATCATATCATTCATATACAGGTCAGATTCGGGGTTAGTGTACCTTATTGAAATTGTTTGCGAAGATGTATTCTCGCCATTTAAATCATTAATCTCTATATTTGTTTTTGTATGAATGATTCATGTAATATATATATATATATATATATATATATATATATATATATATATATATATATATATATGTTTATATATATTATTTTGTATGTGAAGTACTTAGTAGAAAGGGTTCAATATCAGTGATAGAGCTAACATATCCAGTTTTACGTGTATGAGTTCTGCCAGAAGCAAGGAGAAAATCCGTATTTTACAAAACAAGCTAAATACGGTGATTCACAAAAGCAAATGACCCAAAGTCGACAGAAAAGACCTAATTACTACACTATCCGGATTCATATTGGTTGACAGACAACTAGAAGACATCAGCCTTGGTTTAAAATTTGTCGAAAAACGACACCATGGATTACAGTATTAAAAACCCCCACAAGGCATAATCCCAGCCACACATAAAAAGGAATGATATCATTTACTCCCAGATATATAAAAGTCCTGAAGGAATTAGCAATCAGAAAATACATCAACATATCTCCTTCCGATAAGGGCAGAATATTTGTTAACATGGACAAACGCATCTACCAACAGAAAATGAGAGACCTGATCAACGGCGACATCTACGAAAATGTAAAGGAAAATATAGCCCCGAAAGACAAAAATTCATATGCAACAAAAAAATTACTAAAAAATGAAGACACCTGGCTAAAACTCATTGAACACCATCGAAAAATACCCACACTATACGGACTAGCAAAAACACACAATCCGGACATACCAAAGAGACCTATCATCTCAGGGATAAGCATTCCCCCTCACAAACTAGCTGGCACACTAAGCGAAATCCTAACTCCACTCCTCGGCACAATTAGTCGCTCACATGACAAATTCAGGTACCCTTCTAAACAAATTAAACAAAAACAAAACGTAGTAATCAAAAAGATATATATATATATATATATATATATATATATATATTTATTTAAAAATATGATTCCAACTCGCTACATAAGAGGTCTCATGTTTCAAAACAAGAGCCGAAAACTTCAAAATAATATTTGAATTAACTTGAGTTAAAGTAGGCTCTGTTCCATCTTCAAGCGAAATTTTTTTGGGAATGACTTAAAAATTTCGCTTGAAGATGGAACAGAGCCTACTTTAACTCAAGTTAATTCAAATATTATTTTGAAGTTTTCGGCTCTTGTTTTGAAACATGAGACCTCTTATGTAGCGAGTTGGAATCATATTTTTAAATAAATAATTATATTTATGTTCTACTTTCGTATCGAGCACTAGTTTTAAAAATAATTCCAAAAATACTAAGGAACTTTGGATTATTTACCAAACCAGTTTCTTTCCTATTTTCTACAATATTTTAACACACACACACACACACACACACACACACACACACACACACACATATATATATATATATATATATATATATATATGACCAGTTTAGACATAAAGACTCTATACACAACCATCCCAATAGAGAAATGCCTAAATCTACTAAAATACACTTTACAAAAACAGAAATAAAATCACCTATCTGCACACATAAAATCATAAAAATATGCCAGTTAATCATCAATTCTTCTTCCCTTTCGTAACCACTTCTACAAACAAAAAATTGGCTTACCAATGGGATCTCCTTTCAGAAGCGTTCTCGCATGTCGATTTTTAAATTTTCTAGAAAGTGGTCTTTTCAAAAATGTTCTACCACCAAACTCTTCCTATTTCAGATACATAGGCGACTCCCTACTAATATATCCATAAAGCACTATTTTAACAGATCTTGTCAACCAACTTAATAGTGTTGAACCTACAACTAATGTTACCTTTCAAACTGAAACGAACTACAGTCTTCTCTTCCTAGATATCATATCAGGCAGAAACAATAGCGAGCTCAATTCTGCGGTTTACAGAAAACCTACCAACAAAAACGACCTGCTCAGTTCTACTCAAACCACTACTATAAAATGAAATATGGTATAATTATAGATCTTTACTTAAGAGCATTAAGAATTTGCATCTCCTAGTTAAATAACAAACATCATAGAAAACACAATCCTCCGCTATCTTTTTCACTTGATCCAAAGAGAAAAGCACAAAAAATACACGACCGCAACAAAAATAACAACTGGTTCCATAATAATAAACTAAGCAAAAACAGATACATAACACTACCTACCAACTCCATAACATTCACTTATCCAATCTGAAAAAACATCTAAATAGTCACAATCACTTCCAATAAGTTGTGGATATAAATATATATATATATATATAATCCGAATTAAAAACAACTATATTAATAATAAATCAAAAGCTGTTCCTCACATTACACTGGGAATCAAGCAGAATTAAAATGCCACACTCATAAAAAGAGAAAATATTTTACGCAGAAGGAGAGTCCTCGAGAGTGCCGCCATTGAATCTTATCAAAATGTCAATCTACGCACGGTTTTTTCCAGTCTGAACTTTCCTTAAAAAGTTACTACTTTCTCATGACAAACACGTTTCATTGAATTCAAACATTGAATAATTTGTCTATTTTTATGCTAATCCTTTCCAATTGTCTAGTCAGTTTTTTAAAGGCTGGGATGACATTAATCCAGGAAGTCTCTTTAGTTTTTTACTACCCAAGTACTTTTCAATATCCTGTACATATACAACAAATATTTTGAAAAATCAACAGAAAATGGTTAAATCTAGCATGTCAGCCTTTGAAGATGTAGATGACAAACGTCCATCCATACAATAAAACCACAATCCAAACAATATTCTTTTTTAAAAAAAAATATTTGGAGGATCTTAAGTGACGCAATTTAATGTCTAATAGTTAAACATTTGACATAACCTGATGAATATTTATCAGCGCCTTTTAATTTAAAAAAAAATACGAGTAACTATTAGGACCTTGAATAAGTTCTTGTTGTTTTCCAACAGATAGCGTTCC
>OZ010590.1:43018465-43053465 GCA_963932145.1 Acanthosepion lycidas | reverse complement strand
TGTGAGCTTTGGTAATTTTTTTAAATTCCCAAACTGTATTGCTGGTATTTCTTATTTTACTAAGAAATTACTTTTGGTAATTCTTTCTAATTTTATATTTTGACCACAGTTTGGGCGTTCACTATTTGACTATAGCTTGGACCCGTACAAGTACTACCACCCAGGTCCAGTGTCCGCCTGAGAATAACGGCAATTTAAGAGGTTTCTGAAACTCTCTTGAACAGAAGCCTTTCTGCCGGATGTTACCCATTGTCATACCAAGGACTAAAGCTAGCAGAGAGCTGGATGTTTTACCTTTCAAACGGTCTGATTTGCTTATTTTACCGCATATCAACCACAATGGGTTATTTAATACCAACAAGATTGTTTGATGGTCATGTTTTCTTTTCAAAAATTTATTGCTGGTAATGTTATTTTTTTTTCAAAAATGTATTGCTGGCAATATTTTTCCTAAAAAAATTCATGGCTGGCAATGTTTTTTTTTTTTTGTTATTTTTTCCAAAAATGTATTGCTGGCAATATTTTTTCCTTAAAAAATTTATTACTGGTAATGTTTATTTTGCAAAAAATGTATTGCTGGCAATATTGTTTACCTTAAAAAATTCATGTCTCGCAATGTTTTTTATTTTCCCAAAATATATTGCTGGCAATATTTTTTTTACTCAAAGATTCATTGCTGGTAATGTTTTTTTTTTGCAAAAATATAATGCTGACAACATTTTTTCCTTAAAAAAATTATTGCTGTTAATGTTATTCTTTTCCAAAACAGAATGGCTGGCAACATTTTTCCTTCAAAAATTCATTGCATTTTTTACAAAAAATGTATTGATGGTATTAAAATTTATTTAATAGTGTTTTGACCAAAGTTTGGGGCTTAACTATTTGCCCACAGCTGGGACCCAAACATGTTCTTCCATCCCGGGTTAGGATGGACCTGGAAACACCAACGTCCCTGAGCTATATATATATATATATATATATATATATATATATATATATATATATATATTAAGGTCTTCGCGTTCTTTTTGAATTACTACCCATCAATTTCGAAGGATCTATTTACGACAGCCCTGGACTTTGCTGCTGTCTATTATAACCTGACAAAGGAAGAAACAGATATAATCCTCAGCGCAAAAAAATCTGTCCTCGTTCATAATGGGGAACAATGGATAAAAAACAATAATGACATATTTGACATTACTATGGGATCATTAGACTCTGCAGAATCTTCTGACCTTGTTGGTCTTTTATTGCGGTACAATTTAACTGCGCACCGCGAAATCGATATTAAGGACATCGGGCTGTATAGAGATGACGGGCTCATGGTGGTGAGGAATTCTACTAGTTTTAAAATAGAGAAAATCAGAAAAAATTATATTTAGTGAATTTAAAAATCTAAAGTTAAAGATAACAGCATATACCAAATTGAAAAGGGTAAACTTCCTCGACGTAACTCTAGATATAGCAAGCAACACATACCAACCCTATAGAAAACCAAACACTAACCCCTTATATATACACCCAAAGTCAAAGCACCCTCCATCCATAATTAAAAATATACCGTCAGCAATAGAAAATAGAATTAGCATTAACTCCGCTAACAAAGAAATATTAGAACAACACGATAGCTTCTATAACGCTGCCCTAAAAAATAGTGGTTACAAAAATGCAAACATTAACTATAGAAAGAATTACACTAGCCAGAAGAAAAAAAACAGGAAAAGAAAAATCATTTGGTATACCCCTCCGTTCAACCAAATGGTTAGTATTAAACTAGGACATACATTCTTAGCCCTAATTGATAAACACTTCCCCACCAATAGTAGGCTTAGTAATATATTTAATAAGAACACCCTAAAATTGAGTTACAGCTGCACCAAAAACCTAGAAAGTATAATAAAAAAACATAATAATAAAATCCTGAACAAACCCCCATACCTGAATAGTATTAATAAAAACCCTACACTTAAGTCTGACAATAACAGTGAAAAATTGTGTAATTGTAGAAACCCAGAAGATTGCCCATTAGAAAATAAATGCTGCATCAAATCTGTGGTATACGAATGTACTATCTCATCCACTGAGAGTCCTAATACTAATATGATATACATTGGGTCCACGAAGAATGATTTTAAAGCTAGATGGAGGCAGCATAAGTGCTCTTTCAACAATATAAATAAAAGAAATCAGACTAAGGTAAAATGGAAAATTATAAACAGGACTAGAACTTGTAAAACTTGGGATGACCTTTGTGCCTCCATGAGAAACTGCACATTATTAAGTTTCTAAATAATAAAAATCTATTAAACAATAGACATGAGTTAACGGTTTTTTGACGACACCATCAAATTCACGCATTGAACAATTTAGGTTAAAAACTAACATACAATAAATTAACTTTTATAATCCATGGCCCCAATAAAAAGTTTTAACACCCTACAAAAAATGATAGCCCTTTATGAAGTCGTCAAATAACAAATGTTACGAATGTTTTTATATACACAAAACCCTTTCATAAAGAAATAAAATAAAAAAAATAAATAAATCTTCATAGACAACTAAACCTGACTGATTGAAAACATCTTCCGCTTTAAATTCAGACACCCTCACCTTACCCTGACTTGACATCTATGAAAGTAACTCTATGTTGATATATATCATTAGCAGACAACACCCCTACCTATTTCAAAAATTCACCATGGCTGTCACCATGGGCATTTTTGATTCCTATTAAAACACGTAAATTTCAGTAATAAGTTATTCCAAAAAAGATTTCGCTTGAAGATGAAGCAGAGCTCACTTTAACTCAATTTAATTCTAATAATTATATTGAAGTTTACGGCTCTTGATTTTTAAACATGAGACCTCTTATGTAGCGTGTTGGGATCATATTTTTAAATATATAATGATATTTATGCTCTACTTTTGTATCGAACACTATTTTTAAAAAATAATAACTAAAATACTAAAGAACTTTGGATTACTAACCTAACCTGTTCTTTCCTATTTTCTATATATTTTCACACACACACACACACACACACACACACACACACACACACACACACACACATATATATATATATATATATATATATATATATATATATATATATATATATATATATATATATATCTTTTGGTGTAAGTAAAACAGTGCTCAATACAAAATAACACAACTATTAAATATATATTAGTAAATATACGTTGGGTATTATATTTATATATATATATATATATATATATATATATATATATATATATATATATATATATATGCATGCATGTTTTATTAAAAACGACAGACAATGAACTACGGTTAAGCTTTTTATTTAATTTTTCATGTGTTCGAAAAAGAGCTTTCTTTCCTGGACAAAGGGTGTGTAAGAACTGTCCAAATGTTTTATATTTCCGAGCGCTTTCGGCTATACCTTTAGCCATTATCAAGAAAGATTCGATTTTTCAGCTCATCCTTGAAAATGGCTAAAGGTATAGCCGAATGTACTCGGAAATATAAAACATTTCGACAGTTCCTACACTGCCTTTGTCTAGAAAAGAAAGCTCTTGTTAAAACACAAGAAAAATTAAGTAAAAAGCTTAACCGTAGTACCTTGTCTGTCGTTTTTAATGAAACATGCATAAAGGTACCATTGCTGCCTAAATATACAATATACATACACATACACACTCACACACACACAGACATATATATACATATTATATATTATTATAACATATATTTATTAATATATATATATATATATATATATATATATATATATATATATTCATAGATGTCGGGTCACGGTAAGGTGGGGGTGGCTAAATTTTCGACGGTGGAAGTTTTCGCATAGTCTGGCTTGAGCGTCTACGGAGATTTATTTATTTATTTTTATTTTATTCTTTTATTATATCTCTTTATGAAAGGGATTTGTGTATATGAAAAGGCCGTAACTTTTGTTATTTGACGACTTCATAAAGGGTTATCAATTTTTGTAGGTAATTAAAACTATGTATATGGGCTATTGATTTTAAAATTTATTTTTTTGTATGCGTGTTTTAGGCTAGTTATTCAGAGCGTAAGTTCGGTTGTGTCGGCAGAAAACCGTTAATTCTTGCCGGTTGTTTAATAGGTTTTTATTGTTTAGAAGCTTAATAATGTGTAGTTTCTCATGGAGGCACAAAGGGCATGGGTCATCCCACGTTTTGCAAGTTCTAGTCCTGTTAATGATTTTCCATTTTACTTTAGGTGTCCTATTTTTTTCTTTCAGGTGCCAAAAATATTTAGATAGAGAGGTCTGATGTTTAAAGTTTATGTTGTTGAAGGAGCATTTATGCTGCCTCCATCTGGTTTTAAAGGCATTTTTCGTGGACCCAATGTATATCATATTATTGTTAGGGTTCTCCGTGGATGATATAGTGCATTAATATACCACAGATTTCATGCAGCACTTATTTTCTAATGGGCAGTCTACCGGGTTTCTACAATCGCATAATTTTTCCCTATCATTATCTGATTTAAGTGTAGAGTTATTAAAACTATTCAGGTGAGGGGGTTTGTTCAGGATATTATTATTGCGTCTTCTTATTATACCTTCCAGATTTTCAGTGCAGCAATAACTCAATTTTAGTGTGTTCTTATTGAATATATTACTAAGCCTACTTTTGGTGGGAAAGTGTTTATCGATTAGAGCTAAGAACTTCTGTCCTATATATATATATATATATATATATATATATATATATATATATATATATATATATATATATATATATAAGGAGAGAGAGAAAGAAATCTATAGATCCATAGATAGAAAAAAATCTGTCTTTTCAATGTATTTTTTCATTAATTAGCTTGCTTCATGACGACAGATATTTTTAAAAATCTTGGGCTATTTAATCTACTTAAAAGACAACTGCTTTCTGGGTGCAATTAAAATAAAAATTGTTCAAATATTTTTTTAACTAGATCTTTCAACTATACTGCTGCCCATTATCAAGATCAAGCTGGTTTTCACATTGTCAAAATACTTTAAAACTCATGAACGACATCTTGAAAACCAAAATAATCTAACCAAAATGAAGAAACATCGGCTCATATTAATAATATTATCTCGAATTTTGATGGATATTCGTTTTGTAGTGTTTCATAAAAGCAATTGTCAATAGAAGACTACTCTTGAAAATAAAGTAAGATCGTTGTAATCTGAAAGAAACGAATATTAATGAAAACAGGAGAAAACTGAAATATTCATGCTTCTTTTATCTACCATGTGAAATCATAATTTAATTCCTAATTAATAATTTAATTATAATCAACGCTGAACACGTACATTGTTTCTTTCATCTAATTACTTTTCATCTTCATATGTCAACATTCTCCAACATAGTTCAATGCTTTAAACTTTGATAACGTGTATAATATGTGAAAGTTGATCTAAAGTTTTTATATTCGAAATATGTGCAAAAGATTACCCTACAATTAAGGTCATTAATACGGAGAAAGAATCTGTTGTGAAGTAAATGTGCTGCGACAAATCAAATGTATTTTATCTGCTATTACGCATTTGCATCTATATGGCACATTTACACTCAGTCAGTCAAGTGTCATAAGGGATACATGATTAGGCGAATATGTTTATTTTCTTACATGACTGAATAGGGAGAAGATTTTTCTGCAGTAGATTGCTATTTTTCTTGCGATAGACCGGAAGGAAATCGAGGATATAGAATCCAGTATGTCCTGCTATTTATCCTATGGTTCATACGTTTTCTATGGGTATTTGTGTGTGAGTAAATGAAACGGACCTGACTGCATTTTCTCTCTGGATCGTTCTCGATTTGACTGAATATCTGAATCTGGCAGTTCAGACATTACTTCCAACGATGTTGCAATGCTTGCATATATCCCATTGGCGAAGCAGTTTTCATTTTATTGATAAACAATATCATCAGCAGTTGATATGACTTCATTATAACTTTGATACTGTTTTAGGAGGATCAAATTGTACATTTTTATTTATTGCTGGTTGAGTATTCTAAAATATTATTAATAAAAAAAAATAAATTAAGTTACGCCCCTTACAGATTCTTAAAGTTACTTTTAACATTGTCTATAACGGAGCGCGTTTCATGCGCATTTACAAAAAAATCCACAATTATAAATTACATTAAGTTTTTGTCTTAGGAATTCACTGCTGAAGATGATCTTGGATGAGATCGAAAGTACTTGGGAAGATAAAAAGAAATAACCAAAAGTAAGATATCTTTCTTAATTAGTTTAACACTATGAAATTGATCGGTGAATCTGAAAGAATTAAAATATAATAGACATAATATTCAACATTATTCAACCAAATTTGCTTGAATGAAGCTTCCCAAATCTATCTATCTATCTATCTATCTATCTATCTATCTATCTATCTATCTATCTATCTATCTCTATATATATATATGTGTGTGTGTGTGTGAACGTGCGATGCTATATCGAGTATGAATTACTTAATTATAATTATCTCAAATCCTCCTTAATTTATTAGTATATCCTTGCTTTAACCGGTTTCTAATGCTCTGGGTGGAGCGGCTTGGGGATAGTAGCCGTGATTCACGGGGGCACAGTCCTATGGGCAAAGGAAACTCGGATGCATTTCACCACGGAATATGTGAGCGAGCGGCGCAATCTCGAGTATATATATATATATATATATATATATATATATATATATATATATATATATATATATATATATATATATATATTTGTCAAGGGAGACGGCCTTGCCTATCACGATTTGACATAATACTTGACTTACGAATTCAATTTGAAAGCAGTCGATTGTTTTGCTAATACGGAGTTACAATCATCGTAACAGAGAGATTCAGCGTTTTCGCCTTGTTCAAAATTTTGATCACGTTAGATTAAGCTATATCTTTCAGAAACCTTACTTTTATCTTCTCATCTTACAGTACGAACTACATGTTGATTTTGTCGTTGTTGATCAAACAGGAATGTGCTTTCTCATGCACTTGCAACAAGGATTAGTCCTTACACTCCAGAAACTGACAGATATCTACCTATATAGACACAAGCACATTTACATATGCACGGTTAGATACATATGAAGAGATAGGCAGATGGATAAATTCCGTTGGCATGTTATTGTTGAAGATACTTGAGGTCTCTTTAAACAAAGTTAATCAATCATTTTGCAATATCAGTTACATGCGCACTGCGCCCTTGCTTGCTCGCCTTTTCGATCAAGGAGTGTCAGCCATTTTGGAATCTTGGTTCTTAATTAATCGCATCTCTATTTGCTTTTTATTTTCATTTAATTTGTTTTGAAGTTTTTATTAGGCAAAGGCTTCTTTTCTTTTCTTTTTATATTGGCAATCTTCTTTTCCTTTGGTGAATGTTCAATTTTGCCATCGTTTTTTTTTTTTTTTTTTTTACTTTAAGCAAATTGCAAATATTTATTGTCTGAGGCATAAATCTTTGGCAATTTGCTCTCAGGAGTTTTTTTTGTGTTTTGTCAGATAATTCTTGATTTCTTTTTCTTCAATATTTATTGTGAATTTTTCTCCCATTTCAGATGAACAACGAATCAAAGACTTGCTTTTATTTGCTGGTTTTCATCCTTTGTAGCATGTGTCCACATTCACAACGTCGTTTCACTGATTCTAGAAGTTTCAAGGGCTTTCGGTATAGTCAGTTCAGCGTACAAAATCTGCACCGTAATTATGACAAACCTAAAAAAAAAAGACAGAAGAAATATGAGTAACCAATTCATTATCAGTTACCGAATAGGCGTCAAAAAAAAAAAAAAGAAATAAAAAGAAATAAAAAAAAAGAAAAAAAGGAGTAGAGTTTATTCATATTTCTATATTATAAAATTTTTTGTTGCACTGTGTAAGTCTGAAATAATCTAAATTGTCAAGTTATTTCCGCCTGTGGGATTAAATGCATGCATTTTAAACAAGATATTATCTTCACACAGACACATATGAGTCCATATGTCTATTTTATGTTAAGCGGGTCTTCTTTTGTTTAAATAATTACTGTTTAGGGGTCCTCCCTTTTTTTTACACAAATGGACTCACCCACTATATACATATACTACTGCTACGTGAAGACTCGACACGAAGACCGGAAGAGTAAGACGAGAACAGAGGAGGAGTGAAAGGTTGTAGGTAACCGGAAAAGTGAGAGTAAGGTAACAGACAGACAGAACGAACGTAGCGAGCTAGAGTCACCGTGAGCGAGGACGTAGACCCAGTAAGAAATCATACAGCGATATTTCAATACCAAAGACTAGATATTTTGCTACTAACCCGTATTCCTGCAACTACTAACCTGCATTACCAGTTTGTATTATTACGTTAATAAATCATTTTCCTATATTAATTCTTGGCGTTTGTTATTTATTGGTACCGGATTTCATCCCGGAATCCACAACACTTTCAAATAAGAATAACGGATAGGGGATGTGTGTTCAAAAGTTTTGGTGTTAGTTTATCCGGGGACAAAAGAGGATGACAAAGGAAAATGAGTTGAGAATATCTCTGATTGAACTGTAAGAACGTTCACAGACACGCATCCATTGGAACGCAACCGATATGGATAGAAGCAGCTGTTCATTTGTGTAACTGCCCAGTAATCCTACGGCTACAACATGCCATGGGATGAATAATGAGGGTTATGAGAAAAATATCCTAGTGTGTCGAATAAGTCGTTTAGTGTCACGTGGAAGTTTTTTTTTTTAATTGGCAAAATTGTGCGTTACATTCGAAGTTCTTTCGTCCATCGGCAGTCATTTTCAAGGAAAGTGGATACAATGTCGACAAATATCAAATAGTGTGCTTGTGTTGTTAACAGACTAAAGTTTGAAATGATGTCAGTTCATGTGACGTAATTGAAAACTATTTGACTGCACGTAGCAAAAAATAACCATAGAGTTTATATTTATTTTAACAAATTCGTGCCTGTATTGAAATACATGTTATTGATAAGAATTTTTGTTTTATTTAATGTCCTTCGCGATTAATAGTAGTTTCCTTTCACTGTTGGCGCTGTAAGAAACTACTGTCTTGTTCTTCAAAATGACAAAGTGCAACGTAGGTTTATATGTTTAAATATCGCACTTTGCGCAATTCGATGGTAGTTCAAACACCAAGAGAGAAATGTTGTATTCTCAATATATGTTGATATTTTTTTTTTATTATCGACAGAAACGCAGTGACTTAAGAATCGAAACAACTGTTATACTCCATTGATTTTTTAGTGTGGAATAATTCTTAAGGCTGACGACGTTCATTGTTTTTTCTCGTATATGAAGAATCGAAGGTAGTTATTTCCGCTTGCAGTATTTATACTTTGATGTTTGTTACTATATATTATATTGCATTTTATGATATATGTTCTATTATTTTATATTGCATTTTATATGTTATATTGCATCTTACGTTATATGTTATTACATGATATATTGCATTATATAGTATATGTTATTATATGTTATATTGCTTTTTATGTTATATGCTATTACATGTTATAATACATGTTATCTTATATATTAGTATATGTTATATTGCATTTTGATCGATTATGTATTTGGAGTTCTGTATACAGGAAAACAAACTTTTTTTTCATAATTTATCAGTTAAAATTTTATATTTAACTATATTTGTGTGTAAAAATAATTTCATCTGCTAATGTACAATGTAATTATAAAAGTAATTATTATTTATTTTATTAATTATTATTATTCCTTTAATCATTATTATTCCTATTTAACAATTATTATTATTATTCCTTTAATAAAATTATAAGATAATCATTTATTATCTAATATTAGATCATTCTTTACAGAATATTATTAGAGGAAGAGATTTATTTAACGCAGTTTATAACGGCAAGGACGACATTCGCTTTGATAATTAAGGAAACGGGAATTCAATATTGTAAGTTGTGTTATGCTTAAAGAATAAATAGATTTATGATCATTAAAATCAATAAAGCTCTTACGATGATCCAGCATCCAGTAAAGGGTGTTTTACGTCGAGTTCATCTGTAAAATTTGTTACGGAATTATATTCCAATATCTACTTCCCTTTTTAGGTGATCTGCATCTTTTTAACCTCAAAAAAAAAAAAAAAAAACAAAAACAAAAAAACAGAAAATTTTTAATTTCAAATATAAAAAATATGAACTGTATAATAAAAAGTTCAAATTTGAAAAAAAGATGAACGTGTAAAACCAGTTAACAAATATGGTATCATCGTGAAAGCTGCCATGCAATGTCTGGTGGCCGAACAGTTTTAAGCCAGGTCTTCGGAACCAGTCGGCGTTACTCGGAGAGAGTACAGATTACGCTACCACAAAGAAACACTTTTTATGTGGCGTGACATTTCCGGACGTAGGCTATCATGGCTCTTCCCCTGCTCTATCCCTTGCAGTCTCAACAATTTTCTTTCCCTCTGTCACCTCCCCCAGGCCACGTTGTTATCCACTTCTTAAAGCCGCTAGGTAAGGCAAGCGTTTTTTTCCTTTGTCTCTCTTTCACTCTATTCGACACGTGAGTATCAGATTTTCAAAGTCCTACTTCCTCATTATGCGTCCCAGAACCTTTAGCTACCTCTTCCTGATGTTGAGTATAAGCCTCCTCTTTAAAACCTCAGCGTTGCTCACATGCTCGGTCCATGATATCCTTAGCATCCTTCTGTAGAACCACATCTCCGTCGCCTCGATTCTCTTCTTCATCTTTGAGGAAATCGTCCAATATTCGCTGCCGTAAAGAAGGACAGATGTCACGTAACAGCTTTGTATTATGTTCTTCATTACCAAAGAAATTCGCCTGTCTCGCAATACTCTGCCCAGCTTTTGGAATATGTCCTTGGACGTCCCATTACTTCTACGGTTCTCAGAGTCGCATTTAACGTCCTCTGTCAGAATGCTTCACAGATATTTAAACTTCTGAGTCTGCTTGATTCTAGAGTTCCCGACTTGCAAATCGCATTTCGGGCTCCTTATTTTATTGATTACCATACATTCTATTTTCTCCAGGCCCTCATTATGTGTCCCAGTAAAGTCAGCTGTCTCTTTCTGATGTTAAGTATAAGCCTCCTCCTTGTTTGCAACCTCTCTAAGACTTCATCGTTGCTCATATGCCCCGTCCATGATATCCTCAGCATCCTTCTGTAGAACCATATCTCCGTCGCCTCTAGTCTGTTCTTCATCTTTGAGGAAATCGTCCAACATTCGCTACCGTAAAGAAGGACAGATGCCATGTAATAGCTTAGTATTCTTTTCTTCGTTACCAAAGAAATCCGCCTGTCTCGCAAAACTCTGCCCTTCTTTTGGTATTCATCTTGTCTATCTCAATATGTCTCAGTGTCGCATTTACCGTCCTTTCTCTTAATGTTTCCCAGATATTTAAACTGCCAAGTCTGCTTGATTCTAGTGTTCCCGACCTGATAAATCAGAATGCATGATCCGCCCATTACTGAATCTCAAACCGTATATTTATGTAGAGAAACATTTCGGTCAACCGTGGAACAACACGTCCATCAATTGGTAGACAGTGTATGAATTAGATAAATTCTACTTACCCATTTGAGATTTTTCGATCGTTCTTTTGTTTCTGAACTAGCACGTTATCTTCTCCAAATAATATAATTTTAATTCTTTTGCCAATTTGATATTGAACAGTTTTGATTTGAAATTTGCGTTTTAGAATTTGAAGTTGAACTATTTTCAATTTGAGCGTTAAATGTTGTATGACTTATGCAAGAAACAATGTCATGAATCTATCGGAGGTATGTAGAGCATTCTCTGGTGGCGTTAAAATTTTATTTTTAAAGAAGACCACTTTAATACAGGTAGGGCTCGGAAAAAATCCCATAATAACGTCATCGTACTCTCTGTATATATTTACAAAATTATTATAGATCAAGAACTGTGTGTTACAGATTTGCAGGAATTTTAGGAAACTAAACGGTTTAATTTTAAGAGGCCGGATATACGAATAGTTGTACATATGTTTATAATAATGTTAATGTTATCATTGTCAGAAGCACTGGTAAACATGTTTTCAACCTCTTGTAAAGCTTGAATATGATAGATCGGGTTACTATTAATAAAATGGTAATCTGAATAAAGCCATTAGTGCAAGTGATAGTATTATATATCGGGTAAAGAAGACGTTATTAAATGTTTCAACATTTTTTATCATTGTTAAATATCCAATTTGATAATCGACAGATATTTTTTTTCAGATTAATAGTTACAATTTTAATGTTACTTTAAAAAACGTATCTTAAAAAAATGAGAATAAATAATAACCAAGCACAAGTATCTTCAAGTCAATCCCTATTGCAGACGTCTCTTCAGGCATATTTGTTTTTGTTCTATACTACAGTGATCTATACTACGAATCTACCGAGGTGATATTTACTGTTACTGCGATAGAACCCATCACCTGTCATGATCAACAATTTGAACAAGGCCAGTG
The DNA here is from genome assembly GCA_963932145.1 of Acanthosepion lycidas. Taxonomy (NCBI): domain Eukaryota; kingdom Metazoa; phylum Mollusca; class Cephalopoda; order Sepiida; family Sepiidae; genus Acanthosepion; species Acanthosepion lycidas. The sequence continues at coordinate 43,040,956 of OZ010590.1, read as the reverse complement.
CACTCAAACCCTCGGTCACGATGACTTGTGAATTAGGACTAAAGTAACCATCTTAGGTTCCAATCGATTTATTCTACCCAATTTCACTGACAAGGCTTGTTTGAAACGAGGTTATTGTTTACAGGTACTTTCCAAAGTAATCACCCGAGATCAACTACCCAGGTTGACATAACAATTCACATTCCTGATAAATCTGCCAAAGTGCGATTGCAACCCCGATCTTATAATTGGAATACAAACATTCTAACGCTCATATTAAAAGAATATACACTGCTAAAAGCAGGCAGTATACAGCCAACATAATTGAGACTTTTTAACAGACGCGAAGATATAATCTATGGTTTCAAACAGTATTTATTTTAATTTTAGATCACAGTTATCAAACTTATTACATAGAAACAAGTTACTACTAATAATAATATTAGGAGACTAAATATTAGTAGGTGAAATTAGCCAGAAAGCTGAGCAATTAATTCATTTTACTCGACTACAAAGGATTTATTAAGAACTGTCATGTTGTTTGAAGGAGAAAGGCGTCAATAATTTGATTATTTTTGTAGCACATTTCGCCCAACAAAATCTTAGTCATTTATTTGAACATTATTGTCCAGTTTAGAACGAAAGTTATTAGACCATCTGTATCTAACCGGAAGCATTCATTATCTATCTATCTATCTATCTATCTATCTATCTATCTATCTATCTATCTATCTATCTATGTAACCCTATTCATATCTATCTATCTATCTATCTATCTATCTATCTATCTATCTATCTATCTATCTATCTATCTATCTATCTATGTAACCATATTCATATCTATCTATCTATCTATCTATCTATGTAACCCTATTCATATCTATCTATCTATCTATCTATCTATCTATCTATCTATCTATCTATCTATGTAACCCTATTCATATCTATCTATCTATCTATGTAACCCTATTCATATCTATCTATCTATCTATCTATCTAACCATTTTCATATCTCTGTATTTCTCTCTCTATCTATCTATCTATCTATCTATCTATCTATCTATCTATCTAACCATTTTCATATCTATCTATCTATCTATCTATCTATCTATCTATCTATCTATCTATGTAACCCTATTCATATCTATCTATCTATCTATCTATCTATCTATCTATCTAACCATTTTCATATCTATCTATCTATCTATCTATCTATCTCTCTCTCTATCTATCTATCTATCTATCTAACCATTTTCATATCTATCTATCTATCTATCTATCTATCTATCTATCTATCTATCTATCTATCTGTAAAAATTGTTTATTCGCTCCTAGACACTGTCAAGCTAACATCGGCCGATTCCAGTTATATATGGCTTTTGATCTTTCTTCGAAAATTCGATATTTTTCTTGGGATGATCCGAGGGATCTTGCATTCTTCATATATCTAAATCCCAGACATTCACTTATCTAGGATGGTTTTACCCTATTTTCAGATAGATTCACTTCCGGTTTATACTGGTTTACCGACAAATATCACTTGAAACTCGATTCTACATGAACTGGTTTTGTGTTTAACGTCTAGATCAACCGCTGAAGCAACTTGGTCTATTGACATTCTGAAGTGATACTAAATACAACACTTACTTTCTTTTCTGTTAGGGCAGACCCAGTACATATTGATGTCATCACAGACCGACAATGATGAACATTAAATTCGTTCCATGCCTCTTAGATTTCTTGCCGTGAATCACATAGAGAGAGGGATAACTATCGAAGACAGAAATTTAGAAAGTTCAGCTTGAATGTACTTGTAAGTTCCGTTTAAAATCGTTTTGTTTTACACTTCTGGCATTTTGTCAAGGTAAACTAATCCTGTAAATATTTTAGTCAAACCCTTTGATCATAACAGCGTAATAAGAAGTTGTTAATTAATCCCATTAAAATGGTTTAACATAAGTATAACCCTCTGACTGTCTGACCATCTGACTGTTTTTCTGCCGCCAGAATTTGTCCCAGGGTCATCTCTTCCGTCTTTGATGATGCCCAGAGGTGCTGTTTACATGGCTCGGCAGTCTAACCGCAAAGGCGTATGTCATCCATTTCTCTAGTAGCGAAATCCCAACAAGCAGGGTGAGCCTCTGTAGTTCAGGCAAGAACACATGCACTGTTTCACCGTAAAGCTGCCAAATGCCGCAAAAGAAGTCGGTTACCCCAGCTCGCTTGATATAGACTGTCAGCCCCATGTTCCTTGTACTGTCTTTATACTGCAAGTGCTGCAGCCCTTAATCGCAGAAGAAGGACACGTTCCATTCACCGAAGGTCACACAGCTCACAAGCTAGCTCCACATTCTCGAACCATACCGCTATCGATAAATCGGTGGCCGTTTCACTTAACTCAAGAATTAGGCGAATGTCAAACTGCCTTTTTTGTCATCCCTAAAGCCAAAATAGCTTGATGTTGTTTTTCTGCTGCTGGAACACAAACGAGGAGGAACGGAACGAACACTGGATACTAACAAAGCAAAGCAAATAAAACAGCCACACGTCCACGACACGTTCCACACAGGAACGACGCAAACGAAGGTCTAACGTAACCGGGACTTAGAAAACGACGACGAACAAAAAGGAAGTCAGTATTATGGAGTTCCGTACAATAGTAATACCGCTGACGACTCGCTATTTATCCAAGTCCTCCCCAAAAAGCTGGATGTGGTATAAGGCCGGTTATTAAACGTGGAGCGTTCCGAGTCCCTACGCTCGGACTGAATTCCCCCGTAGACCCTGTAATAACGGGGCCGGGTTTTTCTACCTCCCCACATGAGACTCTGCCCTTTATCATAGCCTGTTTTGGGTTCCTCTGTGCACGCAGTCAGAAAGGTCGATAAGCAATGTATATCAGAAATAACTGGCAACTCGCTTACTAAGCAGGAATCTGCCTGTTTATATTGAGTCCAAAAAACATCAGAATTTTTCGCTATGCAAGACACGAATGATTTGCATAAACAAGTTCTAGGCACCGCTCAGCCCACCACCGCGACCATATTTTTTGCAAGCGGGCTCGTGCCGGGCCTCCTCTTCTGCATACTAGAAACCAAGTGTTGTCTTTTTAATCGACGGGGCCGAGCAGCTTAATCGAAAGTAGCCGGCAGCTCATCCTGCCTTTCACTTCTTCTACACCCTCTTCGAGACATATCTAAATAAACACCCAATAAAACATCCTGGATGCTTGAACTAATGTTTAGAATAGAAGTCCAACCGTGAGACGCCGCTTCTAAACTGACTATATTCGATTACTCAAGCGGTGAATTTTAACATCATCGAAGAGGAAATTAGTAAGCGCACTGCTAGGAGATATCTAAAAAAAACTATAACACGAGGTGACACAATCCTCGTGTGTGGAACTGGGTAGACAAAACTTTATGAAAGACGTTAGTTTGAAATTGCATGTCTTCAGCTAATGGTCAGATGAAAGCTCTTTAGTCGTATTTCCCAATCTATCTTGAAATGTTATTTCAAAACGATCATCCTCTCAGCAGCCGGGATATCTGGATCTGAAAACAAAGACTCCAAAATGATTGAAATTTTTAAAAAATACGTCAAGCGAGAATAACACAGAATGATGTTTGATGATTTTTTTTGATTTAGTTTATTTTACGGCATATCAAATTCAATGGGTTATTGAAGGCTGATAAGATTCAAGGATAGGTTTGCATAAATAGAATATGTATTCTTGGCAAGAAATCTGTTTGTAGATCAGGTTTCATTGACATATCTTTTGTAAATAGGGTTTTTGTCGAAAGTCAAATGTATTGTCGATAATATTTTTTTTCCAAAAATCTATTGCTGGCAATATTTTCTTTTCTCAAAAATGTATTGCCAATAAAATTTTCTTCGCTAAAAGTGTATTGCTGCTAACATTTAAAAAAAAATGTATTGCTATTTTTTAACTATAAATATTTATTTTAACAACGTTAGTTCGAAGTTACATGACCTCAGTTAATAGTCAGATGTAAGCTCTTTAGTCGTATTTGGCATTCTATCTGTAAATGTTATTTGAATACAATCATCCTCTCAGAATCCGGGATATCTCGATATGAAAACAAAGACTCAAAAATGATTGAAATTTTGAAAAAATTACGTCATGCGAGAATAGCAGAGAATGATGTTTTATGGTTTAGTTTATTTTATTTTATTTTATTTTACGGCATGTCAAATTCAATGGGTTATTTAGAGCCGAAAAGAGTTTAAGAATAGGTTCGTGTGAATAGAATATGTATTCTTGGCAAGAAGTCAGTTCGTAGATCAGGTTTCATTGACATAACTTTTGTAAAGAGGGTTTTGTCGAGTGTCAAATATAATCTTGATAATATATTTTTTTCCAAAAATTTATTGCTGTTAATATTTTTTTTCTAATTTACAACAATGTATTGCTAATAATATTTTTTTCAAAAATATATTGCTGCTAATATTTTGTTTCAAAAATCTACTGCTAATCTTTACTATAAAAATTTATTTTTATACTTTTTTAGTGATTTGACATCATTTTGGGGTTTCACTATTTAACCATAGCTGGTACCATAACAGGTGATACTGCCATGGTTGGACCTGGAAATAAAATATATTAAGGTGTTTCCACACTCCTCAAAACCTCTCGATCAGAGGCATTGCTGCCGGATGTAGTTTATCGTCATACCCAGGATGAGATGTTCGATGAGATAGTCATACAAATATTAAATTAATCTGGCAAAAGTTCAAAATTATGAAGCATATGTTCAATATAAATTCTATGTAAATAGTATATTAGAAAACATGCTGAGCTTTGGAGTATTTTATTTCTTCTACTTTTATGTGCCGTGTCCCTTCAGAACGTAGGTAATCATGACCCTCCACATCTTCCTGTTTCTTGTAGCTCTTAATAAATTTTGCCTTTTTGTTATATCTCCCAAAACCTGTTCTAACATTCATTTCTCAACCTCATCAAGTATATCACGCGCTGCCTTCCTCTGTCCATCTTTCCTTTAAGTTGTTCTCTGAGCAGCATGTTTTCCAAGTCCTTTTTCCTCATTATATGCCCTTAGAAATTTCAACTTGCTCTTTTTGATGTTAACTATAAGTTTCGTTTGTGTTTTCATTTTCTCCAAGCCCTATCGTTGACCACATCTTCGTCCGTTGTATCCTAAGCATCTTCTTGTAGAACAACATTTCTGTTACTTCAAGTCGAATTTTGTGCGTCTTTTAAATACTCTGATTAGCTTTTGGGATCCGTCTTTGGTCGTCCCAATACGTTTTCGTGTCTCAGTGTCGCACTTTCCGTCTTTTGTTAGAACAATTCCGAGAGATTTAAATTTTTCTACCTGTTTGATTTTAGTATCCTCGATTTATGTTTTCCATTCTAGGCTCTTTCTTTCTTCTGAGTGTATAGCTTATTTTAATACAATTACATTGATCAACACCATTTTGGGTGCCAAGAAACAAAACACATTTTTTTAATTAATTTGATAGTGCTGATTCCGAAAATGAACTTAGTTTTCTATGGTTAGCTACCGTTTTTTCTATACTGAAATTGGTCATGTTAGGAAAATGATCAATTTACAATCTTGATTAATCGTATCAATTTTCAAGTAGCTCGAGTAATTTGTCAGCAACCTGAAATAAATTATTTTTATAAGAAAACAGTGTTTTTAAGTCAAAAATTTTAAAATAGAAATACCGATTTTTTTTCAATCTAGAGCCCAAATTCTAATTAATTGATAAACTTTATCAGTAATACATTTTGTAAACCTGATAATTAAGGTGACATAAAAAAAATGAAACCTTATAATCTTCTTGAGATTCATAGCCATGTGATTACTAATAAATATCACGGTTGTCTTGTGAAATCTCCCTTACATGCTGTTAATGGGATAGATCGTATATTTGTGTATTAGATCTATTTTTTGTGAGTTCTGTTCTATGTTAGACCCCTTCAAAATAAATAGTGCTAGTAACCACTAAAAAAGTATTACGATAAAGATATGAAGTAGAATCAGCGTAACGTCCCTTTCTGTCTTTTGTTATTGAAAGTTATACGAGGACATTAGATGAAACTACCTAAATGTGAACTCTCAAAGTGTAATGTAAATGCTCAACCAACTCTTGTTCTTTTTATCTTAGAGCCAGATATCAAATGCCATGGCTTCAACGAGAGACTGCAAAAAAAAAAAAAACTTATTTTGCTACACATTCGGCGAGCTCAAACCGAAAACATACAGGAAACCGATATGTGACTTTTGCAAGAAATCATATCGTGCTTACTCTCACGTCGAGCTTGGTGATCAGGAAAAATCATGCCCCCCCACTCACATTGTTTGCAGAACATGTTTAGAACATATGAGACAGTGGATTTCAGGTACCCGAAAATCGCTGAAATTCGTTATTCCTATTATCTACCGTTAGCCAAAGACCCGCTCTAACAAATGGTACTTCTTATCTGCCAGTGTTGCGGAACTGAACCAAAAGAAAGGCAGATCTATCGACTATCCCAGTTTTCATTCCGCTGTTTGACCAGTGTCGCATGCAGATGATTTGCTGATCTAAATTTTTCATGAAAATCTCTTGAAACTTTGAAAGGGATGAGTCTGATGCTGGTGTTAATGAGAGACACATCAGAAACGATCCTGATTATGTTCCAGAAACCGTGCCATAGCTGTTGAACCAAAATGAGCTGAATTGTTCGTGACTTAAATCTAAGCAAGGAATCAGCAGAGCTTTTAGACTCTAGGCTCAACGAACAACACCTGTTAACAAAAGACAGAAAGGTAACATTCTATCGAAATATGGATGCCGAATTTGTATCATTCTTTAATGAAAATACGGATCTTGTTCATTGCAATAACGATGCTGATGGATGAAGATTGTTCAGTGATAATTCAAAAACGTAGTTTGAAATGTGTTTTGCTCCAATTATACTAATATGTATGAGCCAATATCTCGAGATTATTCAACAACACTGAAAGAAAAACCTGATGCCATCAAACAGATTATGGAACAGATTGACTACGCCAAACATAAATGGAAGTTATGTCTCGATTTGAAAATGGTAAATTTCCAGTTTGTTCGACAAAGTGGCTACACGAAATTCCCATGTTTTTTTTTTATTGTAGATGTGGGACAGTAAAACCAAAGAGGATCACTTGAAAAGGAAAAAATTGGACATCCCGTGAGTTGAAGATCGGTGAAAAGAACTTTATTAATGCAGTGGTAGTTCCGAAAGAAAAAATAATCTTCCCTCCCTTGCATATCAAATTAGGATTAATGAAACTTTATGTAAAATCTTCTTAACAAAGAAAACATATTTTCTGAGTATATATGTAAATCATTTCCAGGACTTACCACCGAAAAAAGCAAAGAAGAAGTTTTTTTTATGGTCATGATATCAGGAAACACATTAAAGATGATGAATTTGTTAAATCAATAAATGACTTGGTATAATCGCTTGGACATCATCTGTTGCCGTTTTGAAAAATTTCTTAGGCAATCGCTAGGCTGAAAACTATAAGGAATCAGTCGAAAATCTGTTGAAAAGTCTACAGGTCATAGGCGTTAATATGGATATTAAGGTTCATTATTTTACATAATCATCTGGATAAATTTCCGGATAATTGCGGCGATGTCAGCGATGAGCAAGGAGAACAATGCCATCAGGATCTCAAAACAATATAAGAATGTTACCAGGGACAAACGAATGATGGATGACTACTGCTGGAGTATCAAAAGGGACTTGCATAACATTGAACATGGCACACAATCAAGAAAGAGAAAAAAAATTCCATAGTTCTTATGTTCGCGAAGGTTTTACTTCTGTTGTTAATTTATTAAATGATTTGATGAAAATACTTGTTGGCCTTGGTATATTCAATCGTGTTATTTTTAAAGACTTACGGTCTGATGGTTATTGCAAAAATCGTATATTCCTAATAATCGGAGCAAAATTTGTTGGTTTAAATACGAATTAAGATGTTTCTACGATTGTAGTTTGAGAAATATTGTCAATATCATATATACAGAAAACAATTTTCCTTACTTCCGGAAATGAGGCATTTCTGTGCAGTAAAAACGATATACTTTACCAAGAAGAAATAAGAAATATTCAGATTCAGCGCCCTCAAATTAGCTTAAAAAGATGTTTGGTGTCTCGACGACATGTCGACATTTTTTTTGTTGGCCAGTGTTATCGTAGTTATGCAATAGGTTAAAATTTCGTAATGAAAAATTAAATCAGTAATGTACCAAATCCGCCATGCCGATGAGAAGCAGGAAGGGTTCTCTCATATAATTAACAGAGAACAGTTTCGTTTTTGTTATATTTGGTGTGAGTTCGTTTCAAATATCCTCGTCGCCACTGTTATATTCCCTGCTAAGGCAATAAACACTTAAAATCAAGTGGATACTAGAAGAATGGTTTATTGTACACAACAAGTACAATATGAAATACGGTACAGTTATACACACAGGTCAATCTAGTAGTGAGTGCTACTAATTGGAAAGTCGGACGTGCTTGCGTCGTCTCGTTCACACTCCCTTGATGACTTGTGACTTCGTGTTAGCACAACCCTCGTCACAGCCTCAAAAGTTTCCGCCTACTCAGTTTCACTCACAGGTATTGGCATGATTTGCTTCCCACAGACAAACAACATCAAGCATCACCTGAAAAATCGACCATGGTGAGATCTCCTGGCCAGAAAGAGAATGTTTTAACCACTCGGGCATGGAAATAATGCATGCCTTTCAGAAAATACATCGTTCTAGGAGGCCTCAGGAAAGTCAGAACTTATTAAGATATCAATAGCATAAAAGATTTTCGGCTTACTTGTCTGAGGCGGGCGTTTCAAAATATTTACTCGACTGTTATAAGAGTTTCGCTTTATGTCTGAGTTTAATCATCATGATCGTCATGATCAACATAATATTTTTCACCCAGTCCAAGGACCGGGGGTGAATCGTAGTAGAGGGCTACTTTAAGTGGTAATTTATATGGATAAGAGAGGAAGATAAAAGTTAAATCTAGGGTTGAACATACAGTATAACACGGATATAAGAGAGTTGTCGGGACCGGAGAAGAAGTCTCTAATATCCGGCTTTCTCTTATATCCGTGTTTGGTCTATTTTGTTTAGGTAAGTATTGCTCTAATTTGGGACCAGAGAAAACCTCTCTTATATCCGGTTTTCTCTTATACCAGGGTCTCTTATATCCGGGTTACACTGTATTAAGATTATAGTGATTGGATCAACATCCTCTTGGTGTCTGCTACATAGGACAGTGGTTTTCGTTGAGAAGCTGTTTGAGAGAAACTCGCAGATGGATTCCGCTGGGAATATATTTATTCTGTAAAAAATACAAAATTGTGGCACAAGGCCGAAGGAGACGTGGGGAGAAGGCTGGTATTTTCACTAGCTATCCTATTTCTAGTTAACCACAATCATGACCCATTCATTCATTACAATTGCACATTCACCACAAGAAATCACCCATCACCTTTCAAACCTTCACACACCACAATACCACATATACACAAGGGTCCTACATAACACCCCACGAATTAAAAATTTGAAATGTTTCATGAAATATATATATATATATATATATATATATATATATATATATACGAACATTTCATGAAACATGAAATGTTGGGGAGGAGATATGAACCCATAAAAGATAGACAAATGGATTCAAGAGGGAATATGGGTGGTTTGCTACTATGTAAGTGATATCTTAGCTGTGAATGCAAACTTGGCGGAACCAACGAATATATTAGGTTGGTGCAAAAATAATGACGTAACAATGTCGTTTTTTGACGTTAAAAATACGTCAAAAACGACATTATTACGTCATTATTTTTGCACCAACCTAATACTTCGTCCGACCCATGTTTCTTTTTTTTTTTTTTTCTTTTTTTTTTTTTTTCTTTTTTTTTTTTTTAGCTCACTGTTGTTTTTCACTATAAAGTGCCTGGTAGAAAACTATCAAAACTTTAAAACTACGTTTCACAAAGCAGAGATAATGTAGCATTTGAGGTGACTTCAACACACGGCCTGTATTTAAGAATGAATATTACATGAGGTTCGCTTTAAATAATACTGTCACAGAAATCCATTTTTATATTAACAGTCTTTCCTTTGTTGCTGAGATTCCTCACTTGATGTGCATCAGTTAAAAGGAACAGTACGAATTATGAGTCGCTTTCGATGCGATTTGAATGTCAAAAATGCATTTTAGCTTAAACGTCGTTATAAAACCACAATCAAAATCAGAAAATAACGTGTCAAATAATACTGATATTTATTTTGTATGAAAATATAATATTCTGGCATTGTTTTTCTAAGCCTAGCTTAAATGTGGCACAAGGCCGGAGGTATGAGGGAACCATCAATGAGAATCGAACTAACTGCTCAGTTGTAATTGTTCTGGCAAGATAAGCTTGCCAAGCTGAGATGTCTAACGCGTCGAAATAATACGTATATATATATATATATATATATATATATATATATATATATATATATATATATATATATATATATATATATATATATATATATTAATGATTAAAACCTAGATCTTAAATATTCAAGCAGATTCCTGAAATACTGGATCGAATTTTATTACAAGAAATCAAAATACGTTTCAATACATTTCATTTTTCTAAATTATATAAGTTAATCTTTAAAATTAATCTTATAATATTAATCTTAAAACAATCAATAATGATTTCCTCTTAATCGATATACTGATATTGCTGCTCTAACTTTATTTCCACAGAAAGTTCTTGAACGAAATACATTTTCTAGTTCCGCTAATCCAAATATTTATGTCGAAGTCAAGTCATGCGTAGTGGCAAACCACCAACTTTACCTCCTTATTCCATCGGTAAGCGCTCTAACATCTTCTTCCCACGAACTTCTGTTGTGTGAAACCAGCACACAGCATGATGTTGCCCGGATCATTAGAATCTTAACCTACTCAAGGCTAAGGTTAACCATTATCTTCGACTTCTATCCGCATAAACTGCCCCTTAACGTCACCCTTTACCATGAGTTTGCTCCGGATCCTGTCCGATGGCCAAATTGACAAGAATATGGTGGAGCAAAATAATTTTTCAAATAGTATACAGACTGTAGAAATCGCTGGTAGTTTCCATTCTCCTGTATGGATATGAAACGTGAACACTTTTGGCAGATACAGGGAGAAGGATCTAAGCGTTTGAGAACAAATGCACGAGAAAACTCCTTGACATTTGTATTGAGAATAAAAAAAAACAAAGAGTTTGGGCGGAAAATGGTTGAAAGATTTGTGGGGCACCAGGAAACTCTTCTCAAACGGATAAAAATGTGGTTTGGACACATTACAAGGCACGACAGCCTGTGCAAGACCACCATGCAAGGCACCGGTAAAGGTGTACGTAGGAGATGACGCCAACTCAAAAACTGGTTGTACAATGTCAAACAATGTACAGGTATGACTGTACCAGAACTGCTGATGGCTACTGTTGATAGACCACTGTGGGAAAGAGTTAGTGTCGCTTCTGCTATCGGATTCGCTCTACGATTACAAAAGTCAAGAGGATGATAATAATGATGATGAATAAAAAATTAAAAGAAGAGCCTGTGTTGGGAGAATTTTCCAAAGTGACGAAGAAAAACTACTTTGAAAGTCAGGATTCAAAAAAATTAATTTCACAAGGGTAATAATGTAATCGCAACTGTTTCAGCCAATCAACAGGTCGACCGAAATGTTTACCACAATTCTAAGTGTAAGAATCAAGATTGTGCTGAGCCATTTGTACAAATGATGAGGGCCTAGCTGCTTTGAAAATTATTTGAAACCCTTGCATTCACCTTGGCTCCAATTTTGACACTTATATGAACTATGCAATTATTTCAGTAGCGTGGCAGGCCACAGGATAGACATTTATTTACTCCGGGGTGAAAAATGCTTAGGAAACACATTGACATTCATCAAAATTTTGGCCGACCTATCAAGTGTTAAGAATTCTCTTTCCCTGAGCGGAATTAATCGATGCTTTGGTTTGGTACTTTGTCAGAAGTCGCTTCTTCTGGGAGATGGCTGATTTCGCTTGAGAAATGATTCGATGATAACCATTTCCAAATAAGATTTCATCTTTGTTCAACAAACATAGTTCTTACCATCATGAAAACGACTATGAACGAAATATATTCTTAGTATTCTTTGGGTAAACCCTCTAGTAAAGAAACTAAGATCGGAGAATGAGATCGAGGAATGAGATCGGGGAATGAGATCGAGGAATGAGATCGAGGAATGAGATCGGGGAATGAGATCGGGGAATGAGATCGAGGAAATAAATCAGGGAATGAGATCGAGGATTGAGATCAGGGAATGAGATCTGGGAATGAGATCGGGGAATGAGATCAGGGAATGAGATCAGAGAATGAGATCAGGGAATGAGATCGAAGAATGAGATCAGGGAAAGAGATCAGAGAATGAGATCAGGGAATGAGATTGCGGAATGAGATCAGGGAATGAGATTGATGAATGAGATCAGAGAATGAGATCAGGGAATGAGATCGAGGAATGAGATCAGTGAATGAGATCAGAGAATGAGATCAGGGAATGAGATCGAGGAATGAGATCAGGGAATGAGATCGATGAATGAGATCGGGGAATGAGATCAGGGAATGAGATTTAGGGAATGAGATCGGGGAATGAAATTGATGAATGAGATCAGAGAATGAGATCAGGAAATGAGATCGAGGAATGAGATCAGGGAATGAGATCGGGGAATGAGATCAGGGAATGAGATCAGGGAATGAGATCGGGGAATGAGATTGATGAATGAGATCAGAGAATGAGCTCAGGGAATGAGATCGAGGAATGAGTTTGATGAATGAGATCAGAGAATGAGATCAGGTAATGAGATCGAGGAATGAGATCGGGGAATGAGATCGGTGAATGAGATCGAGGAATGAGTTTGATGAATGAGATCAGAGAATGAGATCAGGGAATGAGATCGAGGAATGAGATCAGGGAATGAGATCGGGGAATGAGATCGAAGAATGAGATCAGGGAATGAGATCAGAGAATGAGATCAGGGAATGAGATCGAAGAATGAGATCAGGGAATGAGATCAGGGAATGAGATCGATGAATGAGATCGGGGAATGAGATCAGGGAATGAGATCAGGGAATGAGATCGGGGAATGAAATTGATGAATGAGATCAGAGAATGAGATCAGGAAATGAGATCGAGGAATGAGATCAGGCAATGAGATCGGGGAATGAGATCAGGGAATGAGATCAGGGAATGAGATCAGAGAATGAGATCAGGGAATGAGATCGAAGAATGGGATCAGGGAATGAGATCAGAGAATGAGATCAGGGAAAGAGATCAGGGAATGAGATCAGGGAATGAGATCGGGGAATGAAATTGATGAATGAGATCAGAGAATGAGATTGGGGAATGAGATCAGGGAATGAGATTGATGAATGAGATCAGAGAATGAGATCAGGGAATGAGATCAGTGAATGAGATCAGAGAATGAGATCGATGAATGAGATCGGGAAATGAGATCAGGGAATGAGATCAGGGAATGAGATCGGGGAATGAAATTGATGAATGAGATCAGAGAATGAGATCAGGAAATGAGATCGAGGAATGAGATCAGGGAATGAGATCGGGGAATGAGATCAAGGAATGAGATCAGGGAATGAGATCGGGGAATGAGATTGATGAATGAGATCAGAGAATGAGCTCAGGGAATGAGATCGAGGAATGAGATCGGGGAATGAGATCGAGGAATGAGATCGGGGAATGAGATCGGGGAATGAGATCGAGGAATGAGTTTGATGAATGAGATCAGAGAATTAGATCAGGTAATGAGATCGAGGAATGAGATCGGGGAATGAGATCGGGGAATGAGATCGAGGAATGAGTTTGATGAATGAGATCAGAGAATGAGATCAGGGAATGAGATCGAGGAATGAGATCAGGGAATGAGATCGGGGAATGAAATCGGGGAATTAGATCGGGGAATGAGATTGATGAATGAGATCAGAGAATGAGCTCAGGGAATGAGATCGGGGAATGAGATCAGGGAATGAGATCGGGGAATGAGATCAGGGAATGAGATCAGGGAATGAGATCAGAGAATGAGATCAGGGAATGAGATCGAAGAATGAGATCGAAGAATGAGATCAGGGAATGAGATCAGAGAATGAGATCAGGGAATGAGATCGAAGAATGAGATCAGGGAATGAGATCGAAGAATGAGATCAGGGAATGAGATTGATGAATGAGATCAGAGAATGAGCTCAGGGAATGAGATCGGGGAATGAAATTGATGAATGAGATCAGAGAATGAGATCAGGAAATGAGATCGAGGAATGAGATCAGGGAATGAGATCGGTGAATGAGATCAGGGAATGAGATCAGGGAATGAGATCAGAGAATGAGATCAGGGAATGAGATCGAAGAATGAGATCAGGGAATGAGATAAGAGAATGAGATCAGGGAATGAGATCGAAGAATGAGATCAGGGAATGAGATCAGGGAATGAGATCGATGAATGAGATCGGGGAATGAGATCAGGGAATGAAACTGATGAATGAGATCAGAGAATGAGATCAGGAAATGAGATCGAGGAATGAGATCGGGGAATGAGATCGAGGAATGAGATCGGGGAATGAGATCGGGGAATGAGATCGAGGAATGAGTTTGATGAATGAGATCAGAGAATGAGATCGGGTAATGAGATCGACCAATGAGATCGGGGAATGAGATCGGGGAATGAGATCGAGGAATGAGTTTGATGAATGAGATCAGAGAATGAGATCAGGGAATGAGATCGAGGAATGAGATCAGGGAATGAGATCGGGAAATGAAATCGAGGAATGAGATCAGGGAGTGAGATCGGGGAATGAGATTGAGGAATGAGATCAGGGAATGAGATCACGGAATGAGTTTCTTTCTTACCCATCTTCTTAGGATCATACGCACATATTCAGGAATCTGTATTCGATTTTGCAATTTCTGGCCTGTTAACAAGATTCGGATTTTTTTACTGATTCAGTTACTGTTTTTCTGAGTGTACGAAATGGTTGAAATTTGTCACCATTTCGATTCTCAGTGGTCGGAAGCCGATTGAAAACGGTACCTCAAATTCTGGTTTTCAATTTGGCATCTCATAACAAAAATTGAAAATCATATTTTATTTTTTGCGAAATGCTGTATATACTTCAATTACTAAATTTTTCTTTATCAAAAAAGGCATAATTTCTCAGGGATTTGTTCCTTCACAGATTTTCCGTTTAGTAAGAAAATTAAAATAACAATTTAAAAAAAAAATATCGACATTAAATTTCTTAGAAAACAACATATTTTTCATTTTCTTACACTATATTAAACCATATTTCGTAGAACTTCATATTTCCAGCCTTCTCGGACTATTATAGTTCACTTTTGAAGTTTTCAGGAAATCTGTTTTTTTTTAATTAAATATGTTAAATAAATGTGGTAATAAATATTAGTTTAAAAACGTCATCAGAAGGGAAATATTTAATGAAAATAGCGTAGCGTTGAAAACTTTGCAATCAAGCGGCGGTGCTATACAAGGCTCAACAGTCACCTAAATTAGGTGATTATTGAATAAGGTGTGTGATATGATGTAAGAGAAAGCATAAGGAAGAGAAGATTATAATGATATGGCGAAGAGATGAAACTGGTTTCAAGGTATGAAGGGGTTAGGATTGTGGTTTTAAATAACCGTCCAAGTGTACGTTAGTTCTAGAAATTAGCAGATTTTTGGAATCAATTTTCGGGAAACAACACGAGAGAAATACGGATGGGATAAGGGCAATACCATCTTGTAATAAGTAAGGCTGAATACGGCTCTAACTCTCACGTGGTACTTTACAATGAATCTCGTCTGAACATTTACTATAGAAGTAGCGGCAACAGCCTTTCAAAAGGGGCTGTAGACAAGAAAAGTCCTCCCAACCACAAGACGGTGTAAACGAT
Organism: Acanthosepion lycidas; assembly: GCA_963932145.1. Classification (NCBI taxonomy): domain Eukaryota; kingdom Metazoa; phylum Mollusca; class Cephalopoda; order Sepiida; family Sepiidae; genus Acanthosepion; species Acanthosepion lycidas. The sequence continues at coordinate 43,024,941 of OZ010590.1, read as the reverse complement.
TTCGAATTCTGCCAAAGCTGGGAAGTGGGGATTGGGTAGGTTCAGCCAAACCATGATAGGAAAGCTGCGTTTTTGGTGTAATCACTTTTAATCGTATTCGTATTTAATTTCATTGTAATGGTTCGGATGAATTTTGGGTAATTTTATGAATTTAATTTCAGTAACAGATTGACAACAAGCTCTCATTATGTTACAGTTGAATTGGCTAAATGTAACCGTAAGTTCTATGCTAACAGTTTCTTCTATCGCACTTCTCGCTTGTGTAAATATCTATCGACTTCTTGCTTCCAAGTCAACTTTGGGTTTCAAAAATTTAGATGCAGTGACAATAGTTATCTTCTATCTTCTTAATTCTTGTTCTTCTATTGTTCTCTTTCGGTAGTAGTAGTTTTTCCTCATATTCTCTATGATTCAGGAAACCCTTGCGTCCTAGTGGCTTTATTGCCTTGCTTGGTGTGAAATGATGAAAAAAATCTGTCATTTTTCCCCTGTTTTTTTTTTGTTTATTTTGTTTTATTGGCTGTTAACTTTTTCTTTTTATTCAATTTTTCTATGGTCACATGGCAAAAATTCTGTTGGGTTTATCAATAATTCAATTTGATTCATTTGTTTGACGGTATATCAACACCTTACGGGTCATTTAATGCCGGAAGTTTATTTTCTTGGTAGATCTGTAGTAATAAATTATGATATATGTTATTCTGTTTTCACAATGGAATGCATGGCATATATATATATATTTTTTGTATATATATGTATGTGTATTTTATCTTGTAGTTTTTTTGAAATTATATTTTGGAATAGATTTTCATTTATTTAAGAAATTGTAAGAAATGTGGATTAATCTGATGAAAGAATTCATTCATGTTGGCTTCTTGATTACTTGGTTTTATGCAGTGGTATATCAAATTCTATGGGTTATTTAAAGCCGAAATGTAAACATTTTGAGAATAATTTAATAGCTTCAACTTAAGATAAAATATATAGTTAGTCATTCTGTTATAAAAGGTATTGCTAGTCATTTAGGTTTAAAACATATTGCTGATAATTCTAATATAAACATGTAGTTTTTTTAGCATAAAAATGTATAGCATCTTCATAAAAATGTATTTTTACATTTTCTTAGCGCTTTGCTTTTGTTTGTGTGTTAACTATTCGCTCATGGCGAGGAAGCTCGCAGATGCTAACACTCAGGGTCAGGGTAGAACTGTCAGCAGCAAAATTTAAGTGGTGGTTCAGCGTTCATCACAAAAACCATCTCCCCGATCAGTGACCATTGCTGCTAGATATAGTTTATCGTCATATCCAGGACTAACCAATACTTTGGGTTATATATATATATATATATAATTTATTTCTAAATATAAATGACAATAGGAAAACTGTAGTTATTGCTGACGTGTTTCGTCCAATGTGTACTTTCTCAAAGCAAAAAACGAAATTAATTTAATTAAAGAAAGTAACTAATAATACGAACAACAAACAAAAACATAATGTTCCTAGCAACTGGAGGAATGTAGATGACGCTACTTCCATCTTGTTCTCTACATTTCACTAGTTGCTAAGAACATTGTGTTTTTTTTTTATTATTAGTGACTTTCTTTAATTAAATTCATTTCGCTTTTTTGCTTTGAGAAAGTCCACAATGAACTAAAGGCATCAGCGATAACTACAGTTTTCCTATTGTCATTTATATTTATAAATATTGTCTTTTCTACAGGTTAACTCTGAGAAATTTTCATACATATATATATATATATATATATATATATATATATATATATATATATATATATATATATATATATATATATATATACATATTATTTGTTTAAAGGAACTTTTAGTTAATAATCATATATGAGTAGACACTGTTTATTTATTAAAGAGTATATTATTTATTTTCGTCTAATTAAATCTCTGGATGTATCCACTAAAATTAACGTTTAAAGCCATAAAATCAACCGGATTAATAAATAAAATAATCCTCTATTTTTTTTAAAAAAAGTATATATATATAATGTATTTTCAAATCTCCTATTCCTAGACAGTCAGTCTAGAGCTGAGGAGGATGGCATATAGTTCTGCTGGTCTGGAAAAGACTATACCTACAAGAGCCAATTTTGGATATGATATATGCCCTGTTATAACAAATACATTGAGCTCTTTCTGTAGATCACTTTTAATATCTGATATTACTAGGATACACCTGGATTATATACAGTTCGATTACATGTACTATATATATATATATATATATATATATATATATATATATATATATATATATTTATTAAAGGCATTTTTATGTTTAACGTTATAGATACAAGTATTTAAGTAAATGCTCTGTTTATAATAAACAGTATTAAATAACATTTACCGGCCTGAATGTCCGAGAAATTTTCATAGAAAATATTCGTTCTTTGACAGGATTCGAACCTGCATCCTATACGGAACCGTCATTTACGCTGACGTGCCTCAATTGAGTTTATAAGCAGTAAATTCGACCTTGTCTACCGAACGCTTCTTTGTAGCCTAACGGTAAGGCACGTCAGTGTAAATGACGGTTCCGTGTAGGATGCAGGTTCGAATCCTGTCAAAGAACGAATATTTTCTATGAAAATTTCTCGGGCATTCAGGCCGGTAAATGTTATTTAATACTGTTTATTATAAACAGAGCATTTACTTAAATACTTGTGTCTATAACGTTAAACATAAAAATGCCTTTAATAAATAAATTGTCGGACTTTGTCCATTTCGTAATATATATATGAAAAATATACGTTTAACGTGTGCTATGTTTATGGGAGAAAGATCCCTATATAAGTGATAGAGTGTGTGTTTGTTCACATATCAGTAAGTATTAGGTTGGTGCAAAAATAATTTCGTTTTCTAACATATGTTACTATGTGAGAAAACGAAATTATTTTTGCACCAACCTAATATATTACGGCCACCAGAATTACGACTACCAATCACAACATTATTTTTTATTTCGTGTATGCATGTTGTACATTTTCGAGTTTGTCGTCTGCACTCTATAGTATGGTCAGTTGGAAACCGTCTGTGAGAAAAATCATCATTACGCAATTCATTACGCAATTCATTCCGCCAGAAAATTGGAAACCTCAATACGAACATTTGGGTGTTTGGGGGTTAATCTGAGGATAGGGCGGAAGGTTCAGAAATATTTGGATGAGTCTAATGGAGATTACGAAGGTGGTTGCCGTGATAACGAGTGATGACGAAGTTATGCCTCCATTCATCTTCCGATCGATCCTCACAGGCAACACTGAGGCCTAAAAAGTTCCTTGAGAAAGTAGTGCTGCGCTGTTTCAAGAGGATGGCTGCTGAAAGACCTTATGCCTGGCAATAGGATTATGGACACGTAGGAGAACGCAGTCATGGCTGTCAAACGATTTCTGCGACCACATCACACTTTACATCTGGCCACCTAACTTCCCAGACTGCAACCCTCTTGATTATTGTGTGTGGAACACAGTTGAGCGAAAAACCAACAAAATTCCTTGTAACGCCAAAGATGAACTGAAGATAAAGTTTATGGAAGCATTTATCAACTTAAACAAGGAGACCGACCAGAAGAGTTGCATAAGATTCCGAAGGCGTGGTTTAAACCAATGGTGATTTTATTGATAAAATTAATCTTTAGTATTCAAAGATATTTTTGTATAATTTTGGTAAACATATCTGTTGAAATGTGATGTGAGTTTATTTCCGTCTTTGCTTAATTTAGACAACAATTTATACATCCTGTCTGCACGAAAATTTATGCCTCCTGTATGCAGCCTGTACACTGAAAGACATAATGCAAGGTAATACTCAAAACACTACAAGCTATTATAAGACAAAGTAACCGCCCACTTAAAATGAAATATCATTCACCGCACGTTCTATATCGTATATTTAATGTGCAATCATATATACATACACAGATGAATTTATATATATATATATATATATATATATATATATATATATATATATATATATATATATATATATATATATATAAATAGCTGGCCAATCGTATTCAAGGATACCCGACTACAAGGGCGGCTAGCCAATCCCTATAGCAGATTCTCACTCAGTCACATTTATATTTGTCCGACACCCACAGAGCCCACCTGTGGTTTATACTGCAACTATTCCGAGCAAACCTCAGTTACAGTTTCTGATAGAGAGCGTGTTATCTAGAATGCTCAGCTATTTGAACAACACCGGTACACTGGAACCCTCGTTCACGATGACTTGTGACTTCGTGCTAGCACTGCTATCGACGACCCCAAGTATTCCGTATACTGAATTGCACTCAGAAGTCTTGGGTAAACCCGTTGGTGTGGTTTTAAGACACTTTCCAAAGATGTCACAGGCTGAGATCGTCCCCACCACTAGACCGATAACATCAGAAAATCACTTTCCTGACAAATCGAACATGGTGAGATTCGAACCCCAGTTTCATGTCATATATATATATATATATATATATATATATATATATATATATGTATATGTATGAGTAATTCATCGAGTCTAGAAGAAACCTGAACAATTGTGGTTCGTGGCGATAAAAGAGAAACTCTCATAAGTTCCCCGATGGAATATGTGATCGTGCGGCGCTATATCTAGTCTGATTCGCTATCTATATGTCACCAGGACCCGCGTTGAAACAGTTGGTATGACGTTTGACTGATAATGTAACTGTCCCGGTTACAATTCTAGGCAGTGGTTGCGCACTGCTGATGAGTCCAAAACATAGAGCGAAACGGCCGTCCAGTGCTTTCTGCATTCTTTTGAGGTTTCTTCAGTGATTTTCATTATTTCAAATCCCCCTAATTTCTATCACATATATAATTCCTTTTTATCTCATCCCCGCCAAAAAACAAATTCTATATCACGTCACGGTAAACTATTTCAAAGATTCATCTTTTCCAAGAATACCAGAAAGTAGGACTGGGATATTGTTTGCCAGACCCCACATTGGTTCTTGAAAATTCGCTGAGAGTCCATCAAGAGAAAATCTTGTTCTCAATACACAGCACCTTATTCTAAAATTGAAAAGACACAATGAAATATTGAACAGACAGATCATGTCTGTTTTTTTTAATCAAACATACATACATCTATCTATCTATTAGGTTGGTGCAAAATATTGTCGTTTTCTCACATAGTAACGTATGAGAGAAAACGACATTACTTTTGCACCAACCTAATATCTATCTATCTATCTATCTATCTATCTATCTATCTATCTATGTGTGTTTGTGTTTGTGTGTGTGTGTGTTATTGTGTATTCTAGGCAACCCTGTCAGAATCGCTTTGCACTTGGAAATTTTAGCCGTTTTGCTGTCTTGTGTCTCTTTAGTCTGCGAATGTGATTCTGAGTTTGTCTTGACTGGACTTCTGTTTCAGGTTATATCGAGTCTGTACGAATTTTTAACAGTAATCAGTCGCTGAAATCTAGGCGTTTTTTCTTGGCTTCTTATAGAATTCTCACGGATATTCATTCTTTAAGATGTTGGTTATTTGGGCATGTTTATTCTATTCTCTTTCTTTCTCTCTTACTCTCTCCGTATCTGTCTGTCACTTTCTTTCTTTGTATATATATATATATATATATATATATGCATGCTCATTTTGGTAGGAAAAGTGACGAAAAAACATCTTACTTTGTCCGCCTTCAATGCAACAAAGCAACAAACCTTTGTCGACATACTCTAAATTTGACAGCTCCATCAAGATTAAATAGCAAGCGAAACTGCCCTTCAGGCTGTATTCCAGATCTATGAAACTAATGCATTATTCCATAATTCGCATTAATTATATTTTCAAAAATCTCCATAATATCCCTGATCTAGATTAAGCAAATTGGAAATGTGTCCAATTATAAGAGGCACACATTGCAAACTTACAAAACGTCTTGATGTTTCCATATTTGAATAGGTATTAGTAAAGGATTAAACGGAAACGGATTTAAAATCACCTCATGGTCACTATACACAACAACGTGTTGAACAGTTTCTAGAGCAATGAACATAAAACACGAAATACTTTCCAGTATTATCAACAAGTTTATCCTTACTCGTGTTTATCGGTTATCAACAAGGAAAATTGAGTCGGTGGTCAGAGTTCAAATTCCGATATAGTCCGTTGCGTTCACTTTCGCACAATAAACGTTGGCATGAATCTATCTCATCTTGCTTAATGTTTAAATAGTGGCACAATCTAGACTCGCTAGCTTGCGCTGGGGACTCGTCTATCAGAGAAACTCCTAATTGAAAAGCAGTTGGACATGGTGCTAGTAATTCTACCTCATAAAAAAAACGAATTCTTACAGACAACACAACATTCAAAGAAAAGAAAACTAAGCGGTTACGTGGCATTTGTCCTTCTTTACGGCAGCGAATATTGGACGATTTCCTAAAAGATGAAGAAGAGACTCGAGGCCACGGAGATGC
>OZ010590.1:42943465-43013465 GCA_963932145.1 Acanthosepion lycidas | reverse complement strand
GATTTCAGACCAATCTTGGCAAATTATTTCATTCCTACTAATTCATCACTTACCGTTTCTAAGGGAATGAATCAGAACATATCCCCTGATTCACATCTACTTTTTAATTCCCGCATATCCTCAAATTGTCATTGGGTTTTCGTATCTCAACAGTTGGTGAAGCTCAACTGCTGCCATCTTGGGTAACTTTATCCAATATGCCTTGTTCTACCATTTTCTTTAGCTTTGCAACTACCATGGGTAACATGTAAATAGGTAGTTTTCAAGATCCAAAATAGATTATTTTTAGACGAATATTCGATTTACATCCTTTTAATAGTCCTATATACGGGTCATCTGGCTTTATACAATTTATTAATTTCGCCGTATCTCCTTTTAAAATATCCATTTCCAGAAGTCCAAATCAAAGATTTTTCAATCAGTTTTCTTATTAGCTTTTTATAACCTTTCATTTTCCCTTTGAGTCCATTTAAATTATGTATTCTCTTTTCTTAATTCTGTAAATGGTTCTGTTATGTCATTGTATCTAGGTAGATATTTGCTATAAAAATTGATCAATCCCAAAAAGGATTCTAATTTTTTTTCTATTTTTTGGTGTACAGAGTTCCGATATTTTATTCATCAATTTATTGTCTGTTGACGTTCCTTCTTTAGATATTTGGTATCCCAAATACGATATCTGTCGCAATTTAACTCAAATTCATCTCTGTTTATCGTCATACCGGCATTTTTTAAAATTTGATTAAAACATGTTCAGTTTTTTTTTAAATTCATCTTTACGGCCAGCACCTCTGCCTATGTCGTCTTGATTTATGATTATATTTTTTGCCCACTCCGACAGAAATTTTTCAATTGTATTTTGAAAATTATGGCTGAATTCTTAAAACGAAATGGAAGACGAGCCTATCTTAGTAAGCCTATCGGGGTATTATTTGTAATGACATCTTTATATTTTTTCTCAATTTCTATTTGGTTATATGCCGATTTCAGGTAAATCTTGGCAAAGTATTTAATTCATAACTTACAGTTTCTATATTATATAAGGGGAAAGAATTAGAATATATTTGATGGTTCTCACCTACTTTATAATCCCCGCATATCCTCAAATCGCCATTAGGTTTTCGTATTGCAACAATTGGTAAAGACCAACTGCTATCACCTTGGGTAACATTCTCCAGTATGCCTTGTTTTACCATTTGTTTTAGTTTTCCAACTTCCAAGGGTAGAATATGAATCGGTATTTTTAGATTCAAAATAGATCGGGAGATTATATATTAGAGGAATACTCTCTTTATATCATTTACATAGTCTTATGCCAGGTTATTCTGACTTTATTCAGATTATTAATTTTGCCGTATCCACTTTTAAAACCCATTCACAGGAGTTCATGATTTTTTTGTGCATTCTACAGAGATGGGAATAATCGCAAAACGGTTTTTATCTCGAAAGTTCCTTCAAAGAAGCCTAGAGTTTTGATGACACCTCCATCAAATTGATTTAAGTTGAGATTACTTTGTCTTAATTTGGGTTTACCCTTTTTTTTCTGAAATTCCTTCGCTTCCTGCATGGGAAAAATTATGCCATTCAATTTTACTGTTATTATCGAATATTTTTCTATATGTTTCGTATGCGGGTTTATACTTTCTACCTTTACTCTTTTTGTATCTGCAAACAGATTGGAAATGGTCTTTTATTTTAAAGTTTAAACATAATTTTCATAGGGCTGGAAATTTGTTTTTATTTCTTTATGTTATGCGTAATTAATTCCAATTACTGCAAGAATTCTACAGTTGATTCTAAATATAATTCCCTTTTACCCTTTCTAGGATCTTATGTTTATATATAATGCCATACATGCCTTCAATTCGCCTTATGACGGATTTTTTTTTCTATAGATATTTATCTCGAACCCAGTTTTTCAAATTCGCAATATCTTGATGTTTCTTTCCATCTGTGTATATACTGAATTACAGTTTCATTTGGCTTCTGTCTGTTTTCCAGAAATGTTCTTCCATCAATAGCCGTAATTTTTTGGACGTAAGTTTCATTTTATAATGGTTGAAATTTCCTCATATCTTGAATATTCAAGTAATTTGGGGAACGACATTGTTAATATCTTCTTTATGTCATCACATCCTGCCGAACCCCAAAATATATAAGTAATTCGATTCTCCGCTCCAGAGGATTTCTGGTCTTTCAGTTTCTTTACCCACGCCAATTCTGCGAAATATCTAATTCACGTTTCTAAGTGGTCCGGTTTATCTAACTCGGTTAAGAATCCGATCGTGACGCCATATTGTTATGAAGTAGAATAGACGTTGTTAGCTCAACAGATTGGCATTCGCTGTGGTGCAATGATTTCATAGTAGTACTTCATTTGCATAGAATACTCCACAGTATATTCATTTTTTTACATCTATTGGCCTGAACATTTCTCGAATATTTAGGCCGACACATGTAAATAAATACGCTGTTTAATAAAAAAAGACATATTAAAAACTGAGTATCCTTAAATATAACGTTTAAACAAATATATTAAAAATATGTCTTCATCTTATGTATAATGTAGATACGAAAGGCATTATATAAGCGGTTTTCTCAACTAAATTTATATGTTCCAAGAGATTTCTGCTTCCTCTTGTACACACGGTTGGTCTACCATATTAAGTAATGATTGAACGTTACCAATCTCGTCCTTAGAAAGAACATTTTTGTCGGACTGATGTGTAAAAATAGTTGATAAATATCGCTATACGGTATTTAAACTTATTAAATCTTTTGAAAATTTGTTGAACCATTGTGCAAACGCTTCCGTCTTAGATCTAATTAATACGACAACCAGGCATAATCTATTTGATATACAAGCGTCTTTGTATATTTTTGATTCTATTCGTGGTATCAACATGACTGTACCAAAAAGAAATATATTTTTCTTTTTATTAATATTGTATTTTTCTACAGATTTTGCTTCTACATACCGTCCCGAGCGTGGTTCATTTTCCTGGGATCTCTTTTTCCGATGTTTCAACGTTCAATACAAAAAAAAAACACAAAAAAAACTTGTTTTATTGTCTGCATTTTGAGTGCAGCATCAGATTTTCTGCGACACAACCAGGTCCAGAGAGAACAATCCAAAATTATGTCGATACTTCGTGTTGTAATGTGTCTATTACTTGATTGGGTTACGTCACTCTTCGAGTAATTCCATCTGCAGATTACGACTGTAGTTTATCAGATGACATCTAAGTACGGCTTTTGCTATCTCGGTATTTACCCAAGACTGCCCCTCAAAGCGGGATGTAGTACAAGGCTTTCCTTTACCGTGGAACGATTCCGAGCCCGTAGGCACGAGCAAAATTTTTCCTCGACCCCGTATGCACGGGGCGTGTTGCTGCCTATCTCCCCAGACGAGGCTATGCCGAAAGGTACAGCCTCATCTGGGTTCCTCTCCGTCCGGAGGCAGAGAAGTCGACAAGACGAGATGTAACAATTTATTTTCTTGCTATTTTTTTTCATTTATTTATCTTCCTCTATCTCAGTGTTTTATTGCTTCTCTATTATCTTCTTATTTTATCGAGTCTAGGACATAACTGTAAAATGCGTAATTCATGCTTATGACCCATCATTTTTACTACATTTCCTATTTCTAAAAAAATCTATGGATAAACACAGACGCGGATATGGAAAATATACAAATCTATATTTTCTTGACTAATAGTAGGTAATTGAATGAATAAATGGCAAAAAACCGACGTTACCAATCTCGTCCTTAGAAAGAAATTCAGATGATAATAATGTTTTATTCGCAGTACCAGTGACGCTGGTATTAAGGAAAGATTAATACTTCAGAGATGGAACGAATTCATTGGAGAAGATTTCCACGACGGAAGAGAACAAACAAATATCGAAGGATCAAAAATATTAAAATCTGAACTGAAATCAGCATTGGCCAAATTGAACAGAAAATAAAACCCAGCATGATCAGATGGAATTGTAATAGAGATTTCCTGGCAGCCGTGGACGAATTTGACATTGAAAAGATTACAAACACGATAAATAAAATATGGGACAATGTTGATATAATGGAAAAACTTAGATCTATTTTCATATTACTCTTTAAGAAGCAAAGGAATGTGAAATCTATTGAAAAATCTGCCTATTGAGCCAAAATAACAAAACTTATCCAGACTCTGAAGATTTAGACCGGGAATAGGACAAGAACAGTGCCAGGTTCGATACGGCAACTAGAACAAGAAATGCGATATATCGGCTCAGGATGATACCAGAATAAGAAATACAAATGCTAAAGAATGGATACCTATATTTTATGAATCAATGAAAAGCGTTTAATAAAGTATATGACAAAGAACTGATGGAATTGATAAGAAACTTGAGATATTTGAGAAAAATATTAAAATAATCCACAACCTATACAGGCTGAAAAATGCTTGCATACGCTTAAAAATGAATTCACTACATTTTTAAAGAAGGGACGGTGGAGTAATGGATAGCGGATTGGGGAATCGGAAGGCCGAGTTGGAATTCTGCTTACTTACTTATACTTATGGGAAAGCTAGGAATCCTCTTCTTCTCCCCACCAGCTATGGGTAAATAGCAGGACAGACCGGGTTCTATAGCCTTGGATGGCAATTGGTCTACCGCGGAAAGAAATGGCAATCTACAGCGGAGAAAAATTCTGCCTCGTCACATACGGCGCATACCTGACTGACATTTAAAAGAAACAGAAAGGGTTGTAAGACAAGGATATGTCGCCGGACTTATGCAGCGTATAAAGCGAGGTAATTCTGAGAGAATTAGAAGCACTAATTACACAAGATTGCAGATTACGACTGTAGTTTGTCAGATGACATCTAAATACGGCCTTTGCTATCTCGGTATTTACCCAAGACTGCTAATAAAACATTATTTATTACTGCTGGCTACATTCTTAAGAAAAGAAGATATGCAGATGAGGCTGTTGATAGCAGTCACAGAAAGAAAACTACAACTCAAATAAACGTATGTGATTTTGTTGATTTTTAATATTCCGCTTATATATTTCAGATTTAGAAAGCTGAGAAGATAGCAAAACTAGCTACAAGGCCTCGTACCCAAGAACAGAAAATGCGCTGAGAAAATTGCAGGGAAATTCCTATAAACATGCCATCGCAGAGAGTATGAAAAGAATGAAACCCACAGTAAAACTAACATTTACCGATGGATCAAGAAGTTTGAGTCTATAGAAACAATCAATATCATGAGAAAAAAAGGTTCCAGTGGTCAAAGATGGTGGAAAACCTTCCTACTTCTCTTGAAAACATAGCAGCTGTCAGAGATTCAGTAGGCAGGAGTCCGAAGAAATCCTCCCATGAGCAGTGGCAGAGGTGCAACCACGGTTCAACGGAGTCTGACAAGATGAGGTCACTCATCTTACTTTAAATGTCTCATCTGTGGTGATATCTGAAGGATCGAGTCTACAGGAACAACCTCCATACCATCGCAGATCTAAAGTCAGCAATCACTCAAGAAATCAGAGCTATGCCAAAAGAAGCGTGAATCAAAGACATCGACAGCTCCACCCGTAGAATTCAAGCGTGTCTTCAACAGAAAGGAGCACACATGGAGCATATTCTAGAAATTATGATAAAATCTTTGCCAGAAGAGATAGTGACATGTTGTTTGTAGCAGTAGATTTGCTAACCCCTTTAATTTTCAGAAATATATGGTTTGTATATGATTTGTAAACCGGAAATAAGGGGCGTTCACATTCTTAACTTACATTTAAACTATACATCTAGAAACTAGACGTTTACTCAGAAAGTTGAACAATTTCGTACAGAATATTTAGATTTCTGCATTAAGTTACACATAGATATTGATATGCTGCTAACAAATTCAGACAACGAACATTTAGGCTCTCAGAAATCTGCGTGGAGAAGGGGTTTATTTGGATGTTGCAAGTGTAGAAATTCTGGATGTAACGTTATTGAAATGTGAGACATCTTATTTGTAGTTCTACGTAAGATTCAGGTAGAAAATTTAAGTTTGAAATTAAAAGATTAAAACTGTGTTTTTCGTTAGTTTAAATGTTGATATACATACATATATATATATATATATATATATATATATATATATATATATATATATTGAAGCCTTTGCTTCCGATTGATTACTTTTACAATTTTGAAAAGAAACATAAGATGCCTTGTTGCTTAGCATTATATTCAATACTCTGTATCCCGATGCATAATCTAACTGACCTTTTTTAACATTTCTATCTCTTTGTTTAGCACTTTATTTTTATCGCTATTGTTTCAAAATATCCTACCTTGTATCCACATTAGTTTTGATATAAAAGGAATTACGTTGTATGATACTGGGCAGAAAGTAACGAACAAGATTCTGAAGTTAGTGAAAATTCAGCCTGTGAAAAAAAACATATCAGCAAAAATGAGAAGGTAGAAATTTTGTGAAAGCAATATAAAAAAGAAATATATTTTCATTAAACAAGCAAATAAAACAATAATTCGGAATCACATTGAATAGGAACATATATTGGCCTAAAATTTAAAGAACACACCTTCTACTTGCTAAAGAATATAGATTTTAGATTGATCTTTTAACGTGAGATACACAGGGTTTTTGATTCCACAATATTGGAAGACTTACACAGGTCAGTCTCTAAATTAATATGTTCTGTTTAGACAAACTTATTACACATTATTAAATTTAAATTCTCAGAACCAAAAATCCGATTTTAATAAATACATCTATATTTATAAATATATATTTTTCTGTTTTTGAATATATATATATATATATATATATATATATATATATATATATATATATATATATATATATATATGTGCACATTTCATTGAATACGACAAACACTTTCGGATACACATTTAGCCATTTTCAAGGGTTAAATATTTTAACTTTTAAATAAGAAATGGTTTGTTGTATGTATGTTTTATAAAATGTTTTCATTTTTCAAAGCACGGTCAAGATATTACGTCCATGTTCAAAGTTAATATTATTACGTGTTGTTTTTTTTGTTTTTATTAATAAGGCTTCCAATATTGCATGTAGATGATACTATTATATTAGGTGTTGTCAACGAGTATGTAACGAATAGTGTCCCGTACGTCTCCAGGAATATTTAAATACAATCTAATTGAGCTCTGGTCAGAAAAGTGTAGAATGAGTCTGCGCTCGGATAAAAAAAAACATTCGGACAGTTTCAGAATAAGCTTATTTCAACTTACGAAAATAATTTGTCAGTCTTATTTAACCCCGGTATAAACTGAGATTGTGTCAAAATTAGGAATTTAAGTTTAAATTTAATGTCATAGTATTAATATCTGGGTTTAATTAATAAGACCTCTTCCTTTTAAAGCAAATACTTTCTACCCTCCCATGACTCTCGCCTCGTGTCTTTGGTTTGACTGAAACATTAAAATGGATAAATTCTGTATTAATTTTCGACGTTTTCTCTTTTTTTTTTTTTTGTAACTTTCACAGTTAAATTTCTAATTCCGACAATAACCCAGTCTATACTGGGGTTGAATAAGACTAACGAATTATTTTTTCGTCCGTTAAAACGAGTTTATTTAACATAAGACGTGATCTTCGATTTTATTGTATATATATATATATAGTTTAAGAAAAACTAGGTAATCCGTATGGGTAAACCTAAGGAAGATAAAATCCAGAGAGCTCAATGTAAATCCAGAGTAAATAATTTAAATAAAAACAGTCCACTTTAAAGTTCCATGTAATAAATTATTTCACCACCGCCCTTTTAAAGGACTGCAGATCAACTGACTTTACTTCCAAATAAAAATGAAAAAAAAGGTTTTTGTTATTTTTTGTTTGGAAGTAAAGTCTGTTTTTATTTAAATTATATATATATATATATATATATATATATATATATATATATATATATCGTGGCCTGACGATTGCATCTAGCATGAAACAAGACTATCGCCTCTAAGTGTTGACTTCCATGTTCACTTTTATTTATATATATATATATATATATATATATATATATATATACATATATATATATATATATATGTATGTGTGTGCATATATATATATGTATGCATATATATATATATATATGTATGCATATATGTATGTATGTATATATATATATACGTATGCATATATATATATATGCATATATATGTGTATGCATATATATATATGTATGCATATATATATATATATATATATATATATATATATATATATATATATATATATAGGATGTCCATAAATTTCGAGTGCACTTTAAAAAATAAATTAATTTCTATTTGTGATAAAAATAATTTGTAAAAAGTTTTAGAAAGAAGTAAATCTATATTACTTAAGGTTTTATTGAAATTTTATTTAAGTTTCCACACCTCCATTCATCATTAGCAATACAAAGTGTAATTACGATTTTGCAGTTCACGGAAAACATTTGCCAACTGATTAACAATAATGCCTGAAATCACATTAGTTATTTTAGCTATACTTAAAACTATATAGATTAAACGTTATACATTATTTCTATCGCAAAGACAAATAAAGTTACACACGAATTTATGGACACCATATATATATATATATATATATATATATATATATATATATATATATATATATATATATATATATATATATATATATAGAGAGAGAGAGAGAGAGAGAGAGAGTGTTCCAAAAGTAACTCCACAATTGACAGAAAACTCACATCTGAAATAGCAACCAGGGAAAATTTGCATGACATCATCTTGCATAATTCAAGCCATAAAATTGTTTAATAATATATTGTCACATACAGAAACATTATTCTATTTGGTAAATAAATATAAAATTTACAATGTTATCAACAGTAATGTGACTTTTGGAACACCCTGTATATATAAATCGAACTGACCGTAGCCTAGGCAGTAAAGCCATTTGGACAAATGGAGCGAGAACAATATAAAAATAATCAGGAAGACCGTAGATATCAATTAACATTGACATTTAAGTTTTTGAAGACCAATATTGGTCCTTGGCCATGGAGCCGGAAGAGAGTTCCACCAAGTGCGGAAAAAGAATATGTTAGCATAGTACTTATTAGGTTGGTGCAAAAATAATGACGTAATAATGTCGTTTTTTGTCATTAAAGAATACGTCAAAAAACGACATTATTACGTCATTATTTTTGCACCAACCTAATACTTTTATATCCAACCAATTGCGGCGTAAATTGATGAGACCTATTTTGACAATCTAGTACCGCACTTAAATTCATATTGTCTGTGTTCCATAGCGAACAGCTCATCCAAACAATTACCATGAACGTATGTATTGAAAAGATACTAGAAAGAAACTTTACGTCGATGCGAGGTCAGGACCGATAATATTGCTGATTCTCATTATAATATATAATCTCTAAATATATAGCAGGAACAAGGGACTATATATTGTAGCAATATTCTAAGTATCGGCGAATAGTAGACTTATGGAGAATGGTTACCCGAACGAAACTGAAAATGACATTGGTCTGTCATAGGGACTCAGGCTTTGAATTCAGAGTTGTCCTTCTCCTATTCTTTTTGCCACCCATAGCTACAGAGCCCAGACTACTATTTTCCTATAATTTTTGAATTCAGAGTAATTCAGAGTATTATACCGTTTGGCTATAGAACACTATGTAGCCTGCTATTTACCCACAACATTTAAAGAATTTATATCTTTTCCAAGGTTATTAAAGTATAAGTGAATGTAATGAAATCGACTGGGATTCGAACTCTTCTCTCTGTTTTCTTAATACGAGTCATAATTCATTAATCCACTGTAACTACATAAGAAAATATATTAGAAGAAAAAAAAAGACTATTACACGGAAATATAATATCCAATCTACTGTGCAGTAGTGAATTCTGGATAATTACCTCATAGTGTGGACACCTCGCCGTGGTGTAATGGTTAGCAAGCTTGTCTTGCTAGGTCAGTTACTACTGAAAAGTGAGTTTGATTTTCACTGGATGCTACATGCTTTCGGCCTTGTGCAACATCTAAGCTACGCTTTGAAAATCTTTGTAGGCACCTCGAGGTGGTGTAATGCTTAGCAAGTTTGTCTCGCTTGTCTCAATTACGACTGAGTAGTCAGTTCGATCCTCACTGGATGCCCCATACTTTCGGCTTTGTGCCACATCTGAGCTACGCTTGGAAAATCACTAATTACCTCATAGTGAAAGACAATACTAATGTGATATGTTTCTCATACTAATTTAATAACTGATGTAATGAAATAACCCGGCATCCCCATGAATGATTACACTATAGGTAGTAAGTACCTATAAAGTCAACCGTCTATAAGAGACTTCAAGAAGAGTGTGAGAGAGCCGCAAGCACGTCCGACCTTCCAATTAGTGGCACTCACTACTAAATTGACCTGTGTGTATAACTGTACCGTATTTCATATTGTATTTGTTGTGTACAATAAACCTTTCTTTTAGTATCCAGCAGCTGTTACCTATTTATTCCCTTAGCACGGAATATAACAGTTCCGACGTGGATTGTCGGAACATAACGATAACATGCACTGAACATGTGAGCAACGGTGAAGTTTTAAATAAAATATAAACTACAATATCAGTTACAATCAGAAATGACACATATGATACAATCGAATCAGGGAGAAACACGTAGGATACATTTTTTAAAAAAACCTTTGGAAGTCAGAGCAAATACAAATAAAATGGCGGACCGTCAAAGATTACTTACGGCATACAGCTAAGCTGTGGAAAGTCCTCAACACCCAAGTACATCCTCATCCTGAAAGAATATAGCCCATAAGATATGAGTAACAATTTCTTAATCCTTGCAAATTATACTAGTTGGGGCCTTAATAAGAAAACGTTACAATTTTCAAAAAGAAATCCACATCTGTTAACATTTAACGACCCCATCCACCAGAGGTAAGTATGTAGCACAAGTCCGGTTTAGCGTGGGTTCTCCGGCCAAAAATATTCCTTTTGAACACGTATAAACAGGTCCAGAACCTGTCTACTTCACCGGACGAGACTTTGCCCTGCGGCAAAGCTTCGTCCGGGTTCCTCTCTGCCGAAGCAGAGAGTTCGACAGCAATGAACGTTTGGCAACAGATCTACATCTGTTAGATGCTCTTAATTTACTGGCATTGTTATTGAGTTCTTTTTCCACGTAGGGAGTACAGGTTAGTATTGATCGAAGGAAGGAGGATCAAATTTATTACCTCTTGACTTATATGCATAAGAATGGATTCAGTGAGGATGTTTTGCCTATAAAAATTACTGTAGCAGGAGGGTACACTATTCTATTTTATTATGCTCCTTGGGGAACATAGGGCCGCAACAATACCTCCCCAACAGACGCAGTTCTAGGAGATCCTCTTCAGGTCAGCCCATGTCGTGGCGGCTGCCTTCACCTCTGCGTCAACACTCCAAGTTTGTTTTGTTCGACCCACTTTTCGCTTCCCTTGTGGATACCAGTCAAGGGACTGCCTGCTGACACGAGAAGCAGGATTGCTGAGTGTGTGGCCGATCCACCCCCATTTCCGTTTCTTGATGTCAATCTCGATTGGGGCTTGTCTGGTCCTGGTCCACAGTTGGTCGTTGGCAGGAAATTTCCGGCCAGCTGATATTATGTATTAGGTTGGTGCAAAAAATAATGTCGTTTTTCTTTTGAAGTTAAAAGTCAAAAAACGACGTTATTTTTGCACCATTTCTAATATTAGTAATCTCTGTTAAATAAGTGTTGAGGCCGGTATAGCAAGAAGCTCGCTCGTGAGGGCATCCCTGTATTTCTTTCATGACACTATTCACTGAACAGTAGGATTATTGATGTCCCTGTTCTTCCATCCAACATCTATAACCGAACCTGTGAATCATCATCAACATCATTCGCTACCACCACAAACACCTTCATCATCGTCACCAGATCCAGAAACAGTTGTGGTCGTAACGTCGTTGCGCAACTAAGCACCTGACTGGTTCCCAGCCACATATATTCATTCATTCAGCAACCTGGGGTAGGAAATAGCGTGCAAATTTTAACGACTCCAAAACAAAACTGCTCTAATTTAACCACCATAAAGAAACTTTTCTGCCTGCTGACGCTAGTCTTTTGGAGATCAAAACACTGCATCTTCAATTAGTATGAAGTGAAGTGACTACATCGAACCAATACCTGCATCTCCTGCAAGAAAAGCAGGGTCATTATATTGTGCTAGAAAGATTTGTAGCAGGAGGGTGCACTAGTCTATTTTATTATGCCTCTCAATTCCTTGGGGACCATAGGGCCGCAACAACACCTCCCCAACCGACGCGGTTCTGGGCGATCTTCTCCAGCTCGGCCCATGTCGAGTCGGCTGACTTCACATCTGTGTCAACACTTCTGTGCCAAGTTTGTTTTGTTCGACCCACTTTTCGCTTCCTTTAGAGATTCCAGTCAGAATCCATCTTGTATATTTAAAAATCTACATTAAATATATTCAATACTGCTGCCATATCTGGTCTGGTGCTCCTGTTGCTCATTTTGATGCTCTTGAAAAAAATCCAGAGAAGGATCTCTAATGCAATCGATCCTGACTAAGCATTTCCTTCTCACCGACTTTGCGTGGCTTCTCTCTGTCTTTTCTAAAATATTCCCATGTCAACTGCTTTTTCCCCCTAGAACCCCGAATACGTAAATTCAATCATGCTCTCTGGTTGGAAACTAGATGACAGCCCTTTATTGTTAAAATAGTTAAATGCAACCACCACCTCTGCTTCAACAGTTGATTTACTCGCACTTCCCGCCTGTGGGAATCCCTTCCGTTCACTTGCTTCCCAGATTTACAAAAATTAAATACAACGTCAATCGCCATCATATTGAATCCCGTCCGTCTTTTCTCAATCCTCCCTATACCAGGTCTTTTTCACCATCACTTCCTGTAACCCGCTGTGTACTAGCGGCATTTCCGCCTTGCTTTAGTTGAAAAAAAAAAAAACAAAAAAAAAACATAAACTAACTGCTGATGTCTTTTTACTATGGTCACGTACACCTGGCCGTTGATTAAATCGGGGGTTTCCTACAGCACGTATTTTCTTTTCAGTTTAGGAAGCCCTCCCGCCAGGCGATTCCGGGTCATATAAATACTTATAGATAGTTCTTACTTTTTTCTCTTTTACTCATTTGCTGTAGTCGATGCCGCAAGGGACTCCTATTTTTTCCAATGCCTGTCTTACTTTAATGATGTTCGACACCAAACAATACGTTCTTTTGAGAGTAGATGGGGTACCATCATCGATATATGACTAACCCTGTACATACATGGTGAAAAGTATTTTATCATTATTTCTAAGTCGATCATGAATTCAATATATGTTCAGCAATAGATTCAAGTAACACCTGATACTGACATAATGCGATTTCTAAATTATTCACTGATAAAAGTATATTCTAAATTCAATTTTTATCGATTTTCCTTGAGGCAGAGGAAAGAAGCAAAAACCGCGAAAGATAAAAATGAAACCCATCATTTTATCTCCGTCTATCTTTTATCTCGCTCAGATAAACCCTTTCGTTAATAATATATATATATATATATATATATATATATATATATATATATATATATATATATATATATATATTAGGTTGGTGCAAAAATAATGTCGTTTTATCACATAGTAACATATGTGAAAAAAACGACATTATTTTTGGCACCAACCTAATATATGCATGCGAACCCAGAGATATGCAAATTTATTGAAGGAACTTCCCTACGCTAGAATTTACATATTTTTTCATAGTAATTCTCTCAGATATTCATTTTTCCGAAAATATTTTTTTTTCTTGTTTTTTATACTGTCATTCATATAGTTTTATCACTTTTCTGAATAATTTTCTGTCTGTAGAAAAGGTGTTGGATAAAAACCATCGGTATCCCCCACCCCATTGACGTTTAAATCCCCTCCCCAAACAAAACAACAACAACTCTATCAGACTATCATGTTTAGTTATTTTGGTTCATATTTTCTTAAAGGTCACCTGGGTGACGAGTAATCGCTAAAGAAATTAAATAGTGATGTCAATCCTTAAAAATGCCTTCCTGGGTAAGACGATAAACTACATCCGCGTCTTGGGTATGACGATAAACTACGTTCAAGAGCAAGGACTCTGATCAGGAGGTTTTGATGTGCGTGGAACCACCTGTTAATTGCTGTTGTTCCCATTTCCACCATGAGCCTTGATGGTAGCACCTGTCAGGGTCCCAGCTATGGGCAAATAGTTAACTCCGCGAAACTGGGGTCAAAATGTGTGAAAATAGGTTTGAATAGCAGCAAAACATTTTTGTAAAAAACAAATATTACCAGCAATACATTTTTGAAAAAAACAAAAAAAAAAACAAAACAAATATACACAGCAATGCATTTTTGAATAAACTATTAGGTTGGTGCAAAAACAATTTCGTTTTCTATCATATGTTACTATGTGAAAAAACGAAATTATTTTTGCACCAACCTAATATTAGGTTGGTGCAAAGATAATGTCGTTTTGTGACGTATTTTTTAACGTCAAAAACCGACATTATTTTTGCACCAATCTAATATTAACAATTATACATATATGAAAGAAAATGATTACCATAAATAGATTTTAGAAAAAAAAAAAAAATTACCAACAATAACAATTTTGTCGGCCTTTTCTCTCCGTCTATCTTTTATCTTGCTCAGATAAACCGTTTCGTTAATTATATATATATGTATGCAAACCCAGAGATATGCAGATTTATTGAAGGAACTTCCTTACTCCAGAATTATTTTCTATCTGTAGAAAAGGTGTTAGATAAAAACCACTGGTACCCAGCATCGTTGTTTAAATCGACCCTCCAAAAAAACAACCCCCCCCAAAAAAAACAAAAAAAACAAAACAAAACAACAACAAAAAAACACCAACACCAACACATCTATTAGATTATCATGTTTAGTTATTTTGATTCATATTTTCTTAAATGTCACGTCATGCCAGCGGAAAATGTTAGTCCGTGAAGGCGAAGTGAATCACTCTCCTGGAAGTTAGCATCAGCCATGCTGATGCAAGATATAACGGCTTCTCTCACACGATTAAAAGAGAGCAGTTTCGTTTTGGATGCTCTAATATTAACAATATTGAGGTTGATATGCCGTAAAACAAAACAAACCAAACCTTAATAATCTCTCTCTTCGAAATCGGGCAATAAATAACCTAACAAACGCCCATATATTGTAAAATCCATAAACCAAAATGTGTTACATGTTTCTTTAATCATTTCACTACAAGCAAGCCAGTAAAGTCACTGAAGTGTAAACTGTTACCGGGTGTTAGAGAATATGAGAAAAAAAAGAGACGCTATTAAGGTGAGAAAACTTTAAAATAACAAGAATCAAGAATACAGAATGCATTAATAGACATTGCATTTAGATTTTTGAAGATCAAAGTTAACTGGAAAGCAATAAGCTAGAAGAGAGTTCCAAAGCCCAGAAGTGCAAGAAAAGAAACTGTTTGCATAGAACTTATGGTTATATATAGATATTTCAACTGTAAAATGATGAGACCTAACTGCCAATGTAGTAGTGCACTTAAAATTGTAAGAATGAGGCATCATAAAGGAAATTAAAGGACGAATGGTAGACTTATAAATATATGTTTGATATTAGCGAAAACAAGTGTCTACCACAAAAAAAGGAAACCAACTTTCCTAGCTGCAAATCTAGCAATTCATTCAATATAATCGTTCCACGTCATTTCAACAGAAAATGTTAGTCCGTGAATCAATCTCCTTAGCATCAGCCATGCCGATGCAAGATATAAAGGTTTCTCTCATAGGATTAAAAGAGCAGTTTCATTTTGGATGCTCTAATAATAACAAGCCATTCTTTTGTCCCAATTAACAACAGAAAGTAGATCTGGGGGACCCTTGCGACCAAAACTTTTCTTTCGCATTTCGAAAGACAGAATCTGTTCAAATATTCCTCCACAAGTTTTATAACTTTTTAAGAAAACAAATAGGTCATTCGTGGATAAAAGCGTTGGTTGAATCCAGCGACTTGGCCTACAGAATCCGAACAATGTAAATTATGTAACTAATTACAATACCTCATCTCTGAAATATAGACAGATATTCAAGTGAAAATTTGCAGATGACCAGTCTGAAAATTATTCCACGTGTGGATGAAATTCCCATAACATCTTCTGGATATATTACTGTGTAGTCATTGCAAAAAAAGATGATGATTTTTTCATGTCTAGAAATCTAGAGTAGATTTGCTAGTCCGGGAGAGGTTTTTTCGCTTTCCATTTAAACTGTTCAATTTCTGACGGCATTATTACGCTGTCGGTATTTGGGAAGATGCCAACATTTCATTATAAATTCTCTTTTAACCTTATCAAAACATCAACCGAACATTTTCCTTCCCACTGAGATGCTGGCAGCTATGTCCATTGCTTTTGTTGAAAATAACGAATTATTTTTCAGTCACTAACGGCAATCCTGTCTTAAAATAATTTTTCGCGTCAAACAGGAAGAAAAAGTCAAATGTTTAAACTCTGACCGATTGTCCCTTCTGTTATTTTATATGGAATCCATTTTCCTATTTTCTGACATTTTTCTAAGTTTGTAAACGCGGACAAAAATTGATTGCAAAAGTGATAAAAAGATGAGAAAACGTTAGTGACATTTCAAAATGGTGGCTGAAATTACGCAAAAAGTCACAGGTAGATTTTGCATCAATCTCATTATTTTTAGTTTTATTTTTTTTTTTTTTCACTATTCATAGAATCATTTGGATGAGTATCCTAAACGTTATTGTTTCGAACTCAGTTCCTGTGTATAAAGACCGGTTTGAAATTCCTGATCTAAATAAGAAAGAAAACGATTCTCGTCAGTTTCATGGAATAATGATGTCTTTACTGGTAATTTCGTCGACACTAACCATAGCACTTACGGATTTATTGATTTATTGCTAAAGTCTCTTTAGGAAGTCGGGGGCAGCAATCGTTACTAACTGATACCAATGCTCTTTCAGATTTCTTTTTACATTGTCGTGACGCTTCAGGGTAGAGGCGATCATTGCTCTCCACAATTTCCTTTCTTTGAAAGCTCTAAACATAATCTGATTTTTTTTACTCTCCCACTCACCATTCACTCTTCTATCATTTATTTAGAGAAGCTAATTTGCTATTTTCATTGCCATCCATATGCCCCGTGATCAGTAAATTGCCGAATTCCTCTTTTCTCATTGTGGACTGAAAATTGCAAGAAACTTTCGGATTCAAGATAGAATGGTCTTTTTCGTTTTCCTTAAAATTTTCTCGTTGCTTATATACTGCGTCCATAGTATTCTCAACATCCTTCTGTAGAATCGTGTTTCTGTTACTTCCAGTCTCATCTTCATCTGTGAAAATATCGTCTAGCATTTACTGCTATATAAGAGGATTGATATTACACGGACGTTGAACAATTTTTCGCTATTTCTGACGAAATTTTCCTGTTTCGTAATACTCCTTTAAGCTGTTTCAGTAATAAGAGATATTTTACCGCCTGTATGTGCGAAACTAACGTTGTACAGGGCACTCTTGTTTATCCCTAACTGGATTCCTTAAAAAAAAGTATTTACAATATATCGCGAAGTGAAGGCAAATGGTTCCAACTGGGTTTGAACTCGATTCACTGATTCCAATCTCGGTAGAAGAGGAAAATGAATATAGAATAGACTACGCATCAGTAGTTTCTCTCGGTACCGAAAATTGCTACAATACCAAAACACCAACCTGTAAATTCGAGACATCTTCTTTAAAATGCCTTATCGAATCGAGATTTTCATATGGATGGCATACATGGTGCTCTACTCTTTCAGAAATATCTAAACTGTCAGTTGTATACAATCGCTTTCTAAAATCAATCGTTAAAAAGATTTTGAACGAGCGAAGCCTGATGGTCTTGGCAAAGATCAATTTTGTTTTTACATTGTGAACGACGTTACCGATTCAAACAAAAAACTATACCAAAAAAAAAAAGAAAAAAAAAAAAACAGAAACCACATACTAGATGAATACCAACAGCTGCAACAACTAAAATGGACAGCAAATATCACTCGAAGATGTTAACTTTCCACACTCGGCCAGTCAGTTATGTGCCATGCGTGATACACGCGTAGGTGATCATGTACCTTTTGATACATGAATGATGAGGCAGATTTTTTTCCCGCAGTAGGTTGCCATTTCTTTCTGCGGTAGAGCGGTTGCCATCTAACGCTATAGAATCCGGTCTGTCCTGTTATTTACCCATACCTGGAGGCGGGAGAAGAAGATTCATATCTTTCCCAAGAGTATTAGCACGTAATTGAATGTAATGGATTCGACTGGAATTCGAACTCGGCTCTCCAATTCCTCAATCCAAGCCGCTATCTATTACTCCACCGTGCCTCAAACTAAAAGGCTAGCAAGGAAATCATCATCAATGATGAAAAAAAGCAATAACAGATCCTGAACTTTAGAAACTTTTTTTCCTGAAAATTTGTTTTAAGAGAAAGATTTTATAATTTTGTAACAGAAGCAGTACTGGCCAATGAATGCCAAGTGTTTCTTTGTTGGGAAAGGCCTAATATTAACATTAAGACTACCATTTTGCTGTCCGAATCTCTTACCAACAGAAGAAGTTATCAAAATTAATCTATAAATATTTACAAACCTCATCCGTTAGGAAACACAATAACTAAGCTGTTATGTAAGACAGATTTCAGAGAATCTGTTATAGTGATCAAGCCGCTCTACACCATATTTAGAACTTTTTGTTCGGCATGAAGTAATTATGAAACGGTATTAAATGAGTAGGATAGACTGCCGAGCTTTCAGTAGGAGAGAATTTTAAAATATTAATATAATATTTTTATTACAGGATTGTCCAGTTCTTTGTTGTTATATCGTTTAATAGATTTAACTATTTTCTCACTTGTTTTGTTTATTATTTCTTTTCCCCATAAATGATGGCAAACATCAAGTTAACTCGGTAAATAAAACGGCATGTTGTAATCTTTCCCTTAATGCTAGATCATAATGATTTAAAGATTGCTCGCTTCCTACAAGTTACACGGTCATTTGTTGTCATTTCTCGCAGAGTTGGAGGACACTGCCAGAGATTCTACAGTAGTAACCAATGGTAAAAACCTGAAAACTTTTTCTACGTGTTCTAATACCAACAGAAAACTTAAATTTGTAGAAAAGGTGCAGAAAATTATTTAAAAAGACAGCAGAAAGTCAGCTAACGATATTCGGTATAGTTAACTAATTCGGTACAGATTTTCGATACATTTTCGATAGATTATCGGTCCATCAAATCGGATTTTTTTATACAATACCTATATCTATAATTCTCAAAATGTGCTTGTGTGTGTCTGTGTGGGTGCGTGTGATCGGATGTTGTTTATGTATTTCCAGTTTTCGTCCGATTTCGAGTCCAAATTGTTGAGACAATGGCTCCCCACTACTTCCTGTGCATTATAACTCTCAGCAACGCTTTACTATTAGAAACAATCCGATTTGATAAATTTAATCTTATAAGCGAATATAATTTCGAAGGCCATATTTACTATGTTATATTTTTAATAGAGAAAACAATTTAATACATAATCTATAATAAAACAATGTTAAAATGCAAAACATATATAAATATTTATATATTTACTTACATATTTGACACTGTAATTATTTCGTCCGAAAATATTTTCGGCCATAACACAAAATCATATCGGAAATATATTATGCAATCCCATATTCTCATGAAGGGATTTGTGTCTGAGTTAGGTTTGTGGTTTTGTACGGTATATCAACGGCTGGTGTGGTTATTTAATGTTGAAATCTGTTTGTTCTTTACTCATTTTGATTTACATGTAAATACTGAATATGTTTAGGCCTGAGGCTGTATGAAATTATTGGTTTCCTTGATACTGACTTTGTAGGTAGACACTACTTGTGTTTATACATCAATTTATTATAGGCAAAATTATCGTCTTTTCTATTTGAGTCTAGAGGTATATATTGATTAGGTTTGGTTGGTGATTGTTACGACCTCCAGACACTTGTAGTATTTATTGTTTAAATTTTCTTTATTAATCTTGAATGTACAGTTATTTTTTTACTTCAGTCTAAAGGTAAACATTGGTCTTATTTATACTGTGTTTTTAGGTACACACTATAGTTCGTACGTTAATCTCTATCTATAAAAGGCATGATGTGTGTGTGTGAATGCAAGGCTGCAATTTTCGACGGATTTGCACCAAAATTTATATGCACATGCTCCAAGTTAGCGGAAAGGCCAAGACCGACTTTGCATTTCCCAATTCCCATCGATAGTGGAAATAATCGATTTTTTCATGCTTCTACGGCAGTTTTCAAGTAGTTTGCGGCCATTTTCTACTGGCAAGAGTGAGAGCCTATAGCCGGCTTCCACGAATAGACAGGAAGATTCTATTGGCCAGTGTGAGAGCTGACTAACACGAATGTTAACTAGCATGCAAAAAAAATCGATAGCTGCATTCGTCACAAGTGTGAAAAATTTAAATCTGCATGCCACTTTAATCCAATTGGCTCATTCGCTTGCTTAAACTCAACGTTGATTCTGATTCCGCAGAACTGGCTTGGGTGTGAAAAAGTATTTATGTTAACATTCTTTTTTTTCATTCGGTTTTTCCAGTTACGTGTCCTTATTTTTTAAATCTGATCGTTTTTTGTTCCTTTTGTTTAGTCCTTTTTTCGTAACAGATTTAATGTTTAGTATAGAGCTTAGAAAAAAATCGCAGTGTGAGATAGGCAAGAAGTAAAGCATGTAGCAACATCAGCACGGCAAAGGGTACTCCTTTAAAGGCAATGAAGGGCAAAAATATTTTAAGTCCGGTGATAACGATTGCTGTATGAGTCAGACGATTTTTCGATCAAGCACGTGCCACGCCGGGCCATACTGCTAGTTTATAGATAAAATGTTCGTTTTATACAGGGGTCTACAAATAAACATTAATTTAGTCTATACTTCATTCAGCTTTTCTCTCAAATCCTTCACCCAGTAGAAAGCTAGATTTGAAAGTGATCGAGCTGTCGTATTTCCGGTCCCCTTGAAATGATAGTTTGTTTATACAGTGTGCAATGTGTAAATAGCGGCAATTTTATATTTTTAATTCCGCTCATGCATGTTGCTTTTTTTTATTTTGTTAACTGCGCAGTATAGTAAGGTAAGTTGGGAACCGTCTGTGAGAAAAAAAGCACAATGACACAATTCACTCATCCAGAAATTTGGAAACATCGTGCTGTACCGCTTGGCATTTATAACGAAATCTCAAATACGAACATTTCAGAGTATTTGAGGATCATGCAGAGGATTCTGAAAGAGTTGGTGTTTGAAAGCATTACGTTCCCAAGTGCCTTAAGGAGTTAGTGCTTCTTGGGGTTAAGACGGTGTCTGCTGGAAGACCCTATATCTGGCAACAGGAAACTGCACTATGTCACACGAGCAGGAAAACCAAGTCATGGCTGTCAGACAATTTCTGCGACCACATCACCTGTTATATCTGATCAGCTAACTCCCTACGCTGCGACCGATTGATTATTCTGTGTGGGGCGCAGTTGAGTGAGAGTTCAACAAATCCCCTTGTGAACTGAAGACAAGGATTATGGCAGCATTCTCTAACTTTTATAAGGAGAGGATGCAAGAGATTCCGAAGTCGTCTAGAGGCTTTGTTGAAGCCCATGACATTTTTTATTGAATAAATTGAATACATTTACTATTTCGTATTTCGTAGAAGGATGTGATGGAGAGCTTACTTCTTCCTCTTTAGTATTTCAAGATATTTTTGTGAAATTTTGCTAAATATATTTGTTAAAATTATATGTCAGTGTTACTTTCATTTTGGCGAAATATAAACGAGAGTTTATCCAGTGCACCCTGTATAGAGATATATACATTGTTTATAATGAAATAGAAATACAAATGCACTTTACATTATTTCATTATTTACGAATATACAGAACTAAAACCTGGACTCAAACCATGATCCTGGAAAGAATCTGCTAATTTGGAAATCCGTAACATCAAATATGTCCTATTTGTCTTTTGTTTTTAAATGTTACTTTATCTAAAACATATCGAATAATAAACGTTTATCAAAGAGACGATCTGATAGCCCATACTTTATCCAAAACATGTCGCCATAATTCCCCCATCGAAAGGCAAAGAGGGAAATTAACTGTTTTTCTTTCACTAGAAGAAAATGGCCAAGAACCTCTTCCCGCCTGAGTAAATTTAATTATTTGTTCAATGACCGATGTCGGCTTTTACCTTCAGGATTTGTCCTTTCTTTCTTTGAGCTAGCTTAAGTTAATTTGACGGTCATGACCCATGTGGTTTCGCCTTTTTCGTCTTCTGTTTAACACTCGACGGCCTACCTGCAGACTAGCGTATAGAAGATATGACGTCATTGATTGTTGACGGCGCTCGAAGACGCGGCGAGTTCGGAATAATTTGACAACTGCACCGGTTTTACGCTTCCAGATAATTTAACAGGAATTTGAACATGCTCGTGATTTACACTGATAGCATAACAACGATTAAGCGCCTCTACCTAAACACCGAACCTCATTTCACACTTTCAACCGGAGTAAATCCTGTCTAAGGAAACAACAGATTTAATTTTAATATCTCTTTATTAAAATCACACTAAATGGACAGTTATTTCAAGGTGGAAGGAGGCTTTGAGTATATTAATGGATCGTGATTAGTCCAAAGCATAAAGTAAATTTCTTTGTTAAGACCTGTTATTTCATATTAAAAGCGAATAAAAATTGCATTCTATTTGTTTATACAACGGTTAAGCTTTTAAAATATATTAATTTGCAAATTAATAATAATTTATAATTTATTATAATTATTAATTATGAACAATTATGATGATGCAAGACCAGAAACTTGTTATGAACTCAAGTCATAACAACACAGAGGAGGCGACCCTGTGCACTCGTTGGAGTGTTTTCATGATAAATTAACATTCATTAATAATATTTATTAATAATATTTTTTCAATATTATTATATATATATATATATATATATATATATATATATATATATATATATATATTACATTATTATATATAATAAATATCATATTATATATTATATCATAATGTTATAGATATATTATATTATAATATATATTATATATTTTTTTATTATATATATTGCATATTATATCATATATCATTATATATTATTATTATATCAATAAATTAATATATTAATATTAGGTTGGTGCAAAAATAATGACGTAATAAAGTCGTTTTTTGACGTATTTATAACGTCAAAAAACGACATTATTACGTCATTATTTTTGCACCAACCTAATATTATCATTATCAACAATATTTATTAATAATTTGTTTATTATTATAAGTATTATTATTATTATTAATAATAATAATAATAATAATAATAATAATAATAATAATAATAATAATAATAATTCCTTTATAAATTAATATATTAAACTAATATATTAATTAAGCTTCTAAAATAATCCTAGAATCAATAATCCATGATCAATCGACACAATTCAGCATATCTAAGGCCACAGTTTCTCAGCTACGTTCATATTTTTCTGTCTCAACACATTGTTTCTAAGAATTTTTTTTCTTCCTTTATAAAATATTTATAATTATCTTTCAATTATTTAACACCAAGCAAAGTGATAATGCCACTAAGACGCATGGCAAGGGGCTACTCGAAGTGTAAGAGAAAACGTTATAAAGGGCCCAAAATTCAATCCTAAACAAGTAAGAGGAAAATCCCTATATATATATATATATGTATATATATATATATATATATTGTGTCTAGCATGAAACAGTCTGTCGCCTCTCAGTTCAATGTTCACTTATAAAAACGTTAAAATTTCCTTTCCTCTGCTGCGATAGCCTAGGGGTAGGACCTCTGACATACCAAATCGGTCGAGTCTCGATCCAGGCTTGAAGCAATCGAACTTATAACTACACAGAAGAGCTGTGATACAGCGAAACAGTCTGCCTGCAGATGACAATATATATATATATATATATATATATATATATATATATATATATATATATATATATATACATACATACATACATATTCAGTGTATAAGGGCAGCAGATCAAACATATGTTGTTAAATATGACTAAAAACGAATGTTCATACTATTTTATCATGAGCGGTTCCAAGCGTCTTACAATATCTTTAGTTTCAAGAGTAAATAAAGACAAAACTGTCCAATGTTTGGATATCTCTTTATTATATTGATCATCGATCTAGCCTTTCAGCTCACATATGTCATCATCAAAGTGGTTATATGGACATAACAACAGAGATGTGCACCGTCAAAAATGAAATCCTGTTTTGATTACATAGAAGTTAAGAAAGGTGACAGATAAATCTACGAGAGAGTGTAGTTGTAGTAAAACCAATGTATGTAGTGGATTTATTATTAGTATCATAGATACAATCTCTGAACAGTCATGTAAATTGATACACTACATTGTTTTGTTTTTTTGTTTTTTTTATAGAGGATTTAGTTGTGTGTTTGCAGGGTTATGAAGTCAATTGCTTTACAATTTTTATAATATATGATGTGCATAGCGTTTAATATTATTAATAGGTTTAACATTTCTACCTATGGGGAAAAATTTTGATTATATTTCATTTCTTATTTAATTTATTTTATATAATTTTTTAATATTACTATTTTATTTTATTTTATTTATAATTTTCATTATTTTAATTATTTTCTGTTTTATCATTATTTATCTATAATAACGACATCTCTAGAGATTAAATAACAAGGTAGACATCGATTTCGTGCTTTGGGTCACATAAGGCAAAGTGAATGCAAAATCTGAATTGAAAACTGTGGTAAAAGCAACAGAAAACACTCCAGCGTATTTCCTGAGTTGTCGTAGCAGTTCATAGATAACAAATAAAAGAAACATATACCGAATCACAATCTACAACGACTTAAAATAATAAACATATAACATAACAATGTCAAATATTGCAGGAATGTTTAAACAAAACAAAATATGATAGATGTTTGTACGACATTCACAAATTTGGTACGAGAAAAATATTACTACATCAAGTCAACTACCCACTACTACTAGAAATACAATAACACATCTACCCTACGCCTATATTTAATAAATACTTCATATTTCATCGTGAGGCTAACATATTTCATTGGCTATATCTCTGAGATGAGATATTATGATTATTTACGTTATTTACATTATACGGATTATAGTCCACATCGAAGTTTCTATCACGGCCGAAACGTTGTGAATATGGCAATCAAGATGAGATACACTGAAATATGATTATTTACATTAATTACGTTACTCGTGTTACGGCTTTTTGGGTGTATATATATATATATATATATATATATATATATATATATATATATATATATATATATATATATATATATATATGACTAGTGAGACAATCCAAATGACTTAACTTCCTTTATAGTCTACCAATATAAGGTTAACCAATCAGAAGCCGCAGAACATTGTATCCGTCGTGTATAAAGGCGGCCATCTTTGTTTACCCTACTGAAAGACCAGTGCCAACTTGACAGGCGAAGATGATAGCAGGAAGAACTACGCTCTGCTACGATATCCACTGCGAACCTGAACTACGCTTTCCTACTGTCTCCAAAATATTCACTGCCAACCTCGGGATTCTATACTCGAAGACGACCGTCATGAATTTGTAACAACTCGGACTCTTATGGTCATCTTGATTGCCATATTTACAAAGTGTCGGTTTGATTTACTTAAAAATAGACATAAGGACCATTTACAAGGTGAAGATTAGAACTGATAGAAAGCACATGCATTCGACAGTCTTCAGCGAAAGGAGGGTGACTGAGGCGAGTTTCGTTCGTTTGAACGGGGCTAGCCTTGATTTTCTCTTTTAGGTCAAGCCTACGTCACATCGGGGTGGTTTCCTGTGGAACCCTCCCCTTGGTTAGGTTAGACAAGCTTCATGTACATAGTTACTGTAAGTGTTGCTCCCGGCCTGTCTCCGGCCACATCTTTAGTTATGATCCAGCCTGAGATTCCCAAACTCGAAAGTTTGTTTTTGCCCACCCCCCTTTTTTATCTCGACTGGGTCAGCTTTATATTTTCCCATGCTCGTATGGTTTTTTTTATCCTTTTCCCAATCCCTTAACGAGAGAGATGCTTGATTTTGTGCCATGGGCAGAATACAGTAGCCTCTCTGTTTTGAGGGTTGGATGGGTCCTACTAACATCAGTTACGTTTAATTTGAATTGTGTTAATACCTATTTCAGTTCGTTATTGGGTTCATCTCCCTCCCCTTTCATTTTTTCATCATAGATTTTTACATATATATCTTTTAGTATCATTAAATTTTTAAGACACGGGGCGCGTTTTGTATGTCTCCCTAGAGAGAATGTGGTATTATGGTGAATGGAGGATTGATTGGTGACGGACGAGTTCTTGTGGTGAATGTGGAAATTGTAATGTATGAATGGGTCGTGAATCGGATTAGCTAGGTATAAGATAGTTAGTGAAGACCAGCCTTTACACATCCCCTTTTCCGGCCTTGTGCCACAATTTTTTACTTTTACAAAATAAATATAAGGATCATGCACAACTAAAAGATCCTCATGTATATTTTTAGGTATATCAATTCTTCAAAAACGTAATTCAAGTTACCAGAATATGACATGATCAAGCCAGTTTTGTTCCTGTTAGATGTGATGTGAAGTGAAGTTCCTATGCTGAGAACATCGGAATAAAGCTTAGTATCCTATCGCTTCAGAAACACGCGATTTCTGGCATTGGAGAAAAATTCGCCAAATGATCACTATATCTGAGGTAGCACGCCTTGATGGAGAACAACCATAATGCAAGAATTGGAAATATAATATTAATAACGGAAGCCACCTACCGCGCGCCTCCATAGCTCAGGGGTTAGAGCACTGGTCTCGTAAACCAGGGATCGTGAGTTCGAATCTCACTGGAGGCACAATCCAGCTTGTTTTTAAAAATTGCTTGTTGGTTTTGTATTGAACTAGAATGACAATATATAGATCCTGTTGGCTTTCAGACATCTACACCCTTCTTTCTGTATCATAAGACTGATTCTAAAACGTATCTTTATGATATCGATTACAGTAAAATTTCTTTACTGAATCTTACACCGCTCATATAATTCTATTTTTGAAGACTCTTAATTTAATCTGTTTCCATATTTTAAATCTACATACATTTCATGTGTGCATATATATACGTACATTGATGAAGGTTTAAATATATCCACACTCATAGAATTAGAAAAGGGATGATGGGAATGTCAGCTACACATTCAACCAATAATCAGGATCTGTTGACTTGTGACGCCTCTGCCCCCGTTCTATCCTGTGACGACTTGGTATTGGTCGCGGCGCCAAATGTGACGTTCTAACCCTTGGCTGATTCGGATGGGAATCTGGTTAGATTCGGTATTAGCTTTGTCGTTCCCCGCTCGCTTCCAGCGTCTGGTTACCGAAGTAACTGCTTTGATTTCTAGTCTAACCTACACACGTTGTTATTTGATCTTAGGTAGACGAAATCAATCAGTCGTCGGGCCGTAGTGCAAGCCGAATTAGAGCAAAGGTGACACTGCACAAGTATATGAAAAAAAAATAAAGTAACAACTCGAAAGATTCAAATGTGTTAAAAAAAGTATAACAAATATGTTTATATCTAATTGCTGAATACAGGACTGCGTCTTTCTCTCAAACCGCTTCTAAGGATACGTGACACATTGCGTTTGTTAGGCGAGTCTTAATATCTTAAGTTGTTTTTAAAGAAACTGTTTTTTGGTATCTTCAGTCGATATTCGTAAAGCTTGTTTGGGTGGTGTGTAAGTCGTTCTTAAAAAAAAAATATTTTTGGCCAGAAGTCTAAGTCGGTATGCGTGGAAATCTTTCAGTCAGCTCCTGCGGGGCTGCTCTCCGAGCTCACAGCTCAACTCTGTCTGCGTCTGCTCAACTGCTACCGTCTGCCTGCTGTCCGCTACTGTCCACTACTGTCCACTACTGTCCCTCTCATTTACATGGACGCCGACCAAAACCGTGTGGGTGCCTGTCGTGGTTTGGGTTCCTCAATAATTCCAAATCCACAATAAGGATTTTCTTTGTTTTCGAACAAGAAAATACATCACTTTCCATTTTTGAAAGTCCATTACTTTCTGTTTTTGAGGGGTTCTTACGGGAATTGTCCTCCCAAATTCTTCCTTTCTCATATTGGTATCTCACACCAATCCCCTCAGAGGGCGTCAACAGGCCTCCCTTCTTTCTTATAGTGGTATCTCACACCAATCCCCTCAGAGGCGTCAACAGGTTTCCCTTCTTTCTCATATGTTTACCTTCGCCCATCGATCAGGCCACCATTCAGTCAATGAACACTCGGCAGCGTGGGTGTTGCTAGTCTGGCCTCAGTTTAAAATTATCGCTCAAAGAAAAAAAATATCTTCCTTGTTCTTTTCTCTCTTTTCCCTGACTAGAACCCCACGACTCTTAGTGTGGTCATTAAATCTCTAACTTAACTGAATGTCATCAGGAATTCATCAACGAGATTTCCGTCAAGTAATCATCGGGGTGATTAAGTGAATCTTTTGTATACTCAACGCCTTCGTACTTCTGTCGCCAACAATCTGTCCAGGTAACAAACTTTTATCGTGGCAAGGTCTGGACATAAAACAGGTGGTCCATTTCCAAAACCAAATGATATCTCCGAAAGATAGTTAATGGTTTATTCTTTTCCTTTTTCTCTTCCTCCTCCCTTTTTTCTTTGGGGTGGTCTCAGCTGATCCATTTCTCGGTCGATGCTCGACCTAATTCTGATTATCTTCTAGCAATTCGCTTTGTAAGCCACTTGACCAATTTGAAATTTTCATTATTACCATGGGCAGATTGCCATCTTTTATTCGCCGCGTCATAGCTTAAATGAATTCTGACAGATCCGAGATCTTACGAATTTCCTATTTCTTCGCAAATGAAAATAAAATCTTAACCACTTTTGTTTTGTTAAAAAAAATAACATCGCTCAGTATGTCTTTCGTGATAGCTTCTTCTCGCCTTAAGTATTTCTCGCTTTTAATTTTCACGCTTAATTAGTTAGCCAAACGCTAAATAGTGTCACAGACTTGCAATTTCTCGAGGTTCCAGGTTCAAATTTGGAGAGAGCTCGTAAAAAACTGCAGTCCCCAAAAATGACGATGATAAGAATACTTCATAACATATACCGATCCTTATGTGCAAGGTAACAGACCGGACATTGGCAAATTGTTTTCATTTTTGAAGGCACATGGGCAAATTTCAGTATATGGTGTTTTCGACGCTAATTGCTCTTCCAAAATCTGTTCAATGCTGGGGGTGCTGTTCTCCTCGATATTGGATCCTAAAAAAGCTGATGGCCTTCTAAATTATTTCCAGACATTGTTACAAACGGATGGAGTGAAAATTAAGATGGTGTTTAAATTTCATACACTTGTCGAATTTTGCCACATCTTAGATCCTGAATGACAACTTAAAGTAATGCCACACTCTCAACATTTGTATCCGCCTGTATAGAATCTGACCGAAAAAATATAAGTTGTTGATATATTTAATATAACATACTACTACTACTACTACTACCATTACTACAATAACTAATACTACTAATAATGATGATAATAAAGGAAGCCTCAATTATTCAAAAGGGAATTTTAACGGATAAAGAAGAGCAAATAAGCCATAATATATCTGCTGCAGTAGCAAAGAACCTAAAATGAAAACAAAGGCACATGTAATGCGCCAAATGCAGAAACTTTGGCGACATAAGCCTCTTGATGGTCAATACTCTGCCCGTAACAAACAACCTGATGAAAAGAAACGCCGTACCTATCAGCGGTTTGGTAGAGTAGGCTTAAGAATTGAAACAGAAGGTTTTATTCTTGCTGCACGGGACCAATGCTTGCAGACTAGAACTTACTAATCACACATACTGAAAAATTGTGTAGACCGCAAATGCTGAATCTGTGACAAATAAACAGAAACAAATCGTGTACCATTTCGCAAGGTGTCATCACAAAACTGAATATAAAAATCAGCATAATAGAGTTGGCCAATATATGCATTGGAAAATACCGATTCTGTATGGTCAGAAAAAGGCAAGAAACTGGTATGAATATCTCCCAGATCCGGTTAAGTACCCACAGATAATTAAAAATAATCGCCCAGACGTCGTGATCAGACATCGCAAAAACAAAATGTGCCTTTTATTGACATGGTAGTCTCCTAAGATTGTAATGCACCTATGAAGCTCTTCAAAAACCTATCAAAATACAAGAATCTTGAAGTGGAAATCTCAAAAGTATGGCACATGATGATATCAATAATTTCAGTTGCAGTTGGATCCCTAATATTGGTTGGAAAATGTTCCGATAGACTCATTGAAGAGATCCTTGGTTTTAAAATACCTTAAAGAAATACAAAAAATATTGTGCTCCTATATATAGATGAGACATTTCCAAGAGCTTTATGTTATTATGAATTTTTATATGAAATGATCAGTCAAAGATTTCACGAAGCTATTCTGACCTTAAGCCTCTGGTCGGACCCGGAAGTAAATCCATATGCAACAGAAAACCAAGGAAATAATAATAACAATAATAATAATAATAATAACAACAACAACAACAAAAAGAATAGTATGAGATATATTCTTTCGTTATGTACATTAAATAAGATTTGAAATTAATTTCTGTACATATATAAAAAACATTTGATATATTATGATATATTAAATAAAACGATAACATCGTGTAATCAGAGAGAATATTTAGATGTCTAAATGAATTGAATTTTAGATGAAGTAACTGCAAATATATACTATTAATGCACCATAATAATAATAATAATAATAATAATAATAATAATAATAATAATAATAATTTACCATACAAACGGACCGCACTATACCCTTAATAAACCTGGATATTGTCATAAAAAATATCAAAGAACGTAAATGCTATCATATCGACATGATCGTACCATGCCGCCTGTTTAAAATAATTCATATAATTAACATTCCATAAATGATATAAGAACCTGTTAATAGAAAATTCAAGAAAGTGGTAATTAACGCGAACAGTTATTCCGGCATTATTCCTAGCGCTGGGAAAATATTTTAAGAAAGATCGAATGTGGTTTCTTAGAAAAATATACATAATCTAATGGCTAATTGCTCTACCTCAGTGCCAAATGCATTTACAACATTGTACAGATTTATAACTTAGTGGATACAAGAAAAAAGTGATAAGTACAAAAAAAAAGTAAATAAATAAATAAAAAATACAACAAGAAAATAGTTATGGAAAGAGAAATTGCAACATTTTTTGCATGACTTCATCATAATCAGGCATAAAGTCGTTATGCAAAATAATACACCATATATATATATATATATATGTGTGTGTGTGTGTGTGTGTGATGTCTGATAAAATCATTTTAGGAAAATATTTCTAAAAATTCTGTAAATACGAATAACTGTAATTAGAAATACCTGGCATATGACGTTTAATCACAATCATTTCCAGTGGTAGTAGGAGCACTGGGATTAAATAACTTATTAATAAAGTGCCCAGAATTCCTTCTTTATC
This sequence comes from Acanthosepion lycidas, assembly GCA_963932145.1. Lineage (NCBI taxonomy): Eukaryota > Metazoa > Mollusca > Cephalopoda > Sepiida > Sepiidae > Acanthosepion > Acanthosepion lycidas. The sequence continues at coordinate 42,981,668 of OZ010590.1, read as the reverse complement.
TACAACAGTGAACTATTTATAAACTAATTAGTGTTTAGAGTCCTAAAACTGAGAGAATGCCTACCAATTTTTTTATATGTAGAAACCTATCCTTGATACCGATATTTTATAAACCCACAATTGATACCAAACATTTGATATATGCCAACACGAGATATCTATGTTGTTATAATTCAATACTTGCTCTTATTGCTGGCGCTTAATGCCAACCGTAAGCTGCAGTATTATTTATAAATGCGCTAATTGGGATTACTCGAATATTTAGAAAAATCTTTCACTTGAAAATGATCAATAAATTTCAAAGAAAAACGTTAATTTATCTTTGATGAAGATGCGATTCAAAGAACAAATCAAAAGAGATGAACAGCAACAATCATATAATTTAGTTATTTTCTTTGATCTTAATCGGGATCATTGAGTGCAGAACTCTTCGTCTCAATTCATTGGCTGCATAGTGTGCGCCTCGACATGGCTCTATAATTGGTTTTGAATTCATAAATCGTCTCCTGCGCTGTTTGCCAACTACTGCTAAAGACCTATATCTATCTAGCTACCGGACCAATAGCGTCATGAAGAAAAGAATTCTTATCTTTCGCAAGGGTATGCGTGTAAAAGCGAACGTAATGAAGACGGTCTCCATTCTAACGCGGCTCGACAATTTCTCCTGCCGAGCCATTCACTGTTAAACCATCCTCGCATCCTGTATAGAGAAGGTCTTCAGAATCAGTCATATAAACTTTTTTGGAAAATGTCTGTCACGAACACTTTTGATACACACTAATTTAATATATTAATTTTCGCAAGACAATGGTGTGATATACGAGATGTGATAAAATTAAAAGTATCTGGCCTGTTGCTATGGTAATGGAACTAAACTACACAGAGTGAAACTGCTTGGCACAAATTGACCCTAAAATCTGACACGTATACCCACCAAGTCATGACGTTTCTTTTTGCTTGACTTGTTTATAGGAATTCTTAGAAGGAAAGAATGTAGAATATAGTTATCTCAACACACTACAGAGATTCCATTAGTAACCATTGCTTGTGACGTACTGCTTGGCCAAGCGCACTATTCCCCGGGTCCGACAAACACTATATTCTTCAGATCTTGCCACCTTGCGAAAATTTCGTCTTCAACAGCCAAATCCTACTTGCAGGAACAATATTTTACTACCTCATGGAAATTAAAGAGAAGATAATAATACAATTCCTCGCTATTAAAAAAAAAAAGAGTCCCAGTGACCCTTACATCAATAGAAACAACGATAGATTATGTGTGTGGCTTCAGAAGGGAACTGATTTAAGTGCCCTATTGATTTGATTGTATTTTTTATAACATCAGATTTTATTTTGACTTCTCTATCAGCCCTTGTATATAATTTTGGCGTATACACAAATTAAGCCTTGAAGTACAGATTCGTAAAACTTTAAAAAATTATTTTCATTCTAATATAGAATAACATTAATATTAAGATAAATACTTGTAAAATATTTCCTATCAAACTTTCTGATAATGCATAATTAATCCGGTTAAGATTTAATAACGTCTTTTTGAGATTCATGACAATAACATAGCCGTGGAAATTCCCCTGTTACATACTTAAAAATCTGATATTAACAATTATAGCAAAATAATGCAATGGCAATTCAAATAATAAATAAATGTTAATACTTAAAGAGGTAAGAGGGTACAAATGAAACTTTTAAAAACTGAAAAATTAAGAATATAAATGAAAGCTAGAATGTAAAAAGGTACAAATGAAGTAAGAGGGTACAAATGAAAAGTCTCAAAATTGACAAAATTAAGAATACAAATGAAAAGATAGAATGTAAAAAGTGAAGTAAGAGGGTACAAATGAAAATTTTCAAAATTGACAAAATTATGAATACAAATAAAAGGATGGAATGGAAGAAGGTACAAATGAAGTAAGAGAGTACAAATGAAAATATTAACATTGATTATTTATCGCCTCCTCTATCTTTTCTTTCTTTCTTTATTTCTTTCGATTATGTATTTTTGATTTTTCTCGTCACAGGTTCTAACTTAATGACAAACAGCGGAAGAAGCGGAATTAATATATGATAATAATCTGAAGTCATAATTAATATGCTCTGTACGTAATATCAGTAAAAAGTGAAACTACTTCTGATCCTCACAGGCTTTTCTATGCAAAACAATGTTTACCCAAAAATAAAGTATTTACCGATTGATTCTGATAACATATTCATTAACTAACCGATATTGATATAATGTTAATTAACCGACCAATGTTGATAAAACTATCATTAACCAAACGATGTTGGTAGAATTTTCATTAACCAAACGATGTTGGTAAATTATCAATTAACTAAATCATGTTCGTAAAATGTTCATAAACACAAATAATATTGGCAAATTGCTCATTAAGTCACTGATATTCTTGAAATATTCTCATACTTATTTCTGATAATAGGTGTAGTGATGGCCTATATGGCATTAATCAAAACCTGGAAATTGCCTAACTATCAAATATGGAATTATGTATCTGCTAGAACGACCACACAGCAGCATATAACCATATCAGGTAAGACGTTATCTTCTTACCACTTACAAACCGCATCACAGGCTTTGACGGAACCGAATGCTTATATCTGATATAGGAAGTATAATATTAGGTTGGTGCAAAAATAATGACGTAGTAATATCGTTTTTTTCACGTATTTTTTAACGTCAAAAAACGACATTATTACGTCATTATTTTTGCACCAACCTAATACATGTCTGTTGCAGACCTCCAAACGGAAACAGTTTGAACCTAATCGCATGTTAGACAAGGAGGAAACGAAGGACATAATCTATTTAATCGCATCCTAAACAACGCCCTGCGCATATAAAAGCACAGTCTTGAAGAGATGGGCACTGTTGATTTAAGCAGTCCATATTAACATCGTAAACGAATGTACTAATAGAGGACAACGTTCTTGTTTTCCCTCCCGCTGCCAATGATGAAGAATTTGGACTATGCTGGTGACATAGGTATTCATATTTAGAATAAGAATGAATATGCAAAAATCAAGGTGTTTCAAGAAATAAGACTCAAAATAAACGCATTCAAATCAGCAATTACCATCTAGACTTGGAATGAAAACAGTGGTGGTATTAGGTGGGTGCAAAATAATGACGTAATAATATCGTTTTTTAACGTATTTTTTAACGTCAAAAACGACATTATTACGTCATTATTTTTGCACCAACCTAATACTACCCTCAATAGACCTTAAGTCAGAATGCTGAATTAGTAACTATTAAACAGTTCAGTTACTTTGTTATATGTGTCAGTTATAACAAAATTAGTAAAGGAGATAAGGAAATTGAACGTAGATTATGTTCTGCTAAGTATAGTTTCGCCAAACTTCACAAGTTGCGACGAAACCAAAGCATTAACCTAAGAGTCATGTTCGTAAGTTGCCTCGTGAGATTGGGATTTTCGTATGGCACCAAAACATTCTTCATTCAAATTTGTGGATTGGTACTACAGAATCACTAACAAAGAGCTGTACCAAATAACAGAAACCAATTGACGATTTTCAGCAACTAAAATAGATGATACCTGTAACCCAAAGAGTGAATAAGGACAATCAAGATACTGACGTTCCACACCAGTTCAAACAAATATTTAGGACGCCTCTCATCAACCCCAGAAAGAACAATGACAATTACTAGCTCTATGTCCCTAAAGAAACGGTTTTATGGAAGGATTTTATAAATCTCAAGCTAAAGTAGTACAGACAACTGGAAGCGAATAATATTACGATTACCATTCTACGGGAATTTCAACTTTTGCTATTGCAAAAAGTATTGAAAATAATCTGTTTTTGAATTTTAGATTTTACTAATAAGTGGCAGGATGGGTTGGATGTTTTATAAAGTCTCACAGTGATAAAAAAAATGACCCCATTTTAAAATATTTCAGATATATCATTTTTAGTTCTTGTTATGCGGGATGGATTAAAAGTAGACTTACACATAGTAGGTATATATTAGGTTGGTGCAAAAATAATGTCGTTTTCTCACATAGTAGCATATGTTAGAAAACGACATTATTTTTTGCACCAACCTAATATTGGGTTGGTGCAAAAATAATGACGTAATAATGTCGTTTTTTGACGTTAAAATATACGTCAAAAAACGACATTATTACGTCATTATTTTTGCGCCAACCTAATACTTTACATCTTTACAAGACATTTTATTACATTTATATTTATTTGTTTCAATTATATTTGTTCAAAACTGTTTATGTACATTTGTTTAATATTTTGCTTACATTTTTTTTTATCACAGTTTAATCTTTTACTCTTTCAACATTGCAACAATACTCAAATCTCTCCAGAACACTATGACACAGAGCATGAGACAAATCTCGATCTGTATCAATTTCAGTAAATACTTCTGAGATATAATCTTTATTTCATCCATGTGATTTTAGATTTTATTATGGAAACAAAGTGCTAGATAAAGTTTTCCTTATAGAAACTAAATAATGTTTCCATCATGAAAATAAAGTTTAAGGCAAATTCTTCATTATGGAAACAACATATTAGATCAGGTTTTCATTATACAGACAAATGGATTATTTTACGAAAAGTGCATAGAATTAAAAACAGAATGGTAAAAACAGATGAAGAATAGCAAAGAATTCAGCGACCGAAGAGGATGAAATGACCAAACCTTAAGCCAATAGTCTATGAAATAATGTGAACAAAGTAAACCTAATTGTAATCGAAAAATTTCGTTTTCTTTTTTGTTATACCGAAAACAAAACCCAATTTTCTTTACCACAAGATTCATGCAAAATTTCGATTTTTACAAGGTATTTACTTTTACAGGAGTATATCAGATAATTTATACTCATTTTCTTCTACATGTTCTTTGGAATTATTTGTTTTCGTTTCTATCGTATAAATAAAAGTCGTACATCTCCCTGTGTCCAAACCACAGATAAGAATGAGGACATAAGAAAATTCCTATTTTCATTATTGCGAGACAGCCTATCTTACATTGGATTTTCTCACGTCTGTTTATGCATTGGTGGTCAAACTGCTCAGCTGTTTTTCTCGATGATGAACAATGAGATATTCCTGCAGTGAAGAAAAAAAAACGGCACTCTTTTAGAATCAGATAAAGATGGTTCCAAATAATTAGTTTCTCTTTTTAGAGGGAGCTGGTTCCGAGGTCAAAAAAGCTGCGACAATTCTATAATTGAGTATCAGTCTTTTCGGAGATGGTCGACAGCTAATCAGACTAAGTCATTGCTCCTGGGTTCCATGGAAAATTAACTTTCAGTGCAATTCTGGTGCAAAAGCCGACGACAAGATTAGCGTCCGAATCGTGTCAGTAGACTGAAGAATTTCACTTAGGGAATTGGCACAAATAAAGAAAACTGGAACAGGAAGAAGAAATACTAATGAGATTAGCGAGGCGGGTCAACTTTATGTTATATTGGTGAACTTTGCAGTCTGTTTCAACGGAAAATACGAAAAAACTAGAAAGAGTAATTTTTTTTTACTCTGGTTTGGAAATGGCATTTCTTTCTTTAAGAAATTTGCATGCTTTCAGGTCTCGCGAACTCAATTCGATCGAAATTTTTTTTCTTTTGTTAATTTGAAAATAAATAATTATTATTTATTTCAGTCTGAATTTCAGGGGCGAAGAGTTATTATTTACACGATTTGTATTTGGGCTATTGTCCTTATGTATGTTGTTTTCATCATAGCGTTTCGGTCGTTGTTCCCTCAGGTCTGAATTTAGAGACAGTTCTTCGGGTTCCATCCCTGGTTCGGGTAATGTGTACTTGCATTCATTAGAAAGAGGCGAGCAAAAACTGAGCAGTATTAAATAAGAATAAGAACTATACGATACCAATAATCAGAAACAGTGGAACGAAAACAGTCCGGCTCCGTAGTTTAAAGTAAAGGACCAGCTCGTAATTCATAAAATCAAAGAGAGGCCGATGGGGAGGGCTGAAAGGTTGTTATAACAGCATCAAAGATGAGGACAATAGTCTGAATTTACATAGTGCAGACAGTTATTGTTTCTGTATATTAAAACAAAAATCATTAAAAATTCTTGATTTTTCAGGATGGTGTTATTGATGTTATTTGCCCCAGCGTGTGATACACTTGAAAAGTAACTGAAAAAGCAATACGACGAGTTCACCCAAGTCCTGTGCGTAAAATTGGTTAGACATAACGCCAAAAAAGGCCCGCGGGCACAGCTTCTGAAAGGTTGTGATAAAAGCATCAAAGATGAGGGCAATAGTCCGAATTTAAATAGCGTAAATAGCGTAAATAGTTATTAATTCTGTATATTAAAAAGAAAAATCGTTAAGAGATCACAATGGTTGATTTTTTTCAGGGTGATGAATTCTTGACGTAACTTACCCAACGTGTGATACACTTGAAAAGTAACTGAAAAACAATACCTCGATTAGACCCAAGCCCTGTGAGTGAAAATGGGTAGACGAAACTCTTTGGAGGCCGTCGATGGTTGGGCAAGCACGAAGTCAGCAGTAATCGTTGCCGAAGAATTGAGCGCACAGACCGTGTTCAAACTGTTGATCATGGCGTATTATGCGCTCTGTCCCAGAAGCCGTAACTACAATTCGATCAGATTAGTTGCGACATAAACCGCAGTTTGGCTCTGTAGGTGTTGAACAAACACTTTGCCTGACCACGAATTGTCTTGCTAACAAAAGTATGCTTACATTTAGTAGGTGTGCACTTTACATTTTGTAAAAACATTTTATTACATAATTATTTATCTGTTACTCTACTATGTGTTCAAAACAGTTTATGTACATTTGTTTAGCACTTTACTGACATTTTTTTTACCACAATTTAATTTCTTAAGTGGTGAAAATGTTATTCAATATTGCAACATTCCTCAAAATTCTCCAGAATATTATGAAACACAACACGACACAAATTCCGATCTACATCAATTTCAGTAAATACTTCTGAAAAATAATCTTTTAATTCATTCATTGTTCTTTACAATACCCTCAGAAAGAAGTCCACTGGTGTTAGATTAGGTTAACATGGTGGCTATTCGATGCTGGCCCTTGTTCTAAACCAACACCTTGGAAAGGTTTGATTACGGTACTACCTTACTGCCAAAGCATAATGGGGAGAAGCTCCATCTTGTTAAAACAACAATCCAGAGAAGCTATCTCTTTTTTGTGGAGTAGAAATCTTAATCTTAGTTGTCAGTTTTACTAATAAGTGGAAGGACGGGTTGGATCTTTCATAAAATCTCACAGTGATAAAAAATTAAAAAAAATGACCTCATTTTAAAATATTTCAGATATATCATTTTTAGTTTTTGTTATGCAGGATGGATCAAAAGTAGACTTACACATAGCACTTTGCATTTTTACAAAATATACATTTATATTTATTTGTTTCAATCATATTTGTTCAAAACTGTTTATGTACATTTGTTTAACATTTTACTTACATTTTTTATCACAGTTTAATCTTTTATTTGGTGAAAATGTTCTCCTTCAACATTGAAACAATTCTGAAATCTCTCCAGAACACTATGACACAGAGAATGAGACAAATCTCGATCTGTATCAATTTCAGTAAATATTTCTGAGATGTAATCTTTTAATTCATTCATGTGTTACGATTTCTCTAATAAACCTTGTTCTTTAATACACTCTGCAAAAAGAAATTCATTGGTGTTAGGTCGGGTGAAAGTGGTGACATTCAATGCTACCCAACGCCGTGGAAAGTTTTGGGTACTGAATCACGGTGGAGTAATGGATAGCGCCTAGGATTAAGGAATCGGAGAGACGAGTTCGAATTCCGGTCGAATCATTAGGAAAGGTATTAATCCTTTTCTTCGCCGCTAGCTATGGATAAATAGCAGGACAGACCGGGTTCTCTAGCCTTGGATGGCAACTAGTCTACCGCAGAAAGAAATGGCAACCTACTGTGAGAAAAATCTGCCTCGTCAGTCATGTATCGAAAGATACATGATCGTCTAAGTGTGTATTATATGGCACATAACTGATAATACTGTTTTTCTCAGTCGCATAATGAGGTAGACAAGATAGATTCTGGAATGCCTATGAATGTGTAGTATTTTTTCTAAGATCAACTTATGAATATTTTTCTCCTTCAGAGAGCCGAGTTCGAATTCCAGTCGAATCCATTACATTCACTTAGGTGCTAATACCTACGGGAAAGGTATGAATCCTCTTCTTCCTGACGCCCCACTCCATATATGGGTAAATAGCAGGGCAGGTCGAGTTCTGTAGCCTTGGATGGCAACTGGTCTACCGCAGAAAGAAATGGTAACCTACTGCGGGAAAATATCTGCCTCATCAATCATGTGTCAAAAGATACATGATCGCCTAAGCGTGTATCAGGTGTGGCACATAACTGACTGAGTCCCTTACTAGCAAAGCATAACGGGGAGAGTTCCATCATACTGAAGGAAAACTTGGGAGAAGTCAGCTATGTTAGTGAAATAACTGTAAGTCTACTTTTGGCCCAACCTCTGTGTTTGGGTATGTGTATATGTATGCATGTGTCTGCGTGTGTATAGCAGAAGTCATGCAATCGAAAGTATGTGATTCTGACAGGCATCAATTCTATATCCTCCTTTCCATAAAGTTCTAGTTCTGTCGTTAGGAGAATCTTTCTTCATTAAGACTTCACAGTTTATGCCGGTTTTTCTTAAATGCATTGTTTAGAAAATTAAAACAACAGCGGTAGCAACTCAAATGCGTAGAACCATTAAAATTAAACTTTGCAATTTTAATCCTTTCAAAACTTACTTAGCATCTATCTATCTATCTATCTAGTTAGCTGTCAGTTTGTCTAGCTTTGTACCTATCTATTTCGTTTATTTGCGAAAGATTAACGAATATTTTCAGCAGTAAGAAAACCATTGGCAATTGGCAAAAAAACTGAAAATGTTTTTGCATTAAAAGAATGGAAAGGTGTTGATATTAGCATTTAATGTAAGTATAATGTTGCATTTTATTTCGTTTGTATTCACTTTCAGTGACGCCGATTCCGACATCTTCAGACAGTTTGATAAATATGTTAAGGGTTTTCTATTCTTCGGAGAATTAGAGGCAGTATTATCCACTTAAGAGATGTAGAAGACGAAACAGTGAAAATTTTGCTTTTCAATGCCCTTGGAGAAACTAGCGCTAGGAACAGCAGATACCTACTTCATTTAGAGTTCTATCTCTGAAGGTTTTTTTTTTTTTTTTTTTTTTATAAGGCATTTTGTTTCAAACCCATCTATTAGGTTGGTGCAAAAATAACGACGTAATAATGTCGTTTTTTGACGTATTTTTTCACGTCAAAAAACGACATTATTACGTCATTATTTTTGCACCAACCTAATAATATTCAGTTGTTATTCTTTTATTTTAGGCAGTCATAATCATGTAGAAGCGATATTATATCGGTAGTTATTATTTATAAAAAGAAAACGATGTTTTGATGAACACAGGAATTTACTACTAAAGGGACATTTTACAATGAAGTGACAACAGCTATGAGTCAAATAATAATTAATAGTTTGACGACAGCTGTAAGAAACAAAAAAAACAAAAAACAAATTGATAGTTTTTTTTTAATATTAAGTTGAATTGTAATAAAATCTTCTTTGTGTTAAATTGGTTTGAATGTATTTTAAGGGACAGAGTGTTGAATCCCACGTCAGTAAAGATGATTAAATTAATACGTGTATTACGATTGCTGCTAATACAACACTTCGCGCGACCCGTTCTACAGCTTTCGTTAAATCTACAATACATGGAGAAAAAAAACGAGTCTTTTATTTTAAAAGATGCTTTTCTTCTCTTTCAGAACATGAACAATCAATAGCTCTTCACAATAGCTTGCATTTTATTTTGCTTTTAGTCGTTTTTGTCATTACTCTTTGTAGTTGTTGTGCCGTATTTTATATAAATCTCATTTAGAGGGTTACTCGCTTGTTTACATCTGTTTCTCTTTTCTTCAATATATACTTTGAGTGTTAAGTTCTGTATCATCATTATGTGACCCAGACATATCAACCGTCACTTTCTGAACATAAGTATTGTTTTTTTGTGGGTGTCAGAACTCTCTTTGAGATTCTTATTAACAGATTCCCGGAAGTTACTATTTTCCTAAAAATTAAATAAATAAAAAGTTAAGAAATGATTTTAAAGAATCTTGACAAAAATACACAGAGGGGATTGGTCCATTCTCAAAAACGCCAACCATTCATTATTCACAACTTCGTCGTAAAAAACAACGAATTTGTGCAATCCTACAGACATCTATTTGGAATAATAATGTAACTTCTCACAATTATAAACATTTTTTTTAATTATACGCTCTCTTTATACACTGTTGGTATAGAGTTCTATACTTGTAAAATCATTACATAGTAAGAGTACATTCCCATGTATTATTTTTCGTGTAATATTAAATGTTTCTCTCTTGGTCCTTTGCATAAGAGTTCTAAATGTTATCAAATATAGGTTTCGTCATTTTTTATCTTTTAGACACATCCAAACACATTCAGTTTGTAAGTGGGTTGCAGTATTTTTTTAAGGCTGCTCAATCACGACCCGTCGAATGCTGCTTGCGCAAAGAGGCCGTCAAGAATCATTTATCACTGTCATCCATCTAAATGAATAGAAACTTATTCTTTAACGATTTTCTATACATCTTAATTGCAGCGTCACTTTTCGTATCTTAAAACGCATTAGGTGTTATTTGATGTTGAAGCGGATACGCGAAATAAGAGTTGACAATGGGAGCCTGAATTAAAAGCGTGAATGGCGAATCCAGAGGTTTGTGAATCCTGATTCAGTCAGGACCGTTAACGAGAGAGAAAAATAGTAGACAATATTGGTTCACGCTAGACGACGGTTTAGAGAGACGGCGATATTTTTCGGGTAGCATCACCATTGTGACAAAGGTTAGTGAAACTGAAGCTGTCTTAATAGTAGAATCTTGTGGAATGGTTATGGTAGAAAGCAATTCAGCGTAGGAAAATAATTGCTGGATTTTTCTTCTCGTATGAAGATCTTGCCAAATGGGCGTTCCTTTTATCAAGACATCAGCTTAGATGACTGGAAGATGACAGCCAAGGAATTGAGACAAAAGTTTCGGGGAATCAGATGTATTTAAAGAACAGGCGTTGAACCAAAATTAATATATGAGAAAGGGAATTACATGTGAATGAAGGTCATCAGAAAGGTGTGGGCGTAAGTTAGAATGAAAGGAAATGATTCATTTCTAAGATAAATATTACAATGATATTTTATGAGGAAATATTTAATTTTATGTTAAAATAATTTTATTCTTTTTTCTATTTGTATGTGTTTCTATGAACCCATTCTACAGGTAGAATTCTTTTAGCTTGGACTTTATTTAACCTGACCAATATTTTATAAAAACGATTAATTCACATTGACTATTTGAGTTTATATTAATGTTTTTTTTTCTCTACAGATAGAGGATCTATAGTATAATCGTTTAATTCAACCCATACTTTAATCTAAAAAAATGTTCATATTAATTATTTTTTCTGCTTTATCAATTTATTGCTCTGGATTCTGACCTTCGTTAATCCAATCACTATTTAAACAAAATTTACTAATAAGTAATGGTCGAAGGTTTGTAATAAAAAATATAAAAATGAGGGAAATGTTAATTACTTCTCCAAGGACTTATTAATATCATCTACATTTACCAGTCTTATACTAAAAAAAGGCGGGACACGGTGGAGTAATGGATAGTGGCTCGGATTAAGGAATTGGAGAGCCGAGTTCGAAATCCAGTAGAATCCATTACATTCATTTACGTGGTGATACCCTTGTGAAAGTTATGAATCCTCTTCTTCTTCTTCCCCACCCCACCAGCTATGTGTAAATAGCATGACAGACTGGGTTCTATAGTCTTGGATGGCAAATGGTCTGCGCAGAAAGAAATGTCAACTTACTGCGGAAAATGATTTGCCTTGTCAGTCATAAATCGAAAGATACATGATCGCCTAAGCGTGTATCACGCATAGCACATAACTGACTGACAATATAAAGAATTTATGTTATACAATTTGTGTTATACAGTGTTCGGATGGCCTAAAGATATAGAAAATAATTAAATTGTTCCGGCACTATTATTTGATTCACAAGATCAAGTAAGGGGGTGCGTTTTCTAAATATTCTATGAATTTTTTTGTTTTTTTAACGTTATTGTATTAAATATCCCACCCACGAGGAATATATGTGGCACGAGGCCGGGATTAAAGTAGGTTTCTCCGAGCCCGTAGGCTCGGTCAAAAATATAAGCTTTAAACCCGCCTAGACGGGTTCAAGGTCTGTCTATCTCCCCGGACGAAACCTTGCCCTTCAGCAAAGCTTCGTCCGGCTTCCTCTCAGCCAAAGCAGAGAGTTCAACAGTCATAACCCGGTGCTCGTTACACCATTTATTTTTTTTAACGTTATATAAACTCCTTATTAGTCACATAATGCCTAAATTTAATTTTGCTGGTAGCTTTAATGTAATAAAAAACCTGTATGTTATTCTGCTTTCGCAATTGACTACATGGTGGATGATACTTAGCTTCTGTGAAAATACCTGTTTATACAGACAGAATTTCTAGAAGCAATAATATGTGTGTTTTACTGTGTAGTTTTGTCGAATTATATTTTGAATACAATTTGATTTCTTTAAGAAATTGTCTGATATTATATGGATTAATTAAGATTTCTTTCATGTTGGTTGCTTGATTTTGTTTAGTGGTACAGAAGCTCTATGGGTTATTTATTGCCAAAATACTAATTGCATAGCTTCAACTAAAGATAAAATGTACTGTTGCTGATTTTACTACAAACTGTATTGTTAGTAATTCTACTCTTAATAGTTATTGGTGGTAAGTTTACTATAAATATATATTTTAATTTAGGGTTTATTTTTGTTTTGGGATCCACTATTTGCCCATAGCTGGAATCTTTAGCTAGGAGCAGGATGTTCCTGGTAACGACAGCAATTAAGAATTGGTTCCACACTCCTGAAAATTTCCAATATTCCGGCTCAGAGGTTTTGCTGCCGGATGTTTATCGTCATACCCAGGATTACAAGGAATTTGAAAGTTTTGGTCAAAGGGTTAATTTGTAAAATTACATCGTATTCCCGATATGTTACTGGACATTTAAGGAATTTCCTGAAATCAATTGACCAATTTGTAAAGGAAGCTATTTCACTTTCCTTTTCTTTGTCTTTCAGGAAGCCATTTCGAGCCTGAAGATCTGATCTTTTCAATAGAAACTCATATTAGACATCGACTAATCATGGTGCGCCAGTCACAAGACATAATAAAAGACAGAAACGGCACGTCTGACATGAAGTTCGAGCTAAGAAAGCGTTACGGCATATATAAATAATTTGCCTGCTTCTCCTGTAATGCAAGCACCCAGGACAATGCAACGAACAAGCTTGTCAACGGTTGGTCAAATCGTGACAGAGAAGCTTAAATTCATTATTTCCTTCTCTCGTACTCATCCAATGTTCCAGACAAAATAAAAAAAGAGAGAGGGACACTTATATTTTATTTTATATATTTGTGCCATCTGTTACGAGGCAACAAACAGGCAAAAGAAGAAGAAAAAAGTAACAATTATGTATCGCTGGCCACTCGTATTCGAGGACACCTGTCTACTAGGGAGGCTGTCCAATCTCTGTTGCAGACGCTTGCTCAGGCGGATTTGTGTTTATTCAACACCGACAGAGCCTAACAGTGGTTTATACTGCAAATTTGCTAAGCAGACCTTAGTTTTTGGGAAACACGGTGTTTTCGAGAATGATCAACAATTTGAACAAGGGCAGCATGCTCAAGCTGTCGGCCACGATGACTTGTGACTTCGTACTAGCACATCTATCGACGAAGGCTCCCAAGGTTTGGGCCAACATATGGTATGGTCTTCAGGCACTTTCCAAAGGTGCCGCACGCTGGGATCGACTCCTCCAGTCCGATAACATCAGGAAGTCTCCTTCCTGACAAATCGACCATTGTCTCATGATCAGAATGCGAGCGTTCTATGCAATCGGCCACGTCCCCACATTATAACAATTATAATATAATTATCTATAAGAATAATTGCATAATAATAATCAGACTCTGTTAGTATGAATGAATTATATATATATATATATATATATATATATATATATATATATATATATATATATATATATATATATATAATTTATTTCTAAATATAAATGACAATAGGAAAACTGTAGTTATTGGTGACGCGTTTCGTCCAGTGTGGACTTTCTCAAAGCAAAAAACGAAATGAATTTAAAGAAAGTAACTATTAGGTTGGGGCAAAAATAATGGCGTAATGATGTCGTTTTTTGACGTTAAAAATACGCCAAAAAACGACATTATTACGTCATTATTTTTGCACCAACCTAATAATAATAATAAGAACAACAAACAAAAACATAATGTTCCTAGCAACTGGAGGAATGTAGAGGACGCTACTTCCATCTTGTTCTCTACATTTCACTACTTGCTAAGAACATTCTGTTTTTTTTTTTTTTATTATTAGTTACAGTTACTTTCTTTAATTAAATTCATTTCGCTTTTTGCTTTGAGAAAGTCCACATTCGACTAAAGGCATCAGCAATAACTACAGATTTCCTATTGTCATTTATATTTATAAACATTGTCTTTTCTACAGGTTAACTCTGAGAAATTTTCATATATATATATATATATATATATATATATATATATATATATTATTTGTTTAAAGGTACTTTTAGTTCATAATCATATATGAGTAGACACTGTTTATTTATTAAAGAGTATATTATTTATTTTAGTCTAATTAAATCTCTGGTTGTATCCACTAAAATTAACGTTTAAAGCCATAAAATCAACCGGATTAATAAATAAAATAATCCTTTATTTAAAAAAAAATAGTACATATATATATATATATATATATATATATATATATATATATATATATATATATATATATATATGTCTTTTCAAATCTCCTATTCCTAGACAGTCAGTCTAGGGCTTAGGAGGATTGGCATATAGTTCTGCTGGTCTGGAAAAGACTATACCTACAAGAGCCAATTTTGGATATGATATATGCCCTGTTATAACAAATACATTGAGCTCTTTCTGTAGATCACTTTTAATATCTGATATTACTAGGATACACCTGAATTATATACAGTTCGATTATATGTACTACATATATATATATGTATATATATATATATATATATATATATATATATATATATATATATATATATATATATATATATATATATGAAAAATATACTTTTAACGTGTGCTATGTTTATGGGAGAAAGATTCCTATATAAGTGATAGAGCATATGGAAATATAAAAGGAGACATTGAAGTCAGCACTCAGAGGCGACAGACTGTTTCATGATAGACGCAATCGGCCCAACGATTGCGTCCAGCATGAAACAGTCTGTCGTCTCTAAGTGTTGAATTAAATGTTCAGTTTTGTATATATATATATATATATATATATATATATATATATATATCATACCTTTTGAAATTTTGCATAGCGCATACTGTATTTCGCGCCGAAATCTCTGATATGAACATTGCATATAGTTGTCTGTTAAACAGAAGAAAGCGTAGAAGATTCGGAAAGTGTTGGATGAGGTTAATCGTGACTACGAATATACCGCAAAGGCACTGTCATCGTTCTGATAAAAAAAGCACTCACGAATTTTTCGGTGAGGTCCTCAAACTCAACACCGGGGCCTACATCAGGTACCCTGAGAAGATACTACTACTCTGGGTGCCACGCACAAGTGGGCGACTGCTAGAAGATCATATAACTGGCAACAGGGCTCTGTACCAAGCCACAAAAGCAGGAGAACCTATTCATGGCTGTCAGACAATTTCTGCAACCACAATACCCCTTAAATATGGCCACCAGAATTTTTGTGCACGCGACGCAGTTGGGCGAGAGACCAATGAAATTCCTTCTAGCACGAAATATGTAATAAAGACTAGGATTATGGCATCATTCACCATGGAAAACTAAGAGAAAATTCAAAAGAGAAGCAGGAGATTACAACGTCGTCTGAAGGCCGTGGTTAAAGCCAATTGTGATTTTGTTGAATATATCTATTTTACTGGGCGCTGGGAAATATATCTGTTAAAATAAGATGCCAGTGCTATTTTAATTTTTGCATAATTTAGACTATAATTTATCCCTCGCACCCAATATATATATATATATATATATATATATATATATATATATATATATATATATATATATATATATATATATATATTGTAACAGTGTTAAATCGGGACGTACAATAAATTTTATAAGAAACGCATTGTCTTTGTATTCCTTCCCTTTCATTTTTTTTACTGCCTATCTGAACTGAGTTGTGTTTCGGCTAAGAGTCTGTAGGAAAAGAATTTGGTGTAGCTTTGCAACAAACCGAATAACCTCCTAAGAAAGTGAGTTAGAATCGGTCACCTGCGCTTATTTGACATACATCACAAAGTGGGATTTTTGTATTGCAAATTTAGTTTCCCGATGATCTCCGACGGCAACAATTAGCGAGGAAAATAGATTGTGCTTAAGTGATCGTAAGGGATGAGAAATAGACCACAGGCCTATTTCATTACCTGTTGTGTAGGTAATAAGGCTATTTCGCCCCGAGGATCTGACTCTATTTGATTATCTAGTGCGAAAAGTATAAGGAAATATTGTACCAAAATAAATACATAGAAAACATCGTACTTTCATGTCGGATGAAATTTAGTTAAGCAAGAGAAAAAAAGAACACAAACATTATTCAGAAATCCTATATCTCACATCGCAAAAGAATGTGACGTCGTCCCCTGGTCGCAGCGCCAACCGTGACGTTCTATCCTAGTCTACCACGGCACCAACTGTGACGTCCCTAAACAGCACCAATTGTGACGTCCTCGCCGCGGCGCCAGCGGTTCACTCCTCGCTGCTCCGTTCGGGTGTCGCTGCTCCAAATGTGACGTTCTAACCTTTTGGTGATTCGGGTGGGAATCTGGTTAGATTTGATATCAGCCTCGTCGTTCCCAACTCGCTTCCAACGCCTGGTTACCAAGGTAACTGCACTGATCCCCCAGTCCGCCTACCCACGTTGTGAAGTGATCTTAGGCAGACGAGATCAAACAGTGGTTGGGGCCGTACTGCAAACCGAGTTCAACGGGGGTGATACCACACAAATATGCATAAAAGACAATAAAATGAAAACTCAAAAGTTCAAAGTATCAGGTAAAAAGGTAACACACTTTATGTCTAGTTGTTCGATACATAGGACTTCATCTATCTCCCGACCCGTTCTATGGATTGTGACACGTCGTTTTCCGCTAGGCAAGTTTTAACACTTCAAGTTGTCTGCTCTCTAATAAATTGGTGTTTCGGTGGGTCTTTGGACGAAAGTCAAAAGAAAAACTTATTTCGGTGATCTGGATCTAAGTCGCTCTTCAAAATAATTGTTCTTGGGTTCAAGAGAGGTCCGGATTGTGCGTGAATCTTGGTCAGCTATCTGCGAGGCTTGCTTCAACTGGAGACTCACTCTGGGAACTGCTGGGACTCAACTCAACTCTGCTCGTTGTGGCTTCGTTTATATGGGCGGCGACCAAAACCGGGGTGAGTTTGTCGGCGCCGGGGCGTTCCTCGATAATTCTAAATACATATCCACCTCTCTGGTTAGGAATTTCCACCTTTTTCCATTTTTGGGAACCTTTCCTCATTCCCACCTTCTCATCATACTTCAGAGGGGCGTGAACTGCCCTCCCCACATCTTCGTAGCAACCTCTCTTACTCATCCTCCAGATGCGCTGCAACAGCCTCCCTCGTGCGTCACGTGATCACCACTCGGCCAATGATGTCTCAGTCGGGCGTGGACGACTCCCCGGCTTTGTTTCAGGGAGAAAAAAAAATATCTTGCTTAACTAAAAAAAATTATCTCTTCTCTTTCCCTTTTCTTCCTCTCAATCGCCGTATCATTTCTCTGTCCGTGAACGGGACAATATGACAATGGCGGTCATAACTCTTGTTCTACACGTTGTTTACGTCAGGTATTTTATCGCTAATTATCAGAATGGGTGGTCTTCTTAACACGGTCTCGAAAAGAAACATCTCCAAAGTTTCAGTCAGTCTGTCGCCTAGAAGAAAGAAAAAAAAAACATTTCTAGGTTCCCATTCATTTTCCTTCGGTACATATTTCTGATAACATAATTTTATTATCGCAGGCCAAGGATGTTCCGTCGAAGGAAAATCGGTCAACGGACACTAGTAGGTGGTCCTTAATTTTTCATATCTGTCCAAAGTCCCTTTAGTTGCCTGTTTTTCGTCACTTATCGAAATAACATTTTCATTTGAATTTTTTTTCTTTGGCCAGCCGGTCTGTAGTTGATAATAAGATGTCTTCCCGTACCAATAGTTTGTTTTCATATCCTTAGATAACACAGCCGATGCCAAAACATATCTGATTCTTTCTTTCTTTCCCTCTCTTTCCACTCAGAATTTCCCTGTAATTGTAATGACACTCTTTCGCCATTTGTTACTTATCAAAATATCCTTTTATCCATTGTCTCTTAGCCGTGTGTGTGTTCTTGCTTATCACTCACGATTCGGTCCTTAGCCTCTCCTCTTTTCTTTCTTTTCCCTTTCTGCCTCGTTAAATGGTGCCACACTCCTCCCCTAACCGATTTGTCATTTACCCGTAAATGACACCTAAACCCAAATACACCATTTAACATGCATCATGCATTTGTCCCATGCAATTCTATACTACTTTCCTACATGCAACGTAATGTTCTCTTTCAAGTTCTTCTGTTCTACATGCAATGTAATGTTCTTTTTCATCTTCTTCTGTTCTACATGCAAATGTAATTTTATCTTTCAAGTTCTTCTGTTCTACATGCAATGTAATGTTCTTTTTCATCTTCTTCTGTTCTACATGCAAATGTAATGTTCCTCTATTCTATATGTAATGTAATGTGTGCGTGTGCCTGTGGGTGCAGATGTGGTTACTATGGCTTGTTCTTCTTGGTCAATGTTTTCCTCTCCGCTCTGGGAGGTTTTTCTGCCGCACGTGGCGGTCTCACGCCAGCCTCCTCCGCTGGTCTCCCTGCAATTTCTTCGCCGATTCTGTATGATTAAGGAACACTGCTCGGCATCTCCCTCTCGATTTGCTGCATGCGCATTGGATTGTCGTCCGTTAATCT
Source organism: Acanthosepion lycidas (assembly GCA_963932145.1). Classification (NCBI taxonomy): domain Eukaryota; kingdom Metazoa; phylum Mollusca; class Cephalopoda; order Sepiida; family Sepiidae; genus Acanthosepion; species Acanthosepion lycidas. The sequence continues at coordinate 42,962,353 of OZ010590.1, read as the reverse complement.
CCTCTTACTCTTAATCTTCCATACTACTATACCCCCGATGGCTATAACTAGGAATGTACCCATCACTATTGACCAACTTATCGCGATCTGCCTATCGCCTTCCCAAGCCATAACTTCATTTCCCAACGCACTTAACTTGTCCTTCAATTGATCCATATCGATCTTTTCTATCGGCTTCATTAGTTCTGTCATTTTATTCAAGGTAACATTGGAGAATCCCTTCACTATTGGCTCCCATAATTCTGTACAATTGACTAAGCCTCTGCCAATCATTTCTATGATTGAATCTTTCTCTTCATATCTTTCTTCTTCCCGGTAATAGGGGGGTAAGGACATAGATATCCCAAATGCCGAACATCCCATGGGTAACTTTAACAGGGATAATGGTGGCCTTACTCTTAATGTCCTTGTGGACTCTCCCCCACACACCCTAGACAAACTGATAGGTTTCTGTGTGGCTACTGCCCACACCCCGTCTGAAACACTGATAGCTTGTGGTAATGCCGTGTTTGCTAATACCTCCACTTGGCAGGTTCTCTTAATTCCTTCTCTCTTCCCTTCAAACAATTCTAGTATGCACATTTTGCGGTTACCAGTTATATAGATAGGGCTTAACGAGGTACAAGTCCCTAGAGCATCATCTCTACACTTTCTAGCTTCTTCAGCTGTTAGCAACATGAATTTCCTTTTCCCTGAATTTAAAGCTATGTATTCTGTTTCCACCTTGTACCCTGCTATCATTCGTGTAACTACCATCATACACATGATCATCATCAACCCTTTCATTTTGATCTTTCCTGCAACAAGATCCTCTTGTTTTTATTCTTCATAACCATTCAGTTTTGCTCAATTCTTTACTCAAGTATTCCATAATTTCATACTACGTTCAGCTCTTCCCTCCTCTAACTAACTCCTAGCAGACAGAATGGTCCGTACAGGTGTGCGTGGCGCTCACTCCCAAAGGTCGTACTTCATGACACCACTGATGGCCAGTCAGCAATGCCAAAAATCTTCTTCCGTCCCTCGTGAGATGCAGCCCGCGACTCCATCCCCTCCATCCACATCCACCACAGTCATCCAGCGGGTTTTTGGATGAGCCAGTGTCGGTACCTGTCGACACCGACTGTTTCTATTCTGTACAGCCTTCTTTGTTCTACTGAGATTTGGGGTTCTTCACCCTTCTTGATCTCATCTTCCGAGGTGGTCTCTGCTCAACCTCTAACCTTCCCTCTGTGTTTAATTCCCGTCCAGGAGGTGTTTTGTCCTCTTCTTCCTCCCCTGATTCTTCCTTCTGTTTAGAGTCCTCGCCTTGGACGTCTTTAATACCTCTGACTCTATGTCTAGATCTCTCCTGTTCCTTAGCTTTTCCTTGAGCTGGGAAAGGGGTATTTGATCCTCTTCCTCCCACTCGCTGGGCCCTTCGTCCTGTTCAGGGTGCCTCTTTTTAGAGCCCTTGGCTGCTTGATTGGATCTCCTCGTCTTTCTCTTCCTTTCCTTTGGACATGGGGGTGCGATGCCGACCTCGCAGGGTCTCCTCTGCACCGATTCAGTCGACGACTGAACACCGCTGATATCCGCCGAGGGTTCCAACCCCGTCACTCGGATCGCTTCGTCTATCTGGCCAAGTCGATCTATCTCCTCATTTTCTTCGGAATCTTCCTTCGTCTCCATTTCTTCCGGCTCAACCAGAGTTACCCTCCTCGTCCTTGTCTTCTTAGGCCTCGGCTCGCTCATTTCCAGGTTAGCTATTTCAGCCTTCTTTAGATCATTGGCATGGACCCTCCTTGCTCGTCCTGCCACTTGATCCCATATTACATATGATACTGGACCCGTCTGCTCTACTATCCGGTAGTACGGTTCCCATATTTGGTCCAGCTTTCCTTCTCTCTGGTGGATTTTATAGTAGACAGGGTCTCCAAACTTCAATTCTACTACCTTTCTTTCAGCATTCACTCTCTCATTTCTTTTCTTCTGGGCCCTCTTTATTCTTCTTCTGGCCTGAACAAATATTTTATGTTGTTGTTCTGGCAACAGCTGATGATGATCTTCTCCCATATACTTTCTTCGGGGCTTCAATAGGTTATAAACAGGCAGGACCACGTCTCTGCGAAACAACATAAAGTAAGGAGAAAATCTGGAGGTTTCGTTTATCGTAAACCTCACGGCCACCAGAGCCTGTGTCAAATACAAGTCCCAGTTTCCAGTGTTCTCTTTGACCAGCTTGGCCAATACATCTCCCAAGGTTCTATGAAACCTTTCCACTTTAGCATTTCCTTGGGGGTGATATGGAGATGTTTTTACATGATCTATATTCAAACCTGCCAGCACTTCTCTCATTATGCTGTTTACATTCTCCGTGCCATTATCTGTTACCAACTGCACAGGGGCGCCATACCTGGGGAAGATTTCACTTATTATCAAACCGGCCTCAGTTCTAGCCTTCTTGTCTGGTACTGCAAATGCCTCAGGCCAATTTGTTAGACAATCGACAAAACTCACTATGTAGTTGTTCCCCTGCGCAGTTTCCCCATATGGTCCTGATACATCCATACTCACTTTCTCGAAGGGGAAGTTCGGCACGTCCGTCTCCTCCAATGGTGCCATTTCCTGCCTTCTGCTCTGCGACTGGCACACTACGCAGCTCCGAACATAGTTAGTGACCTCTCCGTACAATTTGGGCCAATAGTACTTTCTTTCTATTAGATCACATGTCCTATCAATTCCCATGTGACCCAACCTCTCGTGGCACTGTTCCAATACCTCTGGTCTTAAACTTTTGGGCACATACAACTTGGGATTGACTTCTTCATCCCTGCCTGAGAGATAATACAGCCTTTCCTCTATTATGGCATACATGGTGGTCTCTCCTGCCTTCACCTTTTCTCTCAGGGCAGCTATTTCACTGTCTGCCTGCTCCTTCTCAATTCCTTCTGTCCAGTAGGGATCGGTTATTATCTGTGTGTCCCCTTCTTCGTCCGATTCTAACATAGGGCGATCCTTTAGCTTATTAGAGTTAATTACTCCTATTCTATAGGCTTTATCATCTACTCCCTGCTCTACTTTTACAGATCTTTCTTCCAGTTGTTTCCGTATTCTTGAGAGTAAATCTGCGCACGTGTTTTCCTTCCCTGCCAAATACTCTATCTTACAGTGGTAGCCACTTAACTTAAGTGCCCACTGTTGAATCTTATTATTTGTCCACTCTGCCTGCAATAGGTACTGCAGAGGTTTGTGGTCTGTTTTTACAGTAAAGACCGCACCATTCAAGTAGTAGTCCAGTTTTTGGAGAGCATACATGATAGAATATGCTTCTCTTTCTATTACTGGCCATCTCTGTTGTGTCTCTGAGAGCTTATGAGAGAGAAAGTATATCGGTACTTCCTCTGGTATGCCTGGCACTGGTCCTTCTTTATCGGGACACGGCTGGGTAAGAACTGCTCCTACACACTGCTCACTGGGATCAGTGTATAGTACCATGGGCTTGCTGAGGTCTGGGTACGTCAGCAGTGGGACGGCTGTCAACTGTTCTTTTAACGTATCAAATGCCTGTTGACAATCCTCTGTCCACTTGAACCTAGTGGTATGGCAATTCTCGAAAATGCCGGGACGAAGCGTCGATAGTAACCTATAGCTCCTATAAAACCTCTTACCTGTCTCACTGTCTTAGGTTCTGTCATTTCCCTTATCACTTTCACCTTATCCATGTCAGGTTTAATACCGTCTCCGTTTATAACAAAGCCCAAATATCTAGTCTCCTCCTTCAGAAACTGACACTTCGACAATTTCAATTTTAACCCGTGTTTTTTTAACCTTCCCAACACTTGTTTTAGATGGAAAAAGTGTTGTTCTACTGTCTCCGAAAATATTAAGATATCGTCCAAATATGCAATGGCAAAGCTCTCGTATCCTCCTAACACTATTGACATCAGCTGTTGGAAGATTCCCGGGGCATTAGCTAAACCGAATGGCATCACCCTGAACTGAAACAGTCCTAAGTGACACGCAAATGCGGCCTTCTCCTTGTCAGCCTCATCAAGGGCTACCTGCCAATACCCGGACCTCAAGTCCAACGTAGAGAAGTACTTTGCCTTCCCTAATAATGCCAACATGTCATCCATTAGTGGCAATGGCACCGCCAACGGCTTCGATATAGAATTCAGTTTCCTAAAAATCTACACAAAAACGGTGCCCGCCATCTTTCTTACCTACTACCTACGATTAGGAAGCTCCAAGGGGAGATCGATCTTTCGATCATCCTAGCTTCCAACATCTCTTCTACTGCCTCTTCTACAAGGGGTCTTTTATGAATAGGTGTCCGGTAGGGTTTTAATTTCACAGGGGGTGATCTCTGGTGTCGAGTTTCATTTTGACTGTGTGGGTCTGGCCCAATTCCTTGTCTGACTGGGCTACCACATCTCGATTATCCCTCAGCAGACCTCCCACCCTGGTTCTAAATTGATCCGGTGCTAATATATCTTCGTCCACTATTCCTTCTGTTTGCTCTACAAGTTTTCTTCGTTCCTCTTCGAATCTCACCCGATTCAGAGTCCGTAGGGTTAGCGCTTTCCCTATCTCTTCCCCTCTCCTAACTTTTATAGTCTTTTGGGCCTGGTTCACCATCATAATGGGCACTAATTCAGCTGCCTCCACCACCGTCTCACACAGAGTTACCTCATTCTCTTCTAGGCCCTTCCCTTCCACAGGGACTAACTGCAGGGGTCCTTTTCCTATTTTCTTCCCTGACATTAACCTACCATTTCCCGACACCACCGTTCTAGGGGGTAGCATTACATCTTCCTCCACCACTATTGTTATATCTTCTTCCGATGGGAATCCCAATGGCGTTCTCTCGCCATTCACTATCAGTACAGTGGGGTTGGACTCTATCTGGGCCCTCTGGCTCCGGAGCCAATCTTCTCCCAAGATTGCCTCCGTACACAGGTCGGGGGTTACGTAAAAATTTTGGGTGCTTCTTAATTTCCCAATCCTCACAGGGAGCCTCACCATCCCTTTTATCTTCAGGGGGGTTCCATCTGCTTGCGTGACCTCTATGTCCGCTTCCCGTAACCTACTCTTCCGTTTCACCCGCCTGTATGCTTCCTCTCTCAGCAATGACACAGATGCTCCTGTGTCCACCAGAGCTTTCATCACCTTACCCACTATCTCTGCTCTACAGGATAGCTCCTTCTATTGCGTCAGCGAAGAGAACACTTGGGCTTTTCTCTTCCTGGGCCCCCACCCTTGGGTCATCCCAGCCATAGGCGCCAGCAGCAATAAATCACCTTCATTATTCTTACGGGGGGGAGTTCTGCGCTTTTCGCACCTGGGCGGGCTCGGCTGGACCTCTCCCAGTCTCCCCCGGCTGTTCCTAATGATACAGATTCTCTTCAAGTGCCCTGGTCTCCTACAAAACCAGCACCTTCTTGCCGGACAGTTCGCCGCAAAGTGGCCCACCACATGTCCACCATTTTGCTCTTTTTTTCTTCCACTGGGCTAACCTCTCGTTTATTCCCGGGGGCACCTGTCCTCTACCCAAGCGGCTCGCCCGACCACTGGTCCAAGCTTTTATTTCCCTTCTTTTTAACTGGCCCACCCTCCCTCTTAATTCCGGGGTGGCCCGCTGGCTTTTCCCTGGTCTTGTCTCTTGGGCTCGGCCTTCTTTGTTAATATCGGTGGGGCGCCTTTTCTCAGCCCGCACCACTTGGCCAGGTGTCCTCTCTTTCCACACCTGGTGCACCTTTCCTGTTCGAAGTCTGGGGGCAAACCGCACTTCGTCGGACATTCCGCCGCTCTGTGGTCCTCATGCCCACAGATCCAGCAGACCAGCCCGTATCTACCCGGCGTGGGCTTAAAAAATCCATGCCTGGTTGACCATGCCTTTCTATTGGGGTCTTCTTCCCACACCTCAGGCTGATCTACTTCTAGCTTGACCCTCCGATTCCACGCGGGGGGTCTTCCGTCTTACCCCCTTTTTCCGACCTCTTGACTTAGTATCTGGTTCCTTCCACGCCTTTTCACCTTTTCCCATACGCCCTGGCTCTCCTTGGCCAGCTCTATTGCTGCCGATAGTCTCACCGGCCCCTCTTTCAGCACGTCGTGACGAACACGCTCGTCACTTAGGGCCTCCACATACAGGTCTGCTAACTGGGCCTGCATGACCGCATTGTCTCTAACCACTTCTGGGAAGGCCAATGATGACAGCTTCCCCGCTCGGGCCCCCAATTCTCCAGGAGTTTCGTCCCGCAGCTGTGTCAGCTTTAAGAGGGTCCTCATGGCCTCTATAGCCGTGCCCTCGTCGGTGAATTCCTTGGTCAATAGTCCCTTTAATCTTTCCTAAGACAAGTGGGGTTGAATCTCCAAGAGCTCCTTCATAAACTCAGAGGCTTTCCCCTTTGTGGCATCATATGCCAGATACAGGGTCTCCTGATCTGTGAGTTCATATATAACTCGGCTCTTCTCCAGGATTGCCAGCCAGTTTTTGAAATCTTCCCCACTGCCGTCAAATGCTGGGACCCTCGGTCCACTCAACAACTTTCTCAGATCAGCTGACAACCCTTGTCTAACCCCCGCTTCATCCCCCACTGCTCTATCTGAATCATAGTCCGACATATTTAAAGAGAAAGACAATCTACGCAGCAACAATCGAGGTTGGGAAATCAAGCAGTGTCCTACCTTACAGACGATTCTGTTCTCGTTTCTCTCGGTCCCGGGTCGTTTTGAGTCCTATTCGAAATTTCTCAGCAACAGTGGTCGGTCCAGGATCCTGTCCTGCTGTCACGGTACTAATTGTGGCAGTGGCTGTTCCAGGATCCTATGCTTGGTCACGGCACCAGTTGTGACGTCGTCCCCTGGTCGCAGCGCCAACCGTGACGTTCTATCCTAGTCTACCACGGCACCAACTGTGACGTCCCTAAACAGCACCAATTGTGACGTCCTCGCCGCGGCGCCAGCCGTTCTCTCCTCGCTGCTCCGTTCGGGTGTCGCCGCTCTAAAGGTGACGTTCTAACCTTTTGGTGATTCGGGTGGGAATCTGGTTAGATTTGATATCAGCCTCGTCGTTCCCAACTCGCTTCCAACGCCTGGTTACCAAGGTAACTGCACTGATCCCCCAGTCCGCCTACCCACGTTGTGAATTAATCTTAGGCAGACGAGATCAAACAGTGGTTGGGGCCGTACTGCAAACCGCGTTCAACGGGGGTGATACCACAAAATATGCACAAAAGACAATAAAATGAAAACTCAAAAGTTCAAAGTATCAAAGAAAAAGGTAACAAACTTTATGTCTAGTTGTTCGATACATAGGACTGCATCTATCTCCCGACCCGTTCTATGGATTGTGACACGTCGTTTTCCGCTAGGCAAGTTTTAACACTTCAAGTTGTCTGCTCTCTAAGAAATTGGTGTTTCGGTGGGTCTTTGGACGGAAGTCAAAAGAAAAACTTATTTCGGTGATCTGGATCTAAGTCGCTCTTCAAAATAATTGTTCTTGGGTTGAAGAGGGGTCCGGATTGTGCGTGAATCTTGGTCAGCTATCTGCGAGGCTTGCTTCAACTGGAGACTGACTCTGGGAACTGCTGGGACTCAACTCAACTCTGCTTGTTGTGGCTTAGTTTATATGGGCGCCGACCAAAACCGGCGCCGGGGGGTTCCTCGATAATTCTAAATACATATCCACCTCTCTGGTTAGGAATTTCCACCTTTTTTCATTTTTGGGAAACTTTCCTCACTCCCAACTTCTCATCATACTTCAGAGGGGCGTGAACTGCCCTCCCCACATCTTCGTAGCAACCTCTCTTACTCATCCTCCAGATGCGCTGCAACAGCCTCCTTCTGCGTCACGTGATCACCACTCGACCAATGATGTCTCAGTCGGGCGTGGACGCCTCCGCGGCTTTGTTACAGGGAGAAAAAAATATCTTGCTTAACTCTTCCTCTCAATCGCCGTATCATTTCTCTGTCCGCGAACGAGACAATATGACAATGGGGTCATAACTCTTGTTCTACACGTTGTTTACGTCAGGTATTTTATCGCTAATTATCAGAATGGGTGGTCTTCTTAACACGGTCTCGAAAAGAAACATCTCCAAAGTTTCAGTCAGTCTGTCGCCTCGAAGAAAGAAAAAAAAAACATTTCTAGGTTCCCATTCATTTTCCTTCGGTACATATTTCTGATAACATAATTTTATTATCGCAGACCAAGGATGTTCCGTCGAAGGAAAATCGGTCAACGGACACTAGTAGGTGGTCTTTAATTTTTCATATCTGTCCAAAGTCCCTTTAGTTGCCTGTTTTTCGTCACTTATCGAAATAACATTTTCATTTGAATTTTTTTTCTTTGGCCAGCCGGTCTGTAGTTGATAATAAGATGTCTTCCCGTACCAATAGTTTGTTTTCATATCCTTAGATAACACAGCCGATGCCAAAACATATCTGATTCTTTCTTTCTTTCCCTCTCTTTCCACTCAGAATTTCCCTGTAATTGTAATGACACTCTTTCGCCATTTGTTACTTATCAAAATATCCTTTTATCCATTGTCTCTTAGCCGTGTGTGTGTTCTTGCTTATCACTCACGATTCGGTCCTTAGCCTCTCCTCTTTCCTCTTTTCTTTCTTTTCCCTTTCTGCCTCGTTAAATGGTGCCACAAGAAAGAACAACCAACTTTTGTGAAGAATCTAAAGCAACTTTGTGTCATTACGAACTTCAAATTCCTGAAGCACAAAAGTTTGAACTGAAATCCAATATCTGTTAAGTGTTCTTCTATTAATTGTACATAGGCCATTCCATACTTTTCCCATATTTTGTATTTGGTTATATAAAATTTCGTTACAAATGTTAATCAATGTTTGTTAATTTTGTACCTGTTCGTGTGTTTCTATCTGAGCGAACGCACCTTTTCTTACCTTTATACATTGGAATTCGTAACAATATATATATATATATATATATATATATATATATATATATATATATATATATATATATATATATACTAGCAATATAACACGTCTTCAACCGTGTCTTTCATTACTGGGATTTTTTACCGTTCAACTGGATCAGTTTAAGTTTAAACTCAACTAACCCGAAAAAAACAAAAAACAAAAAACGATTGGGTGCAACTGAGGCACAACTCCGAATAGGGGGTAGCAATTTTAATCGAGATGGCCCTGAAAAGGGCCGTCTTTGCTTTCTCAATCTTGATTCAGTCTGACGCACAGCAGCAGTTGAAGAGGCATTTCTTCTTAGCCGTTGAGTCATTTGATCAGCAGTTTCAGCCTTGCGCAGAAACGTTCATTTATCCTCTTCTGGAATGCCAGTGACTAGTTGATCTTCGGACTCAGTAGCTCCGATTGAAGCATTCTGAGAGGCATTTTGAGACATGCAAGCTCAACGTTCTAAAGACGTTTCCTCATCTTTTATTCGCATGGCGGACCTGGCGGCAGCGGTTTTGCGACCTAAACAAGTTCTTTTGTTTGGTGGCATGTCTTAGGCAAGTAAGAATTGTCAAATGGAATGCGTGGGCAAATACCAGAAGACAACGCAGTAAAGCTACAGAGATCACTAAGCTCGAATTACTATCAGGAAAGGTTGGGAAAATAAATGCTGCGTAATAAAAAAGCAATCTTACTTATTACTACGGTGAATGCATTGCAAAATCTAGCAGGACAATAAAGAAATTGAATTGGGAACGTCTATAAACGACATTGACAGCAACACCTTGAAACTCTAGAAGTAGATTTTATGCAACGGAAAAGGTAAATTCACTTGACAGAGATTGAACTTTTGGCCAAGACAAGGGGAATGTTTTATTTGGACTCAATGCCGGCAATGAAGAATTATCTATAATATATATATATATATATATATATATATATATATATATATTCATTGAAATTGGATGAAAACTGTGGAAACGCATAAATAACATCCGATCACACACACACACAATACACACATACGCACATAAATAAATACACGCATATTTTGAGAATCATAGATATAGATAATATTATTGTAATAATTTAAAGTATTTATTTTATTAAAGTTTTTTTTTTTATGAAAGATATATACCCATGAACAAATAGTAAAGAGTAAAAGGTTGCTGAGACTTATAATGGGCAGGAAAAAAATGGAGAGCCATTGTCGCCAGCAATTATGTCTCAAAACTGGCACTGAAGAATTATATATCAAACAAAATAATTCATTGAAATCGGATGAAAACTGTGGAAACAACATCCGATCACACACACACACACATTTTGAGAATTATATATATATATACATACTTACCTACAATTATATGTATTATGAAATGGACAAATTTTATAGATACAAATATTTAAGTAAATGCTCTGCTTATAATAAACAGTATTAACAAAATTTACCGGCCTTAATGTTCGAGAAATTGTCATAGAAATTATGAGTGCTCCAACACGAATCGAACCTGCGTCCATACGGAAATGTCATATAGCCTGACTTGCTGTTACTGATTTCGCCACAGCGGAGCAGGTATGAATCACGTGAGAAAATCATGGAAAAGCACGAATGTATAAACATCTTAAATAATTGTCGGACTATGTCCATTTCATAATATGTGACGTCATTTGTTTACATTTGGATACGCGTCGAGTAGATATGAATGTACGTGAGAAAATCATGGAAAATTGTAGTTTAAAAACAGTAAAATCGACATTGCTAACCGAAATACTCCTTTATGGCGAAATCGGTAAATGCACGTCAGGCTATATGACATGTTCCGTATAGGATACAGGTTTGATTCGTGTGTGAGTGTGATTTATAATTTTCCATATTACTTGGCGAAGTGTTTTCCGTATTTCAGGTTTTAGAGATATAGGCACTGCGGACGTCGTAGTGAGTTTCCAAGCCTAGCTTAAATGTGGGACAAGGCCGAAAGTAGGGGCAGTCAGTGAGGATTGAACTCACTACTCAGTCGTAATTTTTCTAGCGAGACAAGCTTATCAATCATTACGGCGCCTCGATGTGCCCACACTGCGGACATCGTAATGAACAGTTTCGTGACTGTCTGTTTCCCGAATAAATTGTTCTTCAATGTGTGTGTGTGTGAGTGTTTACTTGCGCGCGCGCGCACACACACTCATATATAGATACATATATATATATATATATATATATATATATATATATATATATATATATATATCAATATCAGGAGAGATAAAAAATATCCTTAGTCCCAGAAATCATTTGGTCTGATTTAGAAAGTGCCGAGCCGAAAATTGTTTAGCATTCCTTCTTATATATCAAAATCCTTGATAAACTGTACGGAGTTCTGTTTTGTTTCGAATATCTCAGTCATTATCATGAACATTCTGCTGTCAGTGCGGTTTTATAGCAGTTTATTTATTTATTTATTTTTTAAATAGCGAAATTAATCTATCGTAAAATTTCGAGATAACAGGAGTCAATCTTTCTTCACCAATCGCGTAATGAAGATTGGCTTGAACGGTCATCCTGCCAGATCATTTTATACTAAGGCGGGGTCACCCAGGGCTTTATACTTTGACCTACGCTGTTTCTGATCTTCATCAATGTTTCCCTAATGGCATCAGTTCACATCTAGGTATTTATGTAGATGATAGGATTATTTACTTCTGGCTTAGTAGCAAGTCCAGCCGATCCGACAATGTAAACCTTGTACTCTTGAAAAGGTCTTCAAATCAGCGGTTAACTGGGGCAATAAATGGCTTGTAAATTTCAGAGTCTCGAAAAAATAACTGCTCTCATTTAATAACCGCATATATTATTTTCTTTCTACCACAAAGATGGCTGGTACTGAATTCCAGATGAGCAACACTCTACGCGTTCTTAGCCTCATGTTTTCGTTGATCTGAAGGTGATTGACTATATCGAGCCAATGGATACGTCTGCCGTGAGAAAGATTAGCTTACTGTGTCGTGCCAAAAAACATTTCTTGGTCAGAATCTATTTTTCATGTTTCTAAATTACCATTCATATATTGAAAATTGTTGCCATAACTGCTCTGGATCTCCTACTCTGCATCTCGAGATAGTTGACAAAATCCAAAACACGGTCAGTAATATATTCGATCCAGACCAGGCAACTCGTGTGCAGTCACTTTCTCACTTGCTCTCCTCTCTCTGTTCTACAAATATTTTCATGGCAACTGTTCGGATGATCTTTTCTTCCTGGTGACCAGACTAAATGAATTTAAATCTGCTACTAGACTGGCATTTAGTTTTCAACGTTTTACTGTTGAACTTGATAGTTGCAACTGCAAATTTTATTCTAACAACATTTTTCTCGCAATTCCGACCTGTTCATCTCTCTTCCGATTTCACGCATCCCTGATAACGTCAATCTCCAGAAAATTAAGTGAAACATCAGTATCTTCAGCATTTTTTAAATTCTGTCCCCTGTAACGTTTCCCTCAAACCTCCTCATTTTCAGTCAGCTCATTCTCATTGTCTTTCACTTTCACACCCTGTAAAAGCCCTGCTTTCTCCTATTATTGCCGTCTTGTTTGTGGCGAAAAGATTAAAATAAAAATAATAATGGTTGAAACGCTGTGAGTATAAAAAACAAGATGGTCATCCTGGTCCGACAGTATTCCATACTTTCTTTTTCTCTCCTACAAGATTGTGTCGCTGACCTTGCTTGTTTTCACTGTTTACGCTAATACGGCCGCCTTGAATCTGATTACGCTATGACTTCTTTTCACAATAAGACATCGCTTAATTGCTTGCTTCTCAAGAAATGATTTTTTTTCATTTTTCTCCACCCTCCAGCGGAAATTCAGTTCCCATTATAGGAAGCCATCTTTTTCACCTTCAAAGATATCATTTTCTCACATTCAGTTATATATATATATATATATATATATATATACAATGTTTCATTCTTTCTTTCGTGTCTGTTGCTCTCTTGATTTCATGTAGGGTTATATAAATGGCACAAAAATTCTATTGCCGAGATTCAACTTCAGTGATGAATATGATGTTTTTTTTTTGTAACTCATTATAACAATGCCACGTCGCTATTCAAGATGGCGGTGTTACATATTCTTTTCAGCTTTTAGTATTATTTGTACGTTGAATAGTGAATCATCGCTAGGACGCCAACACGATACTGAACTGACAATATTCTGAATCTCGTCCGACGACAATAAGGATAATTATTGCATATTTACTTGTTTTCAGAGATGTCAGATAATCATAGAAAGCGTCAGTCTCCAGAGATGAGTCAGTGTCGGGAAAATAGGCAAAACGTTCAATTACACTTAATGATAATATACTCAGCAGGGATTGTTGGTGGATACCGATGACAGCGTTACATTGTTTGCGGGGACTGGACATTTTTTATCCGTGGCCCAAACGTCTGCGTATTTTAAAATTATTTCAGGTTTTAGAGATATAGACACTGCGGACGTCATAGTGAGTTTCCAAGCGTAGCTTAGATGTAGCACAAGGGCGAAAGTATGGGGCACCCAGTGAGGATCTAACTCACTATTCAGTCGTATTTATTCTAGCCAGACAAGCTTGCTAACCATTACACCGCCTCAAGGTGCCCACACAGCAGACATCGACATGAACAGTGTCTGGTGACTGTCCGTTCGCAAATAAATATTTCTTCAGTGTGTGTGTGTGACTGCGAATATGTGTGTGTGTATTTGCATGCACACAGACGCAGACACGCGCGCGCACACACACACGCACACACAAACAAACACACACACACACATATATATATATATATATCAGGAGAGATAAAAATATCTCAATAAAGAAATAAAAATAACATTTTAAACATAACTATGGTTGTGGGTAGGTATGTATCAAGAGTTAATCTTTATATAATATATGGGAACCCCATGTCACATTGTACAATCTTTGCGCGTTGTTGAGTACTAGCAGTTATTATATTAAAAAAGATAAAACTGCGTGAACTAGATACGTTGTCGATTACTACTGATTAGTGAGGTCAATCATCCTCAGCTGCTCTGTATATGGGATCAGATGCTAAAGTTACGCTGAATAAAATTCAATGGATTTAATATATATATATATATATATATATATATATATATATATATATATAATACCAAAGTTGAATATAGATTTTTTTAATTAAAGAGAATATTCAAACAAGAGAATGTCTCTTCAACTCCTAGAAATCTCTCGGTGCGTTTCGTATTTCAATGCTATATCTCTTCAAGAGGTGAGAGATTGCAGCTCTCCACAATTTTCTATTCGTTGTTACTTTTTTAGTGTCTGTCTTCTTGTTATTCATCAGAGAGATATGTTATGCCATCTATTTACACAAGTTCGTTAGTGTTATACTGGAACACACCTATTCTATAGTTAATAGACTCTCCCACCTATAATAAGTAGAAATAGTAAGAGTAAGGAGTGGCTCAGTGGGGTCGGTCAGTGAGTCGATGCCGGACGACCGTTAGTCGGATACTAAAGTATCAGCGACCACAACTAGATTTCTCTGCGTCATTACCTATTATATCAAGTTCCTAACGTTTTGTACGTCGAACCTATTTTAGGACTGACTTAGTACAAATATAAGCCTCTACTGTGAACCCACTCCATAACACACTTGGCGACTAGGGATTCGAATTCATTCGGTGGAAAAAAAATTCGTTCGCTGTAACACACTTGGCGACGAGGGTTTCGAATTCATTCGGTGGAAAAAAAAATTCGTTCGCCATAACACGCTTGGCGACGAGGTATTCGGATTCATACGGTGGAAGAGAAAAAAAAATCCGTTCGCCACATAACAAATTTGACGACCAGGAATTCGTAGTCATACGGAGGAAAAAAAGAAAAATTCCCCCGCCATAACAAATTTGGCAAAGGGATTCGGATTCAAATCGTGGAAGAGAAAAAAAAAATCGTTCGCCACAGTATAATTTGGCGAAGGGATTCGGATTCATACGGTGGAAAAAAAATTCGCTCGCCACAACATTTGGTGACGAAATTCGTACTCATACGGAGGAAAAAGAAAAAAAAAATGCTCGTCACAATTATTTCGGCGACAAAATCTCTGATTCCCATTTAAAAAAAATAAAAAAAAAACTTGGCAAAATTTTTCGAAAGACAAGACGTCAATTTAATGACGAAAAAAATCATTCATATTCTCAACTGAGAATTTTTTTTTTCTCGATAAAACAGTTTGCTCAAATAAGTCGCGAATTGCAAATTCGTAGGACCCCTTCTACAATATTTAAGCATTGGGCAAAATTTTGCGATGGTGGAGGAATGCAAAAATATATTCTAGGAATTTTTTAAGTTCCAGACGGAACAACAGATGACAATATTAGAGCAATAGAAGACATTCTAGATGCAACTACAGGAGGAAACTTTTAATAGACAAATGTAGTTTCAACGAGAAATGGAACAGATGCATAAGGAGTTTCAAAACAAAATTCTGGAAATAACTGAGAAGAGGAAAGAGAAAAATCTACAAAATGATTCTTTCCCAGAGAATACAATATGGAATTAAATTGAAATATTAACGTACAGTCCAGATGAAGAGATAACTTTTGAGGCGTATTATAAAAAATATACGGACGTGTATAACGAGGACTGCCACTCGTGGTCTGAAGGAAAGAAGGTTAGACTTCTTTTAACCAAGTTAGAAACTGCTGAGCATAAGAAATTTGGTAAACTACATTTTACCGAAAAAAACTAGCGAGTTGACATTTACCGACGCGGTAAATATATTAAGTGAATTATTTAGTAAAATGACATCTTTGTTTCACAAGAGGTGGAAATGTTTGAATCTGATGAAAGATGACGAACACGAATATATAACATACACCGCCAATGTGAATAAGCATTGTGAAGAATTCAAGCTAGCATAGTTAAGCGCTGACAATTTTAAGTGTTTAGTGTTTGTTCAAGGGCTGGTATCGAAAAGAGACGCAGCTGAGAAAATTAGTGCTGTCAAAATTAGAAAACGAACCAAGGATTTCGATACATAGTTTGGCAGAAGACTGTACAAGATATGTTAGCGTAAAGAAAGATTCGAAAAAGATAGAACAGTCTGGCGTTTCGCATGTAAGTAAAATACGCTACAAAAAAGAAAGTCAGTCTACCAAAAAGAATTCTAAAATTGCGGATTATTAAACAAAAAGTGAAATACCAGAGAAAAATAAGCAAAAACTCTCGAAGCCATGTTTTGCTTGCGGTGAACTTCACTGGTACAGATATTGCAATTTTAGGAATAAAAAATGTTTCAACTGTAAAAGAGTGGGTCATTAAAGCTCGCATTGCAGGTCAAAAATAAAGACAATAAAATAAAAAAATTAAAGTCCGACGAGGTGAACGATGGAATAACTAGAAAATTTTTTACCGTCGAAATAAGTAATAAAAAAATAAAAATGCAACTCGACACTGGTTCCTACCTATCTATCATAAATTTGCATACGTGGAAGAATTTGGGGAAACCAAATTTAATGAAGGCAAATAAAATCGCGAGGTAAGTGACGGGAAAAAAATACAATTTATTGGAAAATTAATTACAAACGTCACGTTAAATATAAAAACGCGAAAAGCTAAACTATTTGTCATAGAAAATACTACGAACTTACTTGGTACGGATTGGATAACAGAATTTCAATTATCGGATCTACCGATAAATTCTTTCTGTTACAAGGTTGAAAGTTTAAACTCAGAAGCCCAAAAATTAGTAAGGAAACTTAAGGAAACATTTCCTACTGGTTTTTCTCCCGGTTTGGTAACGTGTACCAAGATGGAGGAAAAATTCCAGCCAAAAGAAAACGCCCTGACGGTATTCAAAAAGAAAAGGAATGTGCTGTTTGCTTCAATTGAACAGATAGATAAAGAATTGGACAGATTAGAGAAAACCGGTGTATTTAAAACATTTGAATGTGTAACACCGACGATATATGTGAAAAAAAGCTTCAGAAAATAAAGATGAAGCCGACACCGAGAAAAACTGGGGAGCGAGTTACCCGCAGCCAAGGACATGCAGTATTATTAAATGATTTAATCAACTGAAGTCACCACAGAAAACGTTAAGAAGCACAAGATCAACAAAAGGGAAGCTAGAGGCTGAACAAATAGAACCACAAGAAGAAACTACAGAAACTGTGACTTCATGCTTAAGAAGCTCAAAGTGGAAGGTTGTTTCTGGTAACATTATGGAGGTAGCAAAAAATAGAAAAGCAGATTGGCAATACGATGTACTTGGTGAAAGGCGAAAAATTCACGTGCAGTAACCAAACCAGACGACGTTTTTAAGACGTGGTTGACAGCGGTCCCGTGGAAAAAACGCCGATGGAGGTGATTTTCAATACGCTTGATCTAACAACGCCTGCAACAATTTTACCTGAGGTACGCCGATCCAGAAAAAAAAAAGAAAGGCAACTGATCATTTAAAAGTGGATCAAAAAAACGTAGGAGATATGCTACGATGTTGCTAAAAAAGAAAATAATTTTTTGTTGTTTTTTCTTCATATTTCCTGTAAAAACTGAAAAATAAATAAAGAAAACTGTTTACTCCTACGTAGTTAAGTTTTAGGGGGAATGTTATAGTGGAAGACACCTATTCTATGGTTAATAGACTCTCCCAACTATAATAAGTAGGAGTAGTAAGTGGCTCAGTGGGGTCGGTCAGTGAGTCGATGCCGGACGACCGTTAGTCGGATATTAAAGTATCAGCGACCACAAGTAGATTTCTCTGCGTCATTACCTATTATATCAAGTTCCTAACGTTTTGTACGTCGAACCTATTTTAGGACCAACTTAGTACAAATACAAGCCTCCACTGTGAAACCACTCCATAACAGTTAGGTTGGTTAGTCCAGGCTCTAATATGCCCCTGCGTGAGAGTTTCTCTAAGATCACTTTACGTATTATGTTTCCGATCATTTTCAATTTTTCTTTTGCTTACCAAACAGATATCAATTATGCAAGATTGAAGCCCACACAAACACGCACCTATTACTTCGTCTTTTTGAAACGAAAAGCAAATCTAACGATGTCGAAACTGGAAAATAATAAAAGTTTTACATCTTGCCTGATTTATCGCACACACACACACACACACACACACACACGGTCTCTCTCTCTCTCTCTCTCTATCTCACACACACAAACACTCTCATATATATATATATATATATATATATATATATATATATATATATATATGATAACGATATATAATTTTTTTATATATCATGAGATATTATTTTCTTTTTGTTTCTGTTACGTTTCTTTTTTCTTTTGTTTCCATACTAATTCAGAGACAAAAAGGAAAGGCTCATAAAATATTCTTAAATAGAAAAATGGCCTCTCCTGACAACTCCAATATATAATGTCCTACTGAATACCTCTATTCACAACAACAATTCAAAAAGAAGTCATCTAAACTCACCATAAAATTTGTTACTACTACATTTAAAACAATAAGTCAATATTAATCAAAACAATAAGCTAAAACATGAATGAGAAATTCACTCGACCGCCTGTAATAATTGTCTCAAAAATTCACTGGAGAAACTTCAAGGCATCTAAATAAAAGATGTATACAAAAGGGATATTTTGCAAAAAAAAAAACCCCAAAAAAACATTAAATGCATCAGTCTTCCCACCATAAGAAGACTAACTACAATTTTGACATTAAAAAGGGTGCTCTGATCAAAAGAGAAAGCAATTCACTAAAACCAAAATGTTTACAGATTTCCAAGTTTGCATGGTCATTCACAGTAAATTTTCGCCCGGTATCTTAAATCTCACCATTCCTAGCAGGTTTTCAATTATGACAAGATGGGATATCTAATGAAGAAAGTGAGGAAAAATGAAAAAAAAAAGTATCTGAATTAAATCGGTTAGATTATAACTAAAACGTAAAAA